>CM053771.1:81226106-81280165 GCA_028658325.1 Potorous gilbertii | reverse complement strand
ATTATGGCCAAATTCCAGAATTCCCAGATCAAGGAGAAAATACTGCAAGCAGCTAGAAGGAAACAATTTGAGGATTGTGGAAATACAATCAGGATAACACAGGATTTGGCAGCTTCTACATTAAGGGGTCAAAGGGCTTAGAATATGATATTTCAGAAGTCAAAGGAACTAGGATTAAAACCAAGAATCACCTACCCAGCAAAACTGAGTATAATACTTCAGGGGAAAAATGATCATTCAATGAAACAGAGGAATTTCAAGCATTCTTGATGAAAAGATCAGAGCTGAATAGAAAATTTGACTTTCAAACACAAGAATTAAGAGAAGCATGAAAAGGTAAACAGGAAAGAGAATGATAAAGGAGTTTCTAAAGTTGAACTGTTTACATTCCTACATGGAAAGATAATATTTGTAACTCTTGAGACTTTTTTCAGTATTTTGGTAGTTGGAGGGATTATACATACACACACACACACACACACACACACACACAGAGAGAGCACAAGGTGAGTTGAATAAGAAGGGATAGTATCTAAAAAAGTAAAATTAAGAGGTGAGAGAGGAATATATTGGGAGAAAGAGAGCAATGAAATGGGGCAAATTATCACTCATAAAAGAGGCAAGAGTAAGTTTATTCAATAGAAGAGAAAAGGGAGGAGGTGAGAGGGAAAAAGTGAAGCTTAATCTCTTCACATTTGGCCAAAGGAGAGAATAACATGCTCACTCAATTTGGTATGAAAAGCTATATTTTACTACAGGAAAGTAGGGGAGAAGGTGACAAGTAGGGTGAGGGGGATGATAGAAGGGAGGGCAAATGGGAGAAGGAAGTAATTAGAAGTAAACACTTATCGGGAAGGACAAGGTCAAAAGAGAGAATAGAATAAATGGGGAGCAGGATAGGATGGAGGGAAATACAGTTAGTCTTATACAACATAAGTATTATGGAAGTCTTTTGAAAAACTACACATATATAGCTTATACTTATAGTGAGGGAGGAAGGACCAGAAATTGGAATTAAAAGTATTGGGAACAAATGTTGAGAAAAGTTTTTACATACAACTGGGAAATAAGAAATACAAGCAATGGGGTATAGAAATCTATTTTGCCCTATAAGAAAAGAGAGAAGATGGGGATAAGGGAAGAGAGGGGTATGGTAGAAGGAAGGGCATATTGAGTGAAGGGGTAATCAGAATGCAAGGTTTTATGGGGCGAGGGAAGGAAGAGAAGGGGAGAAAATTTGGAATTCTAAATTTTGTTGAAATGAATGTTGAAAACTAAAAATAAATAAATAAACATTTAAAAAAATAAAAAATAAATAAAAAACCCTTGCATAATCACTTCCAGGAATTCTAGTTGAATTTATGCCCAAACACTAAGTGTGTGTATGTGCATTTATCTTTTCTAGTCATTGTTTTCTTCTGGGTTTGTGTCTCATGCATTCCTATCATCTTGATAGATTTTTGGGCGGTGAGATTCCATTTGTTTATTATTTCAGCCTACTTCCTGACTTCAGACTTGATGTTTGATCCAGGCTCTGTGAACTTCTGGAGAGAATGTGAAAATTGGTCTTGCTGATATTTTCTGGGACTATTTATTGTATTATTTCAAGTTTTCTGATTCAGCTTAGACTGAAGACTTGCAAGTTTTCAGTGCTACCCAAATGGTCTGATCCAGGGCAAAGTCTAATTGTTACCTCCCTAGTCCTAGATTAGCAAGTTTCTGACCTGAATTTATGTCTGGACAGTAAGACTGTGGGTATACCTTGGTTGGAGTTTCAGTTGACTTCTGTCAAACCCTGCCACTATCAGTCAGTTGGAAAACTCTACTGGTTCAGAGTGAGCATTTATGCCTCAGAGATCAGTGTTACTACAAATCAGGGCCTTATGCATTGTGTTATAGATTATATAGACTTAAAATATTAATAATGCAGATTAAAGTAAAAAGTGTGCATATATGTATGTATATATATGTATATATATATATATATATATATATATATATATACATATATATATATATACATTTATCTATCTATATTATTTATCTATTCCTCCCTGGGGAACTGGTTGTTAAACACATATAATCACATGTCTATAAATGTTCAGTAAGCATTGCTTGAGCTTAGTAGAAGTACAGAAAATTCAGGGAATGAAGTCAACACCAGATTGAAGGTTAAGTGACTATAAACTAATGATATTAAAAATAACTAGCATTTATATATCTCTTTAACATTCACAAAATGCTTTACATCCTGTATCTCATTTGAGCTTCACAACACCCTGCTTTTTCCCATCACAAACTCCCTGCTTTTTAGCTCCCTTTTCTATGTTGATTTCCATTAAATTAAATGTAAGCACTAAATGTAAGCACTAAATGAGAGTGTGGATTATCTTTCTTTTTTTCCTTATATTTGTATCCCCAGCACTTAGCACAGTGCCTGACACATAGTCAGTGACTAGCGAATGCTTATTGTCTTTCCTTGCCCTCTCCTCTCAATTCAAAACATATAGACAATACATGCTCATCCATGTGTTGACTTCAATGACAGTTTTTACTAAGGTGACTAAAGAAAATAGCTGGTCTGAGTGTTGATAAGAACAACGATAGTGATTCCTTAAATAATAAACTTTTTGATCTATCAATGTGAAAAGTTGGTGTATTCATCAATATTCCAAACATATGCATTTTCAGTTTCTCATCTTTTATTTTTACAAAAACCTTCATTTTTCACTATTACCATTTTACTATCACCTTCATTTTCAAATATGTCTTTCCCCTCAACCCAGGAACAATCTTTTGTAAGAAAGAATAAAATAAGAGAGATTTAAAATCTAAATTTCTAGTCTTCATAATTAACTTACATAGCAGCTAAGTCCAATAATGTAGGTAATATTCTATACCTATGATCCCTCGCCTTTACAAAGAAAGTAAGAAGTTACATTTTCTTATCTTCTTCTGAGGCAAGCATGTAATCATAAGTGTTCCATTTCATCAAACTAGTATTTATTTTGGTTCTAATAAATTCAAAAGAATTTATCTTTATAAAAGGATGGGCAAGAATGACTCAAATATTACCTGGAAGATATTATCCACATATGGAGCATCAACTGCAAATCTGCTTGTATACATTTATTGCACCATTATAGGTTAAAATTTTCAAGACTAGCCTTCCATAGATTGTAATATTCCTTGTTAGCATTATTCCTACAATTAGGGGTTATCTTACCAGTTACTTATGCTTGCAAAGTCTCCTTTCCAGGATCACTATGAGGAAAGCACTTTGTAAAGCTTAAAATGCTTTAGAAATTTGAGCTATTAGCTAACCAGGGCCTGGTTAGAACTCCAAGTTTGAATACTCTGACTTACCTGAATTTTTAAAAAAATTATCAGCTGGGAACTTTGTATCATCATGAAACCCCATCTGATGCAACCAAATATAAAGGATTTTTATAGGTTGTTACAGGTTCTGTGTCTTTTGATTGCTACAGGCTCTCATCTTGTGGATTTGTACCCATTCCATTATCTGATCCCTTTCTGTCTCTTTGAATGAGGAAGAAACTGACTTTTTGCTCCATATGACTTACCTGAAATGGGAAAAGGGAAAGCAGTAGGCACATCATGCATTGTTTTGCTACCCATGTGAACACAGGGTGATCCTCAGTGGAGAAGCCCTTCCCAATCCATCAGCTAGGTGATTATTAGATCTTTTCTGCTTAATTATTTATATCTCAACACAATTTATATCTTTATTAATTGCTTTAGCCAACTTCTAGTTCACGTTCAAGCCTATTTTTGATTCAAAAAATAATGCATCCCTTTTACAATACACATTTCAAAGTACATTTAAATGGAATATCAGTTTTTAAATAGAGATATAATGTGATTTTTCTCACATCTATATTTACAAATGTTAAGTACATACATCTGTTGAGAAGATGTTCATAGTATTTTCAAAGAGGACTACATTCTATTTAATTGGAAAAGCTGCATTAAATTAAGTGGGGCCTATTTTAAGTGTTCTTAGAATTGTTTACAAATACAGCAACACAAAACATGTGCATAAATGTCTGTTTACATATCATGCTCTGACATCAAAATAATTGAGATAACAATGATCCTTGTTATAATTTTGCTTTAGGGAGATAACAACATATATGATTTCATGCCTCCAGTGTCTAACACATTGCTTGGAACATGGCAGGTGCTTAAGAAGGGCTTGTTGATCAATTAATTACCTTGGAACAACTAGGGTATATTAGGTTTTTATTGTATGCAGTTGTTTTGATATGGGAGCGGGGAGGATTTAATTTCATTTATATTCAAATCTTTCTAATAATAATAGTGTCCCATTTTATAAAGAGTCAGTTGGATGACTTAGTGGATAGAGCTCTGAACCTGGAGTCATGAAGACCCGAGATCAAATATGGCCTCAGACACTTTTAGCATTGTGACTGCTGACTAGTCACTGAGCCTCTGTTTGCTTTAATTTATTACAGAAGGAAATGGCAAACCAGTCCAATATCTTTGTCAAGAAAATCCCACAGATAGTATGGTTCACAAGATCGTGAAGAGTTGGACTTGACAGAACAACTGAACAGCAATAAAAATAAAATGGCAACTTCTTAAGATGATCAATTTTTTTTATTAATTTATTTTAAACTTAAATACTAAAACAAGTACACGATAAGCAAGGAAACATTATAAACTCAAACAGTAAAACTTAAATACAAAATAAGAAAAAGAAGCACTGCCATTTGTACAGCAGAATGTAAGAAAGAATTCAAAATATATAGCAATAAATCTCCATTTCAAGAAAGCCTATATAATAAATACTACACATTGTGTTCAGATATATCTATCTCTTCTTTGCTTCCTTGTGAGTTTTCTTTTTTCTGCTATGCACTTTTTATTTTGTTCTTTTTCCCCTTATTCCTCCCACCCAAGATGGCTACAATTAAACACAGAGATACACACACATATACACATTTACATGCACAGAAACATATATATGTACATAGAGACATGCATGCATATAGACATATATGTATCTTTATAACACTGTACTATACTAGTTTGTCCTCTGTTTTTCTGAGGGGGGGATAACATCTTCCTTCATAAGTCCAAGTCTCTCCAAACTTTTCTAAGTATACCATCACATCATTTTCTATGCCACAGCAATATTTCAACCTTATAGAATCCAGTTATTTTAAATAGTTTAAAGCAATGTTGATTAATATGTCTGACGTATAGTGTAGTTTCCCTATTTTTCTCTTTTGACCAAAACTATTTTAGCTTTAATTTTGTCTGAAACCATGACTATTATCCCTCTGTTTTCCCTAATAAATTGTATTCCTTATCTTTAGTTTATGTTTGCATGTGTCTCTTTTTCCTATCCCTCCTGACTCTTCTACTTTACTTCTACCCAATATCTTGCCTTTCTGTTACTTAATCTACTCCATCTCCAAAGATCCATCCCTTATCTTCTCTCCACTTTCCGTTTGCCCTCTCATTTCTATCTGAATTTAGAAGAATTTTATAGCAATATATATATATATATATATATATATATATATATATATATACTATTCCCTCTTTATCCCAAGAATTTTATAGCAATATATATATATATATATATACTATTCCCTCTTTATCCCATTCCCATTCATCTGGACATTATTCTACATGCCCCTCCCCATCCTATTCCCTCACTCTCTTATTTCTTTATAAATTTGGAAGACTTTTATTCCCTTCTAAATATGTATATTGTTTTCTCTTAAACCTAGATCTGATGTGAGTAGGGTTCCCTCTAAAAATCCCTGCCTTGTCTTCTCCCCACTCCCTAACCCCTGAGTTTTTTTTATTGTTTTTTCTGAATTTAGAAGACTTTTATGTCCATATATATATATATATATGTATTGTTCCCTTTTGAACCCATTCCTATTGAGAGTAGGGTTCCAGAACTACCAACTCTTCTCCCCCATTTAATTCCTCTTTCAGTTCTTCCTCTTGTACCTTATTTGTATAACTGCTCTTTTTACCTTTTCTTAGCTAGTATTAACTTTTAGAATCATATTATATATATATCTACTCAAATCTTTCTTTCAGACTACCCAATTACTAATTACAATTTTAGATGTGTAGTTTACATTTCCTAATATAGAAAGTAAATAGTCTATTCTTTATTGAGTCTTTGTAATTAGTCTTTGATGTTTACCTTATATTTCTAGTGGATCCTGTATGTCAAATTTTCTGTTGCATTCAGAAAATCTGGTAATTTGTTGAATATGCTTTTTTGTGTGTTCAGGATTATGCTTAACTTTGCTGATTATGATATTTTCAGCCACAGCATCAGTTCTTTTGCTCTTTGATATATAGTGTTCCAACATCAGTGGTCTTTTATTGTAGCCATTGCTAGGACTTATGTGATTCTAATTGTGGTTCTGCCATATTTTAATTGTTTTTTTCTTGTTTCTCATATTTTCTTCTTGAACTGGAGGTTTCAGAATTTAGGTATGATATTCCTGTAGGCTTTCCTTGTAGGATCTCTTTCAGGTGGTGATCAGTGGATTTTTTTTTTCTATTTTTATGTTCCCCTCTTATTCTAACACTTCAGGACAATATTCTTTATTTCTTGCCTTATTGTATCAAGATTCTTTTTATGATTATAGCTTTTAGGTAGTCTGATTATTCTTATGTTTTCTCTTCTTTTTTCATTTAAATTTATTTATTTTCAGTTTTTAACATTCACTTCCACAACATTTTGAATTTCACATTTTCTCCCCATCTGCCCACTACCTTCCCCCAGGATAGTTTATATTCTGATTGTCCTTTCCTCCAATCTGCTCTCCCTTCTATCACCATCCCCCTTATCTCCTTCTCTTCTATTTTCCTGTGGGATAAAATGGATTTCCATACCCCATTGCCTATGTATCTTACTTTCAAGTTGCATGTGAAAACAACCTCTAACATTCATTTTTAAAAGTTTTGAGTTCTACATTCTCTCCCTTCTCCCCTCCCCACCCACCCTCATTGAGAAAGCAAGCAATTTGATAAAGATTATACGTGTGATCATGCAGAACACTTCCATAACAGTCTCGTTATCATAACAGTCATTTTCCTCTATCCTGTCCCTCCCTCCATTTATTCTATTCTCCCTTTTGACCCTGTCCCTCTACCAAATTGTTTGCTTCTGATTACCTCTTCCCCCAATCTGCCATTCCTTCTATTATTCCCCCTCTCTTATCCCTTCCCCTTATTTTCCAGACTTCCATACCCAATTGAATGTGTATGTTATTCCCTCCTGAAGCCAAATCCAGTGAAAGGAAGGCTCACTTATTCCCTCTCACCTTTTCCTTCTTCCCCTTCATTGTAAAAGATTTTTCCTGCTTTTTTTATATGAGATGATTTGCTACCTTCTACCTTTCCGTCTCTCTTTCTCCTAGCCCATTCCTCTTAATTCTTAATTTTCTTTTTTAGATATCATCCCTTCATATTCAACTTACCCTGTGCGTCCCCTCTGTACACACATACACACACACACGCACACACACACACACACACACACATATATATATATATATACATACATACACATATGCATGTATATATTCCCTCCAACTATGCTAATACTGAGAAAAGTCTCATGAGTTACAAATATCATCTTTCCATGTAGGAATGTAAACAGTTCAACTTTAATAAGTCCCTTATGGTTTCTCTTTCCTGTTTACCTTTTCATGCTTCTCTTAATTCTTGTATTTGAAAGTCAGATTTTCTATTCAGCTTTTGTCTTTTCAACAAGAATGCTAGGAAGGCCTCTATTTCATTGAAGTTCCATACTCAGTTTTGCTGGGTACTTGATTCTTCATTTTAATCTTATCTCCTTTGACCTCTGGAATATCATATTCCAAGATCTTCAATCCCTTAGTGTAGAAGTGTAGAAGCTGCTAAATCCTGTGTTATCCAGATTGCATTTCCATAATACTTAAATTATTTCTTTCTGACTGCTTGTAATATTTTCTGCAACCTGAGAACTCTCGAATTTGGCTAAAATATGCTTAGGAGTTTTTCTTCTGGGATCTCTTTCAGGAGGTGATCAGTGGATTCTTTCCATTTCTATTTTACCCTCTGGTTCTAGAATGTCAGGGCAGATTTCCTGGATAATTTCTTGAAAGATGATGTCTAGGTCTTTTTTTTAATCACATTGTCTTCTATTTTTTCATTTTTTTTGGTTTTGTTTTATAATTTCTTGATTTCTCACAAAGTCATTAGTGTCCATTTGCTCCATTCTAATTTTTAAAGAATTATTTTCTTCAGTGAGCTTTAGGACCTCTTTTTCCATTTGGCTTACTTTAATTTTAAAGGTATTATTTTCTTCAGTATTTTTTGTTTACTTTAGCAAGCTGTTGACTCATTTTTTCATGATTTTCTTGTATCACTCTCATTTCTCTTCCCAATTTTGTGTCTACTTCTTTTACTTAGTTTTAAAAATTCTTTTTGAGTTCTTCTATGACCTAATACCAGTTCATATCTTTCTTAGATGCTTTGAATGCAAACACTTTGACTTTGTTGTCTTCTTCTGACTGTATGTTTTGATCTTTCTCATCACCAATGATGTGAGAAAATACCTCGTTACTGAGAAAGTAAGAATCTTTAATCTGCTTCTTTTTTCTCCATTTGCTCATTTTCCCAGCCAATTACTTGACTTTTGATCTTTGTTAAGTGGAGGACTCCAGAAGCAGCCTCCACTTCAGCAGTGACTGCAGCTGCCCTGGGGCTTGTTCAGGGGCCATGTGTGGGGCTTGGACTGAGGCTGGGATCAGACAATGCTCCCCTCTCAGCCAGGTGAGAGATCCTTCAGACTGACATTTGAAGCTGTCTTTAGCATTTGTGGCTTGTGAAGTCTAGAATCCACAGCAGCTGCCAGTGATTTAGTCCCCTGAGACCTGCTCCCACTAAGTCCATGCTGGAATGGCCCATGTTGAACTGAGCTCACTCCCAGCATGGTGCAATAGACCCTTCCCATCAACTTTAAAGATTGTCTTGGGCTGGAAATTTGCTTCAGTCTGTCATTTTGTGGCTTCTGCTGCTATAGAATTTGTTTAAAGTCATTTTTACAGGTTTTTGAGGAATTTGGGGGGAGAGCTGTACAGGTTCCTGCTTCTATATTGCCATCTTGGCTCCAGACTCATGTTTTGTCTTCTTGATCTACTGTCCAGATCAGCTGTTTTTCTTATAAGTTGTTTCACATTCTCTTCTATTTTTTTGCATCCTTTATATTTTGTTATATTACTTCTTGGTTTCCTATAAGTTCACTGACTACCCCTTGTCCAATTCTAATTTTCAAGGAGTCATTTTCTTCCTTAAGATTCTGGACCTCCTTTTCTGATTGGCTGACTTTTTTTCATAATCATCTTGGTTTTCTTGGAATGTTCTTATTTAAAAAAAATTTTCCTCAATATCTCTCATTTTATTTTCAAAGTCCTTTTTAAGTTTTTCCATAAATTCTTTTTGAGCAGGTCACCATTTGACATTACTCTTTGGTGAAGGAGAGGCTTTTTTTGCTTAAGTATCCTCATCTATTTGAACCCCCAGTCTTCTCTAGTCATGTAGTACCTTTCTACAGTTGTTTTTTCTCCTTTGCTTGCTCCTTAAAAAAAATAGAGCAACTTGTTGTTGCAGTCACCTCTAGTCCTGGGATATGGGGGATGGTGCCTCTGGTCTCATATCCTTCTTCAGTTCTCCCCTCTGGCCTCGAACCTAAACCAGGATGTCTGCCCTACTGTAAGTATTCACATCCAGCTCCTACCACACTACTTCTCCACTCACCAAATATATACTGGTTCCTTCTTACTCAAGGTTGCATCTTGGCAGCCCAGTTGGGCTTGGCATCCGTTATCAGCTGAGGTTCCCTCAATCTTCCCTGGTTCAGACACCTGGTTCCCCACGCTATGGTGTGTGTGTGTGTGTGTGTGTGTGTGTGTGTGTGTGTGTGTGAGAGAGAGAGAGAGACAGAGAGACAGAGAGAGAGAGACACACAGAGAGAGACAGAGACAGACAGAGACAGAGAGAGACACAGAAAGACAGAGAGAGAAGGGGGAGAGGGAGAAGGAGAAGGAGAGGGAGAAGGAAAGAAAGAATTCCTGTGACTGGGGTTGACTCTACCTTCCAACCCTGCTAGTCCCTGGGGCTCACCACTAGCTGTTTCAGTGGAAGTAGCCTAGAGGTGTTTACATTTCACTGGTTTTCTTCTGATCTTCTCAGGTTGTCCCAGGAGGATTACTCTCCTGCACCAACTTTTGCTTATTTTTACCACTGTATTTGCCCTAAGGTACTATTTTGTCTTGTTTGTGGGGGAAGTATGGAGCTCTTGGAATTTTCTCACCTACTCTTCCATCTTCCCAGAATCCACTTCCTATGATGATCAGTTTAGAAGACTGAAACATTGAGTTGATATTATAAAAAAAAAGTCTGAAAAACATCCTTCTCTCCCACTCCAGAAGAAACACTAGTTTGAATCCAAATCTGTCATCTGAGATGTGAGTATGAACTCCAGAAGAATAAATTAGGTAGTTTCACAAGTCTTGGAGTAGAAAATATCCAGAAAAATCCAGATCAGTTTTTGGTTTGGATAAGATATGAGCATTCCAATATTGACCTAGTAATTTGACCATACAGGTTTCCTAGAACTCTATTTAAGCCCACCTTGCAGTAAATCTAAATGTTAAGATCTACTTAGAAATCTCCACAGACTCTTAAAAGACTTCTGGTCTAGAAATAAGCTGGCCAGGGTCATCTGAACTAGAATCATGAGACCTTCCTAGGAACAAGATAAATCCCTTGGGTCTGCCCTAATTCAGAACCACCTTACCTAGGTAAGGTCAGAATCAGTCCAGTCATTAGAGGTGAGGAAGGAAGGCATCAGTCCAACCACACCGATCTCCTTTTGTTTGGCTTTGCTCTACAGGAGTAAAATGGATGTGGGGGTGCTTTTTCTTAGCTTGGATACCAGCTTTGTGTGGGACTTGGAAAAAATCCAATATTCTGTGCCTCAGTTTTTCCATCTTTTGATGGCATAATAATGTTCTGGGATAAAGATTTATGAGATAGTATTTGTAAAGCCCTTTGAGAGCCTCAGCTGAAAGTCTGATATAAATTACTTTATTAAGTATTGATGAATACTTCCCATTAGCGAGTTAGCCCCCAAAGAAAAGCTACCTTTCATTACAGAGACAAAGAGGTCTGCCTTGTAGTGTTCTTTTTGTCCATCTGATGGACAGCACTGGAGAAAGTGCATCAAGAAGAGAATATGAGAGAGGAAGAGGAGGGAATGAACCATAATGAAAATATTTCCAACACAAGCATTTCTTTTGTGGTAGCCTTAAGACAATTAGAGATACAGTATATCACCTAAACCTCCTCTTGGAAAGATTCCCTGCAATCAAAATTCTTTATAGTTTCAGTCAGGCCTCTTGGGCAGACCTCAGAAGCTTGCCCCTGGGGTGGTGAATGGGTGTCATATCTGCACTATCAGCTTGTTATATTGGCTAAACACTTTCTGACAGTTATTCAATGTTCTCTGACATGGACTAAGTACCTCTGTTTTAATTGGGCCGCACAACCTCTGTTTTCAGAGACTGAAATAGGCTGCTCCATTTCCAATGGAAAATGGCTAGTAAGTGTGTGGCTTCATGCTGATAACACAAGATAATAAGGGGCTGTAGATCAATGAACCATAAAAGGATGGTATTCACAGATGACTTGAAATGGCATCCCCTAAAAAAATTGCCCATTGCCTGCATGAAAGAGAAACCATATGTAATCACATATGATCTGGGACCTTTATTATCTCATATTAAAATCCTAAAAGTGATGAATTTCATGTTTAAGATTTATGGAATCATTGAGTTCTTCATTATCTTTAACCTGCTTCCACATTTCTTAGTCAATTTTATTTTATTTCTTTAACAATCTGCCCTTTTAGTTTTGTTTATATGAAATCTTGTTTTCTCTCATAGAATTTTAGGGCTGAGAGGGGCCCTTAGAATTTATCTAGCCTAACCCCTATCATTTAAAAGATGAAAACACTAAGTAACTAAGTGACTTACTAAGATCACTCAGCAAGTGGCAAATATGGGACTATAATTTAGGTCTTATGCTCCTATACTACCACTCTTTCCCTCCAGTATTGTATAGTATATGTATAAGGTGGAATATTTTAATGTCACATTAAAAAATTGGAGTGTTATATCCCATTTTTTGAAGTTTATATTTTAAAAGCAAATATAATCTATAAAAATAAATTTAGGTTTTACTTCAACTTGATAAATAAAATATAAGATTTTTTATGGATAAACATTCAATAAATGTTTGCCTTAAAAAAATAAAATATCCTAAATGCCATTCTTAGTGAGATGTACTATGTTTGTGCTTGAGCACAATATCTATCTTGATATTGTATTTTTTATATTTATATTTCATTTCAATGCTATATCTTGGAGCTGGCACACAATGTTCCACATTGTCAGTTGGCATTTGTTATATCAGTAGCAGTCTGGAAATCACAAGTGCAGAGCAAAAATGCTTTGTTGTTGTTGTAATACTTGCTGCTGCTCTTTATTCTAAAATGAAATTACCAATAATAAGGAGCAATGAGTCTGTTGACTTTGCTTCCTTTCTGTTTGGTTGGGTTGAGAGTTGTGGGATGCCCTGTGGGGAAGAAGGAACATCCAATAAGTGATTTCCAAGGAAAGTGACAACACTGGTCCTTGACTGCATCGGGGATCTCTTTCTGGTAAGCCATAGCTTTCTACTTCAAAGGACAAAAAGATGCAAAAAATACCATCATCTAAGAAGGTGATGTTTTCCACTCACTTTGTTTCTCTGGGCAGAGCTCACTATTTTCAAAGATCAAATATTTGGTACCTCAATTTCCACCTACTGCTTCTGTCATTCAAAGGGGTATCATGATCTTCATGGAGTTTCAACTCCTGAGAATGTATGTGTGTGCCTTTGTGCATGTCACTCAACTTTTGAATTTCAGTTTCCTCATCTGTAAAATAGGGATACGGAATGGACTTGTGGTTTCAATGGCCTAGGGAATTCTTGGTTGAGGAAATTTCCTTTGCTAATCTGAGTTGATCCATTCTCTGCAACTCCTAGTTTCAGTTGCCTAGGACACTGAGAAGCAACATGGCTAGCCTATGGTGTGTCATAGGTAGGACTTGCAACAAGGTCCTCCTGCCTTCAAAGCCAGTTCTCTGAGAGGCTATGCTGCCTATCTAAAATAGGACCAGTAATTCTTTTAAGAATTTTTTTTTACTAAATCTGATTTCATTAGTGCAAGGAACTCCCAGTTAAGAAATTATCTGCCAGTACAGATTAGAAAATGTTCTGTAACTTGGAGTTTTGCAAAGTTTCCTGGGACACTGTTAGTTTAGGTGACTTGCCCAGTCAGATGGATCACTCAAGCACAGGTATTCAAGATTCCGATACCAGCTTTCTTTATTCTCTACTCCATATTTAATATCATCATCATCATCACAGCTAGCATTTACTGAAAAATACTTTACATATGTTATATCATTTGATCCTTTCAAGACTCCTATGAAGTAAGCCCTATTATTATTTCTGTTTTGCAGAGGAGGAAACTGAAGGTGATTTTGTGACTTGCTCAGGTTTACCCAACTAAGTAGGAGTCTAAAGCAGGATTTGAACTCAGATCTTCATAACTCCAAGTCCAAAATTCTATCCAATGAGTCACCTAATTACCAATATTGGTTTGAATATATGCTACCTTAAATATAGGTTGTTACTCTAAAATATTTTACTTTGAAAGGAAATATATGTACATACATGTATGTATATATGTGTGTGCATGCATGTACATACATATACACATCTCCCTATATTAATGCATTGTGCATATGTGCCTATATATACAGAGAATGAGCAGAGGCCATCGTTGGGAGTTTAGTTGAACTCCCCCAGATACTTCCAACAACCCCCATATTTAGCCTCATGCACTCTCTGTGGTGTGTTAGTGTTGACCTGAGGTTAAATTATTTCTCTAATCCTACCCACAAGTTTCTAGTTAAAGAACCATTAAAATGGCTGCCTACCAGGGATGTTTCATGCTAATCAACTTAAAACTTGAGAAGATTTGGGAGTGGAACAACCCAGGAAGAATGAGACACCAAGGAGTCTGAGAATCCCAAAGAGTGCCTCACCTCTTTTTTGTCCTTTGTGTAGGCTCAGGTCTTATACAGGGCTGTGAGATTTGTGCAAGAAAGGAGTTTTGTGTATCTACACATTGAGGATTAGCTGTTTATCTTTAATTAGTATTACCTTTGTTCTGTATAATTTAACCTCTAAGTCTGAGCCTTATGGAATATGATAATTAACCAACATTAGAATTACTATATCTCCTGCCTTTTTATTAAGCAATTGTCAGAACTCAGTATTTCTGAAACCTGTATTTTCTCCAATGTAATCTGGGGGCCATCATTAAGAAGAATGATATAGCCAATTAAAGATTTTCATTTCAATTTCATTATTCATGATGAAGTATGGGAATGAACAAAACAATTGAGTTTATTAGCTCAATCTACCTGTGATGATGGGAAATGATTACATATGTGGCCAGATATAACTCCTGTGGGGCAGCCATAGCAATGCTTTAATGGTCTTCATGTCAGAGGTAGGCTGCTCAATTTTAATAGATTATCTATCCTTTGGCACCAAAATGAGCACTCTGGAAAGGAGCATTCACAAAAATAACAAATGTAGAGCTAGAAGGGACCTCCAAGAACATTTAAGTCCAACTCTCATATTTTATGTTTGAGGAAATTGATGTCCAAGGAGGTTAAGTGACTTGACCAAGATCACGCAAGTAAAAAATGTCAGAAGCGGGATTTGAACCCTGTTCAGGGTCTGCTTTTTTGACTACGCCATGTAGCCAAAATAGGTCACTTACTTTCCTTGTCTCAGTCTAATTTGAGAAAAGGTTGCTAGGAGAAACTGGGAACTTTTTAACTCTTTCCCAGATGTTAAGATTCAAGTACCATTTACTGCCAAAGGTCAAAACTTTTCATAAATGGAATTTAGGTTTAGTTAAGAGTCAGGGAGTGTGTCATTTATTTTTAGGGGAAATTCTTCTCACTTAGATGACACCCAAAATCCAATCTATGTTTTTCTCCTGAAAAATTAAAGTTGAACTAAGGATATTTGAGTTCAATCCAGCTACTCTGGGAGAAGGAAGACACTCTCGCAACAGAGTCCTTAACTTTAAAGGGTTGGACACAATGAAGATCAAGGCTGCAGTATTCACAGTAAAAACTAGGCAGGGGCCATGCAAGAATTTTGAACTAATGAGGTTCTTATAAAATAGTTATGGTGCATATAAAAGTGCTCATAATTGGAGTAGGGACTTAACAGCTGTGCCTGAATCTCCTAACTAAAGATTTTCTTGTGGAGTAACAAAAAACATGAAAGGAATAAGTAGCACTGACTAGTTCTTGGATTTTTTTTAAAATTTCATTACTCATACATTCCAAGAAAACTTGAAAGCATTTGTGATGGATACTAAGTAATGTAAATGAAAGGATATATATATAATATGTAATTATTACATTATATATAATGATATTATATATTATATAAAATGATATTATATATATGCATACACACACATTACATTATGTAAAGAACTTAGCATAGTGCCCAGATAGTGTGATGTCTATATCTAATCTCCTTCGATCTTTACAACAACCTGGGAGGTAGGCGCCATTATTTATTCCCATTTTATAGAGGAAGAAATTTAAGCAGACAGAAGTTAAGTGGTTTGCCCAGGGTCGTGCAACTACTAAATGTCTGAAGTCAGATTTGAACGGAGGTTTTCTGGACTCTCGCTCTGGCTACCATCCTAGAATTAACCTAGATTTCAGAGCATCACTGAAAGGTGGCCACTAAGTGATATTAAAAAAATAGCAATAACAGCTAACATTGCGCCAGGGACTGTGCTAAGAGCTCTACAATTACTATCTCATTTGCTTCTCACAACAACCTGAGGTGGGGGTTAAGGGCCAATATTATCTTCATTTTACAGTTGAGAAACTGAGGCAGACAAAGGTTACATCACTTGCCCAGGGTCCTAGAGCTGGTAAGGTCAGAGGCTGGATTTGAACTCAGGCTCTCCTAACTCCAGGCCCAGTGCTCTATCCATTGTGCCACTTAGCTATAACAACACATAAAGAAGGAGTACCCATAGCTGTAATATAGCTCTCTCAATGCATTGTCATGTAAATGAAGAGCTTCTACACAGCCCGGATAAACCAATATGTGGTTTAGACTCAATCAGTGGAGGACAGAGAGGATTTAACCATCATCCCAAGCAAGAAGATCACTGATGAAAGTGGCAGCAATGTTTTTGAGGTCTTCCTAATACATCTTCACCACCGTGGTCGGGTAACCATCAATATGCACCATAAGGATGGGTAATGTGTCCTATCTTTCCAAAATTCCCAGCTCCCAGTATGGTGAACTACAGATAGGAAATGCTTAGTAAATAAATTAATGACTGACTAATACATCCAGAATGGCCTTTGGCTCAGCTTTTAATTAAATCGCCTTGGCAACCAAAGGATGTGGGACCTCTGAAAGTGATGGAATGCCTGCTAAGCTTTTCAGTTTCAGTATCTCCAGAAGAGGGAGATTCATGTGGAAGAAGGAACATCAGATTTAGAGTTCAGAGGATAACATGTTTAAATCTAGGGTCCTACTTACTATCAAGGTGACCTTGAACAAGTCACTTTACCTCATGAAATCTCAATTTCTTCATTGGCAAAATAAGGGAGATGAACTACATGATCTCTAAACTTACTTCCAGCTCTAAATCAATGATCTTATAACCAAGGGTACATAATGTTCTCTTCAACACAGAGAGCACTACTAAAGTGTTGCCATATGATAACGACAGTATTCTTATTTTAAATGTTTTCTGCCAAGGTAAAGACCAAAATAGGTAAATGATTTAGACACAAAGGGCAACATCATGAACACATTAGGGGAACATGGAAAAATTTACCTGTCAGATCTATGGATAAGGGAAGAGTTTATGACCCAACAAGAGATAGAAAAGATCTTGAGAGGTAAAGTGTATAATTTTAATTACATAATATTTAAAAAGATTTTGCACAAACAAAATCAATGCAGCAAAAATTAGAAGGAAAGTAGAAACCTGGGGGTGGGGAGTGGAGCTTTATGGCAAGTTTCTCCAATAAAGTTTTTCATTTCTAAAATATATTAGGGAACAGAGACAAAATTAATAAAAATGAAAGCCATTCTCTAATTGATAAATGGTTAAAAGATGTGAACAAGAAGTTTTCAGAAAAATAAATCAAAGCTCTCAATAACTATAAAATGTTATAAATCACAAATAATTAGAGAACACAAATTAAATTAATCTCTCAGATTGGCTAATATGATGGAAAAGGAAAAGGACAAATTCTGGGGGGATTGTGGAAAAATAGAGACACTAATGCACTGTTGGTGGAATTGTAAACTGGTCCAACCAACCTGGAGAAAAATTTAGAACTATGTCCAAAGGACTACAGAACTATGAATACCATTTAACCCAGGAATATTACTAGGTCTGTATCCCAATGACATAAAAAAAAAGGAAAATGACTTATATGTTAAATAGTAGCTCTTTTTAAGGTAGCAAAAGAAATTGAAAATGAGGGGATGCCCATCAATTAGGGAATGGCTGGACAAGTCATAGTATATAATTGTTATAGAATATCATTGCACTATAAGAAATGACAAAGGGGATGAAAAACCTAGGAAGACATATGAACTTATGCAAAGTAAAAAGAACTAGCATAACATTGTACACAGTAACAGCAACATTGTAACAATGATAAACTGTAAAAGACTTAGCTGTTCTGATCAATACAATAATCCAGGACAATTTCAAAGGACTCTTGATGAAAAATGCTGTCCACCTTCAGAGAGAGAAAACTAATGAACTCTGAGGGTAGATTGAGGCATATTGTTTTTTACTTTCTGTATTTTTCTTGCTTTTTTGCAACATGAATAATATAGGAATATGTTTTGTATGACTTCACATGTATAATTAATATCATATTGCTTGCCTTCTCAACAGATGAGGGAAGGACTAAAGGAAGAGAGAGAATTTGAAACTCAAAATTTAAAACATAAGTGTTAAAAAAAATATATCCTGAATTTAAACAAATAAAATGGGTATTTCCACATACATGGCAAAACAGAAAAAAAAAGATCATAAATTCAACTATGCTTGTTTTTCTTTTTGAAATATATAATAAATTCAAAATGTAAGTTTCAAAATTGTCCTGATCATCTGTGATTCTTTTTCACTTTCCTTCTGTTTTCTTTTCAGCATTACAAATGATTCAATAACCTCATTTTCTTTTTTTTTCTATCTTTATTTATTTTGGCTATCCTAATCTTAGTCTCTCTTTCCTTCCCACTCACTCTTATTGGAAGAAAAAGGAAAAACAAAAATGTATGAAGTCAAGTAGAACAAATTCCCATATTGACCATACCCAAAAATGTATGTTTTATTCTTCACCTTTTTATCTGGAAGTTGGTGGCATGTTCCAGTACTAGTTCTCTGGAGTGAGTAATTTTTGGTCATTGCATTGCCTTGATCAGAGTTCTTAAATATTTTAAAGTTGTCCTTATGCATTATGTTGTTGTTATTGTATAGATTGTTCTCCTGGTTCTGCCCACTTTATTTTGCATCACGATGTTCATACAAGTCTTCCTAGGTTCCTATGCAACCATCCCTTTTGTCATTTCTTACAATGCAACAGTATTCCATTATATTCAGATAACCATCATTTGTTCGGCCATTTCACATTTCACGGTCAACTCCTTGTTTTCCATATCTGCCATAAGAAAAAAGTGTTGCTAAAAATATTTTTCTTTTTATGGGTCTTTCTTTGATCCCTTTCTGATCTCTTTGGAGTTTAGCCCTTATAATGATATTGCTAGGTATGTACTTTTGTGACTTCAGAGGCTTAATTCCAAATTTAGACAGTACTCTCATTACCATCCTCATGAAGAAAAAAAGGAAGCTGAGAGTAGTTAACCAGTTGGATATGTCAACACTCTCTAACTATAGAAAGATTCAGGCCAAAGTTTGTGAATGGAGGAGGTGGTCAATATGTGGAAAAGATTGTGCAAATCAGTCACTGTCTCCATGATGCCTCAAGACAGTCTAACTGATGATCATATGAACCATGTCACCCTAAGTACTTACACGAAATAAAACCACAATACAAGTGCTCTAAATAATGGAAATAAGCCTCAGGCTGCCACAGTCAGTTCCTCCCTGTGTCTACTGCTTGCTGGAACTGAGAGTCAATTTTTTAATGGTCCTAATATAAGATCAAACAGTATCTGGGCCACTTGGAATGGTTGGAAGGACAGTGGGAAAACAGATGTGTTCTTATGTGAAAGACTATTTCCCAAGCAAAGAATGGATTGGGGGGTGGTGGGGAAGCCATTTTCCCAAAGAAATACTTATTGGAAAAATTAAAGCATTGTAATATGCTTTTAAAAAATACCCTAATCACTCAGAGTCAACAGCCATAAACATCAGAAACACATAATGGTGATTTGAAGTAGTACAAAAAAATATACTTGTACTTAATTAGTGAAACAATGACCTATTTTGATTCCATATTTAGAGGTTCAAAGAATGCCAAGAGTAGTCCAAAGTTGACTAGAGGCTCAGTAGAAAATGTGTTTTCTGTTAAATACAGTATATGAAAGAAAACCAAAATATAAAAGTACTAAACATTTCAAAGAGAAGCAGTGGAGTGGGTCCAAATTCCCTCTGACTACATTGGAATAGATTCAATGAGATCTACAGTGAGTTTAACTCTCTTGCTTCCTAAAATTAGTTACCAAAACATGATGCCTGTGCACACAGAGAATTGTGTTTTCTTTCAGTAAAGAAAAAAGAACTGCTAACTGGGGTTGGATCAAAATTATAAGATAAATCTTTGCATGAAGTTAGAAAAACTGAGTGTGAATGAGTTCCAGCTCTAACATTGCCTAGGAAACATATCTAGTCCTTTAATTTCTCAGTTTCCTCATCTGTAAGTAGAAATACTTGTTACCTGCTTCACAGGATTGTCCTCTATAACCTTTACACTGTGAACTATACTCGTTATTGTTCCTAGAGGAGCTCTATTCCAAGACTATTTGTTAGATTTTCAAGAGATCCCCTTACTAATAAAATAAGAAAGTGGGGGCGGGCGTGGTTCAAGAGCACACTCAGTACAAACATAAAGTATTAAGGAATTGGTTTGAGTCAGATGCAGGAAGGGATAGTTGGACAAATCCTAACACCAGCAATGAATATACATCATAGATCTCTTAGATCAAAGGGCGAGTAGTCATGAGCATCCTCCCAACACTGGCATTCCAACTTTGAACCCACAGTCTTCTCCTTGCAACACTTTCTAAGGTCCTCTTGCATCTTTGTGGATATAAGGGGAGGGTGTGCAAGGTTTCTGTACCTATACGGTCCTCAGAGGGGCAGCTGCTCACTGCTGCTAAGATACATAAGAAAAAATTTATTGATGCTCTTCCTCTCCATGCTTTTTTTCAAAAGGCCTTTTTTCTTCCATCCTTTGTCCAAAGCATTTCACAATGCTGCTGAAGCCACTGTTTATTTTCATCCTCTTTTTTTTTGCATTGTCTATCTTGCTTTCCATAAAAACCCATTTCAGTTGCTATTATCTCTACTAACCATACCCTGGATTCCCCAGGCTGAAAGTTTTCTTTCTCTTCACAATTTTTCTTCTAGCATTTTATCTCAACTCCATACTCTATTGCCCCATCATTCAAGAAGTATCTATGCTAGGCATGGGAAATTCATAGCAAAAACAAAGAAGTCCCTAATCTCAAGAAAGTTGTGTTCTTCCAAGAAACACAACATGTATGCATACATGTGTAGAAAATGTACACAAAGTAAATAGAAGATAATTTTGGGGAGAGTACCAAGGACTAAGAGAAAACTTATGTATGAGATGGCACTTGGAGTTTGCTTCCTCATAGTAATAATTTGCATTATATAGCCATAAGAAGACATTTTCCATAACAACACCATGAGGTAAAGCAAGCATTACAGCTCTCATTTTGCTGATGAAGAAACTCTGGTTCTGAAATGTTAAGTGGGTTGATGGAGTTAAGATTTGAACTCAAGCTTTCTTATTCCTAGTTAGGTATTTGCCATTATCCTGTTACTTCTTATAGTGTTTATGTATAACTTTGCATATTCTAGCCCTTTATTAACCCAATTTGAGTGAGAACTTCACACATTAGAAATGAAGGTTGTCATGTGTCTCAAAATCAACATGTTAACCAATAGATGCTGGTAAATTAGATTAGGTGTTAAGTCAATGAAACAACCACCCTATAATCCCAAGAAGATGAAATGTTATGTCATTACTCATCGCATAGGAAGGGAGCATCTTTTAAAAATACACAAAGTATAACTAAATAAGAAGACTGAATTTTTTACCTGAATTCATCCACCAAATGAGGGGAAATTCTTTGAGAGTAAGAACTATGTTATTAAGCTTTCTATCCCCTGTATCTAACAAAAGTCCCTATATACAGTGGGCATTTAATAAGCATTTATTGAATTGTTTAAATAATTCTACGACAATAGAAGGTACTTTGTCTTTAACCACCTCACAAGTTCAAGAATCCCTGGATGTAATCACAGATGATAAGGTGTTATTGTGTCAATTAGATTAACATCCTGTTATCCCTTTAGAACTCTAGTATTTAATCTGAAGTGGCAACACCATTGGCTTAGCTGAAAATTGGCTATTCCTTTGAAAGCATTTATATAGTTAAGCTGGAGTCAGTCAACTTGCAGGTAGTTTGGGAATTGAAGAGTCCAAGCCAGAGTACTATGTGGACTGGGTAGGAAAAGAGAAGGAGTTTTCCCTCTCCCTATACTTTCACCCTCAATCAGCTATACTGTCCAGCAATGAAACTACTCAGCTAGGGAGAAATACCAGTTGGGAAGTTACTTCAACAGAGAAGTTGAAAGGTCAGACAATAGAAGTTGGAAAATCAGTTGGAGATAGTTCAAGGAATAGTTGATAGAATAGAGAGGTATACTCTCCAGATAGAAAGAGAAACAAAATATCAGTCTTGTGAATCTGAAAACATCTTCAAAGAGTGGAATGTCAGGCAGCAAAGAACAGTGGCTATGTTCTCAAGGGAGAGCTAGCCCTGGCAATCATTAGCTGAGTTTACGCATAGGAACAGACCCTGGAAGCCCAGATGAACATCCCACTCAGCAGAAAGAGATCATCTTGTCCAATAATTCCATATTTCCAACCACAGAATTGTCATTGTTTCTACTTTGAAATATCTTCTAAGGAAACCCAGATCCACTTTTGTTTGGATAACTCTAATTTTTAGGAAGTTTGCCCTCGCCTCCCACCCCACCATTATCCAAATTCAAATATCTTCTACAACTTCTACCCATTTCTCCTAGTTCTACCCTTTGGGATCAAGCAGAAGAAGTCTAACAATTTTTCTCCCATGTGATGGCTTTTCAAATATTTGAACACTTGTATGTTACCCTCTAATGTAAGACCAAGTTCTTCCTCAATTTTTTTCATTTGACCCATGTATATCTTGGTCTCCACTTACTGTCCTGACCATCTAGGCATCCTGGCAGCTAGATAGCACAGCAGAAGAGATTACTGGATTTGGAGTCAGGAAAACTTGAATTCAAATCCATCCACAAATTGAGACATTTATCAGCTGTGTGACCACATTCATTTCACTTAACCTCTGGCTATCTGTTTTCTCAACTGTAAAATGGGGAAAATAATACTACCTGCTTCCTAGAATGGTGATTGTAAGGCACTTAGCAAGTACCCAGGAGATGATAGGCACTTAATAGACCCTTGTTCTTTTCCTTCTTTCCTCTTCCCCATCTCTATTATGGATGTATTCAAGCTTGTCAATGTCCTTCTGCAGATGTGATCTCCAGAGCTGAACAAACTGAACAAACAAGAACAGAATACAATAGGACAATCCCTCTGAACACTCCACCTCTCAATGCATCCTAAGATTGTATTAGTGTTTTCATTGCTATGTCACACTGTTGACTCATTTTCACTTTGAAGTGCACCTAAAACCCAAATATTTTTAATATAAACTATTGGATAACCATTTCTTGCCTATATTTTGCCTCGGTTTTTAAAAAATTCAGTTTCATAAATGTAGAATTTATTATTTATCCCTAATAAATTTCATCTTACCAAATTCCGGCCATCATTCCACTGTATCTCTTTATATCCTATCATTTGTTCAGTTGTGTCCAACTCCTCATGACCCCATTTGGGGTTTTCTTGGAAAATATAATGGTTTGCCATTTCCTTCTCCAGTTTATAAATGAAGAACTGAGACAAATAGGGGTAAGCGACTTACCCAGGGTCAAACAACTAGCAAGTGTCTGAGGCTAGATTTGAACTCAGGAAGACATCTTCCTGTTTCCAAGCTCCCCTCTCTACTCATTGTATCATCTAGCTGCCCCTTACAGTGTTTCTCTGTCATCTAGCTTTCTAGTTCTCCCTCATGTCTTCTGCAAATATTTTAATCATGTTTTCATACAAATTATTAATAAAAATATCAGCATCGTGCCAAAGACACAACCTATCTTTGGAATACCTCATTGGAGGAAACTAACCTCTAAGTTGATATTGAACATACCAGTACATTGGATCTGGTCATTCAACCATTTCTTAATCAACATAACTAATAATTAGCATGCAACTTTCCATTTTGTCCAGAAGGACAACAATTTGTTAAACAATTCAGTGAAATTTGGTAAACTAACTAGACTATGTTTACTGTACTAAGATTTCTTCAAGTCTAATAACTCTATCAGAAAAGCAGGTGAGGTTAATCTGCCATGATGAATCAGATTAACAGTTAGTGGACATCAAGTCATATCCCAGATTTTCATAAACCATCCGTTTAATTTATTTTAGACATTTCTGGAAAAAGAAGTCATGCCCATAGGCTTTTAATTTGGAGACCTGCCTCTACTCATTTTTTTTAAATTGGTAATTTTGTATCATCTCATAGCTCAGGACCTCTCTTATTCCTTAAACTTTCTCCTCTCTTCCCCATGCAATGGCCCTGTTTCTTCTTTGATACTAGTTTCCCCTAAAATCTTCTTTGAATTCATCATCAGTTTGGGCTCATTCTGAACTTAATTGATCCTGACACTATTCTAACAGGACCAAGCTTTTGTGATCATCTTTTATGACTTTCACCTTTTATACGTAACTTTTAAAAATCTATGAGGTGAGATTTGTTCCCTGGTCATCCTCATAAGTCACCCTAGACAGCTGTAGCAATTCTTCTTCTTTGAAATGATTTTTTTTTAGTATTTAGAGTATCATTCTTGAGACCTTCCAATCTCTCTCGAACCATTTTTGCTTTAGGGTTTTCGGCTATGTGATCACTATTCTACCTATTCTTTCACTGAAAAATGTCAAATACACTCTGAAAATGTGTAGTAAGCATTAGATTCTCCAAAACCATGGTTTCTAAGATGATGTGATCACTCCTTACAAAGGTTCTGATCATTTCTATTTCACCAAACAGCTATTCATCAGAAAGGCAAGTCCACCTCATGGCTTCCTCCACTTTTAAAGAATGAAAGGATCATTGAATCAAGCAGGGAATTTATTAGATTTTTCTGCTTTGGGAAGAGAGAGTGTTCCTGCAGATAACTGAAATCTCTCTTCACTACTGTATCCTGTCTTTATGATTTTCAGGTCAAAAAGTGCTTGCTTGAGTTTTTTTTGGCATGGAGATAATCAATCCCTACTACTTATTTCTTTTTCTTTTGACTCATTCTAGATGAATTCTCTTCAGGCACTTGCTTCTTCAGGACAGGAGAGCTCTCTCCTTCCTCTACCCCTACCAAAAGCAAGAGCCTCATATTTTACTAGTGACTTCCAAATTTTCAACTGTCTTTTCCCCACCTTCTTCTCCACAGTGCCACATTTTTTTATTCTTCAATCTCCTGATTAGGATATGGATTTTCATAGGCTGTTCAGATCTCATTTTGTTTTTGCCTTGATGACCCTCTAATTTTTTGAGAAATATGTCATTCTATTACATAAAATAAGGGGAAAACATTCCTTTACACTTTTACCATAACTTCTAGGAGGGAGCCCAGACCCATTTTTTGTGCATACACAGTATTATATAGCCAGGGCAGAAAAATCTAAAGTGTGCTTTCTACCTAGGTATTGGCTAAGTCTGAAGCTGGATGTGACAGGTACAATAGTCTGAACTCACCAGAGAGTTCCCTGTATAGTCACTTTTACTTTTTTAAACTTCCTCAACTCTTTTCTACTTTCAAGGGGATTATTCACAAATTTAGAGTTGAGTTTATTTTTAAAATCTTCCATCATGAGCCACATTCTTTTTTTTTCTTAGATGTCATAGAGTATGAAAATTGGAAGAGCTCTTAGAGATCACTGAATTCCACCCCCTCATTTTGCAAGTGAAACTGAAGGCAACAAGGGAACAACCATACAGGAAATTGATGAGAGAGCCAGAACTCAAACCCAGATTTCCTTGTCTCTGATTCCGGTGTTCTTTTGTTAAATTATATTACCATTGAATTTGGAATCTCTGGCCATAAAATCATATCTAACATTTCTCTGAACTTTTTCAGAAAAGATTTCCTAAAGTCTAAACTATACACCTATCTGTGTTCAAAAGTCATTTTGAGAAATTGCCATTGGATGCTCCAAAATAACCCCCTGAGATAAACAGTCTCTGAGTTGAATTAGCCAATCGGCAGATTCTCCCCTATATGCTACCAAAGATATCCTGAAGAATGTGATCACTAGTCCTGAGATCCAATTAATGAACAATTTCAGTTCCACCAGCTAAGATGAATGGGGTGTTGACCTCCCTTAACTGGATATATTAGGCCAAGATCCATGGAAAGTATTGGGCTGAGTATTGTTTTCCCTGAGTCCAGCACTACATCTTTGCCAGAAGAAATTATCAAGGGATGGAATTAGCTTAATTAAAATGCTAAAAGAAATGGGAGTACCATATCATCATACTTGTTTCCTGAGGAACCTTTTTTCAGGCCAAGAAGTAACAGAATTAAACATGGAACTGATTAATTTAAAATGGGAAAAGATAACAAGGCTGTATATGTCCACCTTATTGATTTAACTTATATGCAGAGTACATCATACAAAATGCTGGGCTGGATCAATCAAAAGTTGGAATTAAGGTTGCCAGGAAAAACATCAATGATCTCAAATACTTAGACAATAATCACTCTGATAGCAGAAAGTGAAAAAGAGTTAAGAAGCCTCTTGATGTGGGTGAAAGAGGAGAGTGTAAAAGCTGGCTTGAAACTTAACACTAAAAAAAAAAAAAAAAACTAAGATCCTGGCAACTGGTCCCATCACTTCCTGGCAAACAGAGTGAGAAGAAATGGAAGCAGTGTCAGATTTTATATTCTTGGGTTCAAAGCTCACTAGAGACAGTGACTGTAGCCATGAAATTAAAAAAATACTTGCTCCTTAGAAGGAAAGTTATGACAAATCTGGACAGCATATTAAAAAGCAGAGATATTGCCTTGCTGACAAAGGTCTTTAAAGTCAAAGCTAAGAAATGGCTCTAAGAGTAGGACTATAAGGGAAGCTGAGCACTTCAGAATCAACACTTTCAAACTGTGGTTCTAGACAAGATTTTTGAGAGCCCCTTGGACAACACGGAGATCAAAACAATCGATGCTTAAAGACGTTAACTCAGATTATTTACTGAAAGGTCATATACTGAAACTTAAACACTTAGGCCACATAATGAGAAGATGGGACTCATTAGAAAAGACCTTGATACCAGAAGAGGAAAAGGAGATAGTAGAGGATGAGATGGATAGGTAGTGTTACAGAAGCAATGAACATGAGCTTGGACAGGCCAGGAGAGAGAGGAGGGTAGAAGGACTTGGTGTTCTGTGGTCCATGGGGTCAGAAAAGTGGGATATAACTGAATCACTAAACAACAACAATACTAAAATAAGGACTGATTTCTGTTTTCCGTTTAAAAAAAATTCTCTTCTGAGATAGCACTACAGTAACGAAGATTACTAAAGATGCAGGCTGATTTACATGATATTCCAGACACAGCGTTAGAGAGCTACATCTCATAACAACTAATTGGCAGCTAGAATGAAAAAGACAACTCAAAATAATGTTTCCACAAGTAGAATATCATGATTATAGGGATGTTTAATATTTTATTGAATAATAGGCAGGATAGATATGTGCAAAAAGAAATATGCTATGTATGTCAAGAATGTAAATCCTATACCCTTTTTCACTGCACTTCGGGTCAAGTAAAACTGAAAAGTTCCTACCAAATTTACTTGATGAGAAAAAAAAAGGAGCAAAAAGTTCACCACTGAATTGATCATTTTTAGTTGATTAATTGGGATTCTTACAGATAACACATGTCACTTCCTTGTCAATACATTTGCCCTGGAAACTTTAGTTTGGGGATCACCTGAATCTGCAACTTTCCATGCTCAAGACCATTTTCCAGTTGAAATTTTTAGCCTGAAGGAAAGGAAGAAATCTTACCTTCTAGTTCTTCTGATTAAAACAAAATTTTCCACATTCAGTTAGTCAGTTAATGGTTGTTTAATTCCTACTGGATAACTTATAGATAGAAAGCATATTCAACTTTAAACTGGTGAAGGGATCATTTGGAGAAAGGATGGGGCTGGAATCTGATCTTTTCTCTAATTCCTGTCCTTCCTTCCCTTTCTCCTGTCTCAATAGATATACTATGCCAACCAAGTTATCTATTATAGAAACATTTTTAACAAATGAGTAGGCTAATGGGGTCTAGCCTTACATATGCCTCCTGCTTATAAAGAGCATTATCAGCTCTTCCTTAAAGAATCCCTCATTTCAATCAAGATTCAGTTTAAACAGCACCTTTGATATGATCTTTTCTAATGCCCCTCTATAACTAACTATTCCTTAGTTATATATCTCTTACTTATTTTTGTACTTATTCAGTATATCTCTTATGTTTATATTTATAAAAGTCCATGTTTCCTCTGATAGGATGTAAGCTTCTTGAGAATAAATACATAAATTTAAAAGTATTTATGAAGCACTAACTATGTGCTGTGTTACTCTCTGTCACATACTCTTCTGCCTACTGACTTTGGCCTCCTGGATGTTCCATGAACAAGACACTCTAGCCACTCGGGTCCAAGCATTTTCTCAGGTTGTCCTCCATGCCTGGAACACTCTCTTCTGCTTCTACTACTAACCATCCTGACTTCCTTTAAGTCTCAATTAAAATCATAGCCTTTACAAGAAGCTTTATCCAATCCCTCTTAATTTCAGTGCCTTACATCTGTTAATTTTCTCCTATTTATTCTATACATAGCTTCCTTTGCCTATATTTGTTTACATTTTGCCTTCCCAATTAGGCTATAAGCTCCTTGAGGCCAGACATTATCATTTTCCTTTTTTTTTGTATCCTCCGCACTTACCACAATGCCTGTCACATAGTAGGCACTTAATAAATGTTCATTGATTTTGATTGCTGGGGATATAAATACAAATCAGACAGTCTCTATCCTTAAGAAACTTACAACTGAAAGGGAAAGACAACATATATATGGGTGAGTGGCAGCCAGGAAGGAGTGTTTGAGACAGAAAAGGAGAAGGATAGTGACTGGAGCCATAGGACAATTGAGGGACATGTTCTCTCTAGGAAGGGTGGTATTGATTTTATTTACTATGCTCAGAGCTAGAGATGGAAAGAAAAGTATTTCTTTATGGAAGAAAGGGCAGGCTATGGGAGATAGCCTAGTGGACCTGGGTCTACAGGAAGTGACTTAGGGTCCTAGGATGCAAGTTGGATCATGTGACAAGGTGCATGATTATAGGTCAGAGGTGGAGGCTGGAGTGCAAGAATATATCAGCTTGAAGATATCTGGAAAGTGGAATGTCATCAAGGATTGTTTTACTTTCTGGTTTTTATATCTATTTCACCTTGCGCAGTGCTTCAGTCAGGTTGACCAGCTGATGAATCAAAACTCATTTTTAAGATCGCCCCAAAGAATGGCCATGCATTGAACAGAAATGAATGAAAAGGTATTTACTGAGTGTCAATCCTTAGGTATGGCACAATGCTTTGCTTATGGGATATACATGATTTCACAAAGAGAGTCTCTGAACTTTAGAAACATTTTAATAGAGAAAAATGACATATATAGGAGAATGGTGATGGGGGTGGTTATTCTGGGAAGGTAAAAGGGGGTTGGCATGTGGAAGGTACCTGCATGGTGGCAGGTAAGGTGGTGAGATGGCCTAGTGGTTGACTAGATGATATGAGAAGATGATGTACGGTCTGGCATCCTGGACCAGCCATGGATATAATAGGCCAAATGGACAAGTTTGATTACAACAATCATATCTATAGTTATGACTTGACAGAATTTAAATATTCAGAAGGGGTTAAAAGGAAGCGTTAGTCAAATTTAAAGCTTAAGATTCATATGCATAGTTTTGTGTTTAAATATTTAGGCCCTTCATGCTCATTAGCTCATTTGGCAAGTGTAGCACCAATAAACACAAGGTCATATCTGTCATCTCTGTATTGGAAAGAAAAAAAGCATAGGATCTAATTCCTTGCATTGCCTACCTCACAGTATTGTTGTATAAACCAAAAGAGCTAATGCATGCAAAGTTTGTTGTAAAGCTGTTATATAGCTAGCTATTATTTCCTTATGAGAAAATTGTATTTTTCCTATCACCACACATTCTGCCCTATCATAAGGAGGAATGATGGATAGATGACACAGTGGGTAGAGCGTGGGCCTGAAATCAGGAAAACTCAAGTTCAAATTTGACCTCAGATATTCATCAGCTGCGTTACCCTGAACAAGTTACAAAACAGCTATTTGCCTCAGTTTCTTCCTCTGTAATATGGTGATAATGCTAGGACCCACTTCCTGGGATTGTTGGAGGAGCAAATGAGATAATAATTGGTAAAGCACCTAGTAGAGTGCCTGACCCATGGGAGACACTACATATATGTGTGTGTGTATGTGTAGGCATGCATATATGTATATCTGTGTATACACATGCACATACATATATTTGTGTTAGGTAGTATTGCTTCTATTACCATCAGTGCAAATTCATCAATGAAAGAAACAACTCAAGCACATACACTGTGCATAGTCAGCAGCATCATCTTCATAGATAAAAGGTAACTGCCTCCTTCATACCCTCCAAAGCCTGTTACAAAGAATTACAGGCAGATAAATAATTATTTTATGGAATGAATTTTTATAGGAAATATTTCTTAAAACAAATGGGACACAATAACCTTTATGCTGGTTTTGGTTCATATTCAATCATCAAGAATATGATACAACCTACTCACTCATCACATAGCATTCTATTGCCCTTTGGCCAACCCATAACTTTAACTTCTTGGAGATGTCAGTGTTCAGTGATTCATAGTGATACAGCATCAGTAGAAGACTATTCCTGTTTGAAAGACGGGCTTTCATTTCATGGAGAAGAATAGGATCATTAAAAACTTTGGGCAGTTTCTCTGGGACAATCCAGCCCACTCTCTCATTAAGTTCATTACTCTTCCACAGCATCAATCCAGACTGACTCTATATGCTCTCTATTCAACAGAATATTATAGTTTGGAAAATAGACATTCTTCATATAGTTGGTTTTTCCAGAGTGTGTAGTTAAGCTCTTTTGAGTAATTATGGTCCTAATGCAGTAGGCTCAAAGAACATAATTGGGGAGAGGTAGAACTGGAAAATGAGGCAAGCTAATCATAAAGCCTGAGGAGTGAAAGATGAAAAATGAATAAATTGCACACCACTTAAATGTTTATGTAATGGCAAGAGATCTAGAGAAAGGATGACAGCCCTCTTAAAGGAGATTTATGAGAGAATGTATCAACAATGACCCTGGCAAACACAGGAGGGCCTACTGTACAAGTTCTTAGATCTGCTTTTCTAGAAGGAAAGCAACTTTTGAGGGGTCAAGAATCTACTTTAATCAAGCACATATATCATTTATTTAGTTTAGGGGGAAAAGTCAGCACCCTGAACTTCAGGGAAAATATGAACAGAAATTGTAAGTAGAAATTACAAACAGAAAGACCAACAGACAGGGCTTCCAACTGTCTGGCCATACATCACAAATTAAAAGACAGATCCAACTGTCTGACCATACCAGAGAGAGAAGCACCAACATCTGGGTAGAGGCTGCCCAGAGTCTCATCTGGCCAAACAAACACTTCCAATGAGTAAGCCCCAAAACAAAATCTCCCTTCAGAGAATATATACACTTTTCAGAGCTGGAGGACATCACAACCCTTGAGAACCAGTGCCTCATTAGAAATTAACAAAAAGTGTGGGCCAACAAATCTCCCTTAATCAAACTTCCCTTAATGAGCAGGCCCATTAATGGATGGTGAAGATCTTTAATTCTCATAATTAACATTACAGAGAACATGGAAGAGAGCTACCTAGAATGAATGGTAATGGATAGGTTGCAATCTGCTATGCTTGAGGGAATACCCACATTAAGGAAATTACAAATTGACCAAAACATAAAGGTAATCAAATAAGTAGGTCAGAGGCTACAACTTTGAAATATTTTCCTTATGGGAAAAGTTTCATTGTAGTTGTACTTTACAGTATTTAGAAATTGAAAAATTTTAAAGTTGAGTTAATCTAGTTCAGTGGTTCTCATTTAGTGGTTTACTTACCCTTAAGGTTTCCCAGTGATGGTCCAAGGAGGCTGGGCTAAAAAATTCTTTAATGTCACCTAAAGTACTGAATAGGTACCCAGTTATGTTACATATATCTATCTATCTATCTATCTATCTATATATATATATATTTATAGATAGATAGATAGATATATGTATATATATAATATATAACATAAATACATATTTATAAATATGATAAATATATAAATATAATAAATATATATTTATAAATAAATATATAAACATATACATGATTTGAATATGTATGTATTAAGAGTTTTTGGGCAAAAAAGTTATCATGGTAATTATAAGAACATAAGGAATAAATCTAAAAGAGTATTGTAAGTAGTACATTAAATTGGGGATTCACACAACATATTTTGTTATGGTTGTTACTGCTGTTGTTGCTGAAAGGGATTTGCAGAATGAAAAATGCTAGGAACCACTGATCTAATTCAACTCACTCCTTTTGGAGACAAGGAAGCTGGAAATAGTGTGATATAGTATTAATAGTGCTGAATGCAAAATTAGAGGATCTAGGTTTCATTCCTCACCCTGCCAATGACTAACTAGTTCTGTGACATTGGTCAATTCATTTAACCTCACATGGGCCTCAGTATCCTCAGTTGGGCTGGATTACCTCTAACATAACTCCCAGACCTAAATCTATTATCCAATATTGCTATTAAAGGAAAAGAGTTTAGGTGACTTGCTCAAGGTCATGTGGCTAGGAAGTAATAGAGATTTAAATGTATATCTTCCAAATTCAAATATTCTGGTGTTTTCAATTATATCAGGAAATAAGCATTTAGAGAGTGCTTACAATGTGCTAAGTTATAAATGGATACTATTAGTATCTCCATGTTATAGTTGAGGGAACTGAGGCAAACAGAAGTTAAATGACTTCCCCAGAGCCACATAGCTAGTGTGAGGTCAAATTTTAACTCAAATCTTCTTGAATAGAGCCCCAATATTCTGTCCACTGTGGTACCTAGCTTCCTCAATCATTCACACAGTATTTTGCTTTTGAAACTGAATCCCTACCTTCTGTCAATATGACATAGACTTTACTACTATGAAAGTTTGTACGGTTTAAAATTGAGCAAAAAATTAGAAACAGCATATCACCCCGGCAATATTCACAGCACTGAGGGCAATTATGAATATGCTAATATAATTCGGAATCGCAAAGTATGACTCTCCATATTGAAGGGAGAAGAAAAACATTTATTCAGACACTAGAAAACCAAATCCATCATAGTAACAAAGAAATATATACACAATAACAATGCGTGGGGCACTCCCATCCCCAGGCCTTCCCACAAACCAGCTTCCTTAAGCAACAAATCACAAACAAGCTCTCCCTCTCATGCTAGCCGGCTGCCTGCTTTTCTCTCTCTCCTTCAGTTCTGATTATTCTAACTTCTCAGCTCTGCTCTAGCTCCACCTCTTTCTGCTCCACCCATTCAGCAATCTCCTCCCCCCACAGACTCAGGTGACTCAGGCTTCCATCTGAGCCAGGCAGGTCACATGGGCCTATTACTGAATGGGAAAGGTCTTCCCATTTAAATTACTATTACAAATAGGGAGTATAAGATAAAAAGTGGACATTAAGCTTGCTAAACATTTTCTATACCTCTTGTTTGTTTATCTTACCACCCAGGAGAGGTAAATGCTACAAAAATCACTATTCCCAATCTGTAAATGAGGAAAGTAAGGTTGAGAGGTTAAGTGTCTTGCCTATAGTCATAGGATAAGGGAACGAATGAGGCCTGTGATTTCACTGATATAGGGAGCCCCCATTCCTGTATCTACCAATGCAGATCAGGACAAATCTCTGTACTTTATAGACTTAGAGTCCCAGAGCACTAGGAGACTAACAGAATGGCCCAGGGTTGCCTACCCAGGCTTTAAATCCAGGCTTTGCTGGCTCCAATGCCAGTTCGTTATCCAATGAGTCACACTATCCATAATCATTCCCCTTGTAAATATCAGAAACAAGAATCCAATTTCTCCTGACTCTGATTCTAGCACACTCTCCTCTGTGCCACCCTGGCTGTTATTATTAGAATGATTGCGCCCATGTGGGGAGGACACAAACCAGAGTTGTGTAGAATGGGCAGGCATGGATCAGTTTTGATCTGCAATATGTGGATCAGTGAGATCATGGCTGTATTTGGATATTTGAATAATCACCACTACAGAGCATCCCTTACATTTTGACATTATTGATCAATAAACAATGCTACTTTCTTTGATATACAGTTTAAAGCTATGAAATTGGAGAAAGAGCATAAAAATCTGTTTTAAGACAAAATCAAATTTTGGTTGTATCAATATCTTTTCTTGCTTTTGTTATCACCAGTGTCATTAGAATGTGTTTACTTGGTATGATCCCTCCTTCTCATTACAACCTCTGTCACAAAAATATGGCACAATAGCAGAATTTTAATGCCTCATATCTCTGATGAAACACTACAGTAATAAACTATAATGCTTTGACCTTCTCAGTGTTTTAATGTCTGCTGCATTACCATGAGCCAGCCTCCCCTGGGTCCTTGTTTTCTTCACACTGTATTGCTTGAACAGTCAACTGGGATGAGGTAGATGGGACAGTCACGCAAAAAAAAAAAAACCCAAAAACCCCAGGAAATATTTACCAAATGTATCCTATTTATAAGGCTATTAAATGTTTATAGCTTTTCAAGGGCTATTCTGAAAAAAAAAATTAGTTAGCTTCCTTCTTCTTGACATAGAAGGCAGAGAAAGTGGGAAATGGAATTACATGAATCCAGTCCATATTAAAGTACCTAAGTAGAGCACAAAATGGTTCGGTTGTCACATATTCTTATGGCAGTGATTAGAATGAGAGCTGGGAGAACTGCAGAGAAAGTTCTTTTTTTCCTGAAATTTCACCACATTGGCTTGAGTGATCTGGTGAAAAGGCAACCAACAGCGAATAAGGGGCAAAGTAAACTAGGGACAACAACTTTGAGATACATTTAGCAGTAAAGCGATGACCCAGGCAGAGTCTAGAGTACAAATATAGCACCTTTTCAATATCAAATGAGGTCAAATGAGATAATATTTATTAAAGTGAATATCACAGTGCTTGGCACATAGCAAGTTTGTTTTCTTCCCTCTGGTCCTAGACTCCTCAATGACCAGCCAAGAAATAGCACAGATAAGACAAAGAACTGGCGTTCTTGAACTCTATAGCTTGGTGTCTGGATTTGTCTATTCTTATCTGTCCTACCACTGTGTGGACCGAATGAGGTGCTATATGGAAACATTTCTTCTTTGTTCTCTATACAATAAGAATGTACCCTTTCTGCCCCTTCTCTGTTGTTAGGCACAGTGGAAGGATGGTGATAATTTTACTGACAGAGAAAAGGATGATGTAGTAAACAAAGCCAGTCTCTGAACCATGGCACAAATTAGTTCCAATGGGTTTCCATTGTAAGTTTTAAAATATTATTTTATATTTTTATTGTGTAGGGGAAAGAGATAGTAAATGTTTCTTAATGGAATGTACTACTCAACTCAGTGCATTTTCCTCCTCCTCCTGTTTTTCTTCAACATTTTGTTGATAACTTTCATGTTCACATCACTGTGATTCTGGCAGAAACTTCCTCACTCACTCCAGATTGAACTCTTTCATGTGAACAAAGAAAAAAATTAAGCAGAAACACCTGATATGTTGACTATGTTTGACAATGTATACAGTGTTCTATTCCAGTTGCTTTCTACCTCTCTTCTCTTAAAAGAGAGGATATATATTTTATGACCTTTTCCTCCAAAACTTTCACTGGTTTTTCAGTTGAGTTTGACTTTCTTTTAGTGACTTTTTTCATTTACATTGTTGTGGTCATTTTGTATTTTGTTCTTTTGCTTCAAGTCATTTCATGCTTCACCAGTTTAGACAAATGTTCCCACATTTCTCCGAACTCATATTTATCACAATTTATGTGTACTAATATTCCACTACATTTATATACAGTATAGTCACTGGGCTTATTCTCCCAATCCCTCTTCACTATGTCAGGTTGGGTCCCTATGGAATGACTTGGCTACTACTTCCCTCAAAATGCTAGAGGTAAGACTGAGGAATCAAGTCTGTTCAAAATACCATGACTTCCTATCTAATATGTTTCTCAGTGTTTAACTTATCAGCTTCTCCCCAGTATCAGTAAACCAATAAATGCTGATTGGCTTTTACAAAGGGATATTTACAGGAAGATATAGCAAAGATTTAAGTCCCTCCGAACCAGGAACATATTCTCCCTTCTATATACCCACTTTGTCCCTTGGGAGAGGAGACTGAAAATTAAAGTGGTATAAAACATCCACTCCTACTAATTCAAGAGGAAAGGTACTTCCTGGTTCTAGGGGTCCCCACCAAGTTCATTCTGGAAGTAGAAAAGTCAAAGTACAAATTTTTCCCTTATTTGGACATGGTGTCCATGCTGCAAGGTCAATTTACTGCTGGTCCAGGTCAAGCAGATTGTTTCTCAGGAATGTTTCTACACTAGACTGGGTTACTGCTTCTATGAGCTCCAGTTGCTAGAGAATTCTGATGAATCTTTCAACCTTCCAAAGCTCATAAGGGCACATAACTTGGTTTGTTCCATTTCTGATACTCATTCACCTAAAATCAAGAAATTGTGAACCCGAAGAAATAAAATAAATAAGGTGCCATGTGTTCAGGGCCATCTGGAGACTGAAAGGAGAGATACAATCGCTATAACGTTTCATCTTTCTCATTCAAAAGTCACCATGGTGGTGGGGGTGAGGGAGAGAGAGAGAGAGAGAGAGAGAGAGAGAGAGAGAGAGAGAGAGACACAGAGAGAGAGAGAGAGGGGACTTCCCTAAAGCTACACTCAGTTCTCAACTCAGGAGCCAATCAAAAGACTTTTCATAATCATGTAATAAGTAAATAGGAAACAATCAAGGAAATGTGAGTCAGGGCCTCTCCATTATAAATGCCCAGAAGCTATGTAGCTTGGTGTGGATTAATACCAGTGAAAGTATATTATACATACTTTAAATACTGGACTCCCATTAATCAGACCCACTATTATACATACAATACAGCTTTTCAGTCATTCCCTAATTATTGGGCATCTACTTTGTTTCCAGTTATTTGCTATCCTGGAGAGTAGTATTGTGAATATTTTGGCATATCTCTCAATATATTTCAGTAACCAAAAAGCAGAAGAACAAAAAGGGCTAAGAAATAGAGCTACGTAAATTCACAAAGAACAAAAGTTTTAAGAAAACTTTCTTGAGGTTAAGTAGTAAAAAACTGAAGGTATCACTACTTGGCTCCAAGATGGAAAAATCAAATTAATGTTCTTTCTTGTCCTCTCTGCCTCCATGGAGCTTTTCATGAGAGTGGTTTACTATTGACTTCAAAGGAAGTTCTGTGCTTGAAGCAAGATGAGATGAATCCAGGAAGATGGGAAACTAGTCCAGGATGAATATTTTAAGGCAGTATGAAAATATTTGGGTCAATGGGATGGGATAAAAAGGAATTGATGTGTTGTTGATGAACTGAGGAAAACTCAGCTGGATATTAGCGAAAACTCCCCTTAAAGGAGCCAATTCTAAAATTGATGTGACAAATGATTTCTGAGCACATTCAGAGAGAAGGTCTGCATTAGGGGGAACTGAAATTGAATAATTCAGAACAGCTTTCACATACATACGTACATCAGTATTTACTGACTCAGAGTGCACAAAGTCTATTTGTTTGATCTCTGTGGGATTTAGCTGAGTGAGTTCTAGGCATTGAGATGAACGGAGCATATGAAGAGGGTGTAATTGCAGCCTGTCCCTTCTCTTATTCTGAGAATTCTTTAGTTTCTAATTGTTATAATCTCTTCCCTCTCCACCTTCTTTTCCAAAACTTTTCTAGACAAAAACTTATTCCATTTCCCAATAAAAATGGAATTGCAGAAGCAAAATATAGTCAATCAAATTGGTCATTTGGCAGTTCAGAAACTGATTCTTATTTGGCTAAATCTTTTCTTCACTGGCAAGCCTTGTTCTTTAATTTCTTCTGATCTCAATACTTACGCTGGTCCCTAGTCTACCTAAATCCATCTAGACCCTCATATATACCTCCCTTCAGTAATTACACTACACTCCTTCTTGTTTTAGCCCCATTTCCTGCTTTCCTCTCCTGCAGGGGGGAAAGCATAAATTTGTCTCTGGGGGAAAAACAAAAATAAACAAACAAAACAAAACCAAAAAACAGGTGTTAGAAAGAACCCTGGTAAGAGAATGTCACAACTGAGAAAACAATGATTCTCCCAAGTTCTTCAAATTTATAAGTGCCCAGGGGGAAGCAATCATGTTTCCTAGGTCTTCCATATATCACAGTAACACCTAATATGGTCCTCAGACTACAGCAGGAACATACTAAGAATTTGCCAGTTAATAATCCATCTCTACTCTCAACTCTTTCCCCTATGGTCTTTGTCATGAAACTGACCCCTTTCTGAATTTTATCCTATATAACAGACCACCTTCTGTGTGAACCCTTATCACTACACATGGTTTGAGCATGGCAATACCAATATCTGTATATTTATTTATTTGTGAATTATATGCATGTACTACTGAACATGTGATGTGTAAGTATATGATATATGTGTATATAAGCATAGAGATAGACATAGATATATACATATGCATTATTAAAATGTCCAGAGAACCAAGAAAAAATACCTCTAGCACTTACTGATAGTATTGCTGTTATTTTCAGTCATGTCCAACTCTTTGTGACCCCAAGGACCATGCTGTCCATGGGGTTTTCTTGGCAAGGATACTCGAGTAGTTTGCCATTTCCCTCTCCAGGGTATTAAGATAAACAAATCAAGTTGCTTGCATAGGGTCACACAGCTAGTAAGTATCTGAGGTTGGATTCAAACTCAGATCTTCCTGATTCTGTCCACTGCTCTATACACTGAGCCTCCTAGCTGCTCTTTATGTTGACAGTATAACCTTGATGCAAATCACTTAACCTCTCAGTCCTCTGGTCAATTTTCTAAGACTATAAATTGCAGAGAAAGTACTACTGATGGTCAGAAGAGTTTCTTCACCCAGAGAGTTCTGTATGCTAATGAAATCACAGATCCAGTCTTTATCTCATAAAATATTCCAAAAAAATAGAAATTAAAAAGTGGAAGAGATAAAAATGAAATGAATGATAATTTACCATTTAAATTGTATTTATTATGGATAAAAATTCCTTTGTCCACATTATTTTAGAGATCAATGTAATCAAATTCACTTCATTATTTTTTAAAATTTTTGGTTGTACATCTGGTAATACAGCAATTCCAGGATCTGTTGCTATGTTCTTTGCTGAGAATGCTAAGTTCCTGTAAGAAGGAACAGCCCACTCTGCCCTGAGGGAGATAGATCCTTCTCTAGCGGGAAAATGTTACCATGATTTCATCAGGTCAATACCAACTGTTCCCATGGTCCTGTCTTAGACTCATCTTTACCATACATAGCCTTCCCTTCCCCCAATCCAGCACTTCACCACTCTACCTTATTGATAGATAACTGAGAAGTCATATCAACTGAAATTAGCTCATTTTCAGTCCTCTTTTCTGAATCATATTGCAGAGGAAGGTCAGGCATTGACCATTTCTCTTCAACAAGAATCTACATTACATGTAATGGGAATTTCTTCCCTCTTGATCTGAGGGCTAATGAAGATTACTAGAACAGGCTTTACTCCTCTCCAGGTCTTTCTAAAGATCAGCAGTAGCCATGCCAATCTAGTGTTACTCCAGCTGTCACCAGAGGCAAAGAGTGAACAGATGGAGGAGAACTGGCAAAAAGGTGGATAATGAGGACAACTCCCTTCCTGCTCCCCAAACCTCCCTCACCAGATGACTGGCAGTAGTACCATGGATGAGTAAATCATCCCATCCTGCAAGGGCTGGCTGTTACTTTCTCTCTTTGAAGGTTTTAAATTTTTTATTTTTAACTTAATCATCAAAAAAAGAACATTTTCAAATACACCATGAAACACAAAAAGAACATTGCATGGGAAACAGTGAATTCCCATGTCATACTGCTTTCTTGTTTTTAAAACATATATTAATCCCACACATTCCTTTCAAAACAGCCCCACTTATCTATAATGCCTTCTGAATTTCCTTCCATTCTCTTCTGTGTATTTAAAAAAATATATTTCAATGAATCTCTTTTTTTTTGTATCTTTATTGCTAACTCACCCTGCCACCTACCCAATTAAACACCTAGATTAAGAAAGAATTAAACTAAACTCTGTAAAAAATAAATAAATTAAGAAGCATGGAGCAAAAGGAGCATTCTGCAATTTGAATCTATCCCCTTAGTGTCAGGAGGTGCTTCATGATTCATCATAGATCCTCTGAAGACATGATGAGTAGAGGGCTTTAATCAGAGTTCTCAAGTCTTTAAAAATTGTTTTTCTTTATGGTGTTTTTGTCCTTATATAAATTGTTCTCCAAAAATAAAAAAAAAAATAGTTCTAGTTCTGCTTATTTCATTCTGTATCAGTTTATACCACCCAGAATCCTCTTAAATAATTTCTTCACTTCTTAAAAGGTAATGTTATTCCACCACATATATATACCACAATTTGTTCAGCCACTCCCCAGTTGATGGGTACTTTGGAATCTAAATCAGGGCCAGGGGTGGAGAATCTGCAGGGTGGAGACCCACATGTGGCTCTCTAGATTACTCATATAACTCACATTTGGATTCAGTCAAAGGAGCACACTTGAGGATCTTGAGGGTCACACGTGGCTTTGAGGCCCTAGGTTCCCCACCCTTAATCTAGAAGTTTTCTTTTTCTTTTGATTCTCCCCTTCAAGATGAGGAAGTTTGTTTTATTTGAGATTCTCCTTTCAGGTATTACGGCCCCTCTTGGTCTCTCTAACCCTGTCTCCAGTTGTTTCTCTGTTGAATCTGATTACGTCTATGCTAAATTGTGCAGGTGCATTTTGAACTCTTCTTTAATCATTTAATAATGAGTTTTATATAATAATATATAAATAATGATATTTATATAGTCCTTACTATGTGTCAGTCACCGTACTAAGTAAGTGCTTTTCAATTAATATCTCATTTGATGCTCAAGACAACCTTTCAAGGTAAGTGCAAATATTATTAACATTTTACAGATGGGGAAACTGAGGCAAATGGATGTTAAGTGACTTGCCTGGAAGCTGCATTTGAACCTAGGTCTTTCTGATCCTATGGTTACTCCCCTGAATCTTTCTTTAGCTACCTCAATACACATTGAAGATATTAAGGTTCTAAAGGGACCCAGCTGGGTTCCTGTGCTAACCTCCATCTCTTAGGGTTAGGCTCCACCGGATCTTGGAGGTTCAGAGCCCAGGAACTTCAAGATCCTTGGTGTTATCTCAGGATATTCCTGGGCTTGTCTAAGTGCTATTAGAGTCACACAGGTTCTTTCTATAGGCTTCTAGGGTCTGCACTCTAGAGTCTCCCAGACCCTGAGGTTTTCTGACCATGCTAGGACTTCCTTGGGGAAGAACTCCATTCTTCTTATCCTTTGACACAGAGCCTTGGAAGCTACATGTTTCTGTGATTCATCTTGTCATTCTGGGAAGCGACTGAATTTTTTTTAAACCTGTGCTGGCAAATTCCTACTGAAAAGGATCTTCTGGCTGTTTGTCCAGGTCTTGGGTGGAAGAAGTCATTTACTGTAAAGTCTCATTCAATTTCTTAACCATTATTTGATCTGCTGTGAATTTCAGGGTTTTGCTAGAGTAGATATGTGAGAATTGGGTCATCTGTCTCCCTTCAGGCAGCCATGCTGGCTGGAAGTCTGTTTCCTCATGACTATATCCCTCTAAACACAGAAATGCAGAGTAACAAGGTTACCTCAACTTCAGATTGATTTCTAGGGGTTGGGAATGACAGACTATGGGCACAACCACACGTGTGCCAAGTGCAAGCTACTGGAGAAATTATCACTATGGCCTGATAAACCAAAGAAGCTAGCAAAATAAATTGCTTCATTTTATAATATTAAAATATCATGCACATATATCCCAGTGTAATGAGACTCTGGGCTTACTCTCCCAAATCTCTCTCTGTCTCTCTCTCTTTGTCTCTCTCTGTCTCTCTCTCTCTCTCTCCTCCATCCTCCCTATTTCCAGACACAACAATATTGAAATTAGACCAGTTAATAAGCTTACAGTGGCCTTTAAGTGTTGAAGTGAAACCAAGAGTTAATCAATGTAGCAAATTTTATTGTTGCATTATTTTAAGAAATTGTCCCAGCCACCTTCACCAAACACCACCCTGATCAATATTAAGGCAAGACTCTCCACCAGAAAAAAGGTTATGACTTGCTGAAGGCTCAGATGATGGCTAGCATTTTTTAGCAATAAAGTATTTTTGATCAAAGTATTTACATTGCTAGACATAAAACTATTGCATACTTAATAGACTACATTATAATATAAACATAATTATTATATGCACTGGGAAACTGCAAAATTCATGGGACTCTTTATTGGAATATTCACTTTATTGTGGTGGTCTGGAACTGAACCTGGATTATTTCCCAGATATGCCTGCATATAAACATTCCTATGAACCAGGGCAAACTTTCACTTGTACATCACAGTTCCTAGAAATAGTGGACTTAAACTCAAAGTTTCGTTTTGTTTGAGACTATTTACTCCCTCTTAATCCTACAGGCCCTATATCTACTTGTTGCTACTAAACATTTGTTTCAAGTTGATTTCATATATACATACACACACATAAATACCCACACTCATATGTGCAAATATATATTTATATATACACATATACACTTGCATATATGTATATATGCATACATATGTATATGTATAGACATATATATGTATATGTATATATATATACATACATATGTATATGTATATATATATATACATATACATATATATGTATATATATATATATGAGTCCATCATCTCTCTATCTGGAGATAGGTAGCAAGCTTCACCATTTCCTCTGGAATTATAGTTGATCAGCTTTCCTAAGTATTTCAAGGTTGTTTGTTCTTATAATATTGTTATAAAAATCATTTTCCTGGATCTGCTCACTTCATTTGCATCAGTTAATACAAGCCTTCCCAGATTTCTCTAAAACCATTCCCTTCTTTTCCTATAGTGTAACTGTATTCCATTTCATTCAAATACCATAACTTGTTTAGACACATCCCCACTGATGGACATTCCTTCAGTTTCAAATTCTTTGCAAAAAGTTCTCTAAATATTTGTATGCACATGGATTTTTTCTTCTTTGATTTCTTTGGGGTGTAAACTTTTAGAAATATCATTGAATCAAAGGCTAGGCCAGCTTTAATAGTTTGGGGACAGAGTTCTAAACTGATTTCCCATAGAATTGCACCAGTTCACAATCTTAGTTCACTAAAGTTCCTGTTTTCCCATAGTTCTTCCAGCATTTGTCATTTTCCTTTTTGGTCAAGTTGGTCCATTTAATGGGCATGAAGTGGAATTTCAGAGCTGTTTTAATGTGATTTTTCTCATTATTAATGATTATGGCTATTATGGGCACAAGCATTTTTAAAGTGATTCTCCTCTGGTAGGCACTTTTTGCAAAGATAAGACCAAAATGATAAGACTGTCAATACAAAGATAAGACCAAATAGTTCCTAACCTCAAAGAGTTTATGATGTTCTGGGAGTTCAGTTTTGTGAGCTCAAGATTGAATTTGTGTCAGTGTGTATGGTTGCCTGCTCCCAGGAATGGGGAAAGTATGACTGCCAGTGGGGAGGGACACAAGCTGTAATGGTAAGGGAATTTGAAGCTCTTCCCTGCCCCTTAGGCCCATATGACCTGCTTTCAGCTTTGGCACAGCCCATAGCTTCAGTCACATGGAGCCCACGTTGGGAGGAACTTGCCGAATGGGTGGAATAGGAAGGATTCTGCAGGAAAACAGAGTGAGGTGGAGCTGAGAGAGAGAGAGAGAGAGAGAGAGAGAGAGAGAGAGAGAGAGACAGTGCAGAGAAGCTAGCATGAGAGGGGGAGTAATTTTGTCTAAAGGAGCTTGTTTGTGAGGAGGCTTGACAGAGGGGAGGCTTGGAGATGACCATGTTCCCTGCATTGATAATATAATTTCTTTGTTACTATGATAGATTTGGCTTTCTGGTATCTGAGTAAATATTTTGGTTTCATCTTTGAGGAAGAGAGTTTAAGTTTTGGGAATTGGCCATGCTTCCTGCATTGATAACATGTATAGATTTCTTTGTTACTATGACAGATTTGGCTTTCTAGTGTTTGGTCTTCATTTCCTCTCTCAGGAAGAGAGCTTATATTTTGCGAATTTACCCTGAAAATACACACACATCTCCATAGTAGCTGCTGTGAGTATTGCATTGATGTTAAACACGGTCAGGTCCCCAAATCTGGAGCAGAAGGGATGTGATAGCAATAGTATAAGGGAAACAAAAAGGAACGTTGTACATGTCATTTCAAATGAGCTAAAAAGAAATCTACAGAACAGAAAGAAGCCACACTTTCTAGCCCTTTAAGGTTTTTGATTTCTGATTTGTCTTAATGACCTAGATTTTCCTCTTTTATTCTCTTATGCCTTGTATTTTTGGAAACTATAGCTACTAGCCTTCTATACTGTCTCTTTTAGCACATATTATATTGATTGACAGATTTCAAATATAAGTACCTTGTTGTTTAGCAAATGAGACTGACAAATGAAACAGCTCTAAGGTTCCCACACCAAACTAGGACTTCTTTCTATATGTTAAGATTGTGGCTCCAATTTCCAAAAGAAATCCCAAAAACCCAGGAAAAGAGCTTTACAGATCATTCTGCCCGGAGAGCCTATTTTCAGGAACCAACAGTTTATTTGGTTTAAAACCAAAATTTATTCTGGATAATGTACTAAAATGTCTTTTGAGAGACAAGATTCTAGGCAGGTCTTAGATGCTAGCTCCTCTGCTAGAATGGAGAGGAAAACTGCCCCTCATTTCCTTGCCTAGTTTGAGCTCCATGTCAGCTTCTATTTATTTATTTCTATTTAAACAGAACAGCCAGCTCCAGCTCCTCAAATATTGGCAGAGCCATTGGAAATCAAATCTGTAGCCCTTGGCAGGCACACTCCACACTGGCTTGTCTCCCTAATCTCTTTTAGTTATGATCCTTCCAACTTTCCCTTGTGAACTTTTGAGAGATGTCAAGTTCTGAGGTATATTCCTTCCAAGAGCTTTATTCCAAATCCATATTGAGTAAGTGTTAGTCCTGTTGGATTGACATAAGAATGCTTAAATATTTACATTATATATGCTCTCACAAAATGTCCTGTTCTGCACATAGGAAGATGGCTTTCCTGGACAACATTCATTAGAAATATGCTCTAAGTGTTTTCTAACTCTCCTTTTCTCAAGGGCGAATGGTTATTTTGAACTATCAGCTGTGTCTCATTTAAGTCCACTGTGACCAGTAGAATGAATCTGGTTGGCCTAAGAAGGTTAAGTGATATCCCCAAGGTTATATGGGACATAAAACATTAAAGAAAGATTTTGAACCCATGTTCTCTTATGTAAGACCCAGAAGGGTTTAGCCTATGACAATAGAATAGAGCTTATCATTTTGGAGACTTAAATGATCTCTGTGATGATCAAAACTGCTCAACAATAATCCATCAGCAAGTATTTAAGTACCTACTGTGTGCCAAGCTCTGGGACTATAAATACAATGAATGAAATAATCCCTATGTACCATCCATTTAACGATTCATAATACCAGAATTATAATATAGCTGAGAGTGGCAGGATAATATAGTAGATGAAGGGCCAGTCTAGACTGACATATAATGGTTATGTGACCATGGGTAAATCACAAGAAACAGTTTCTATGCTGAGTTCCTTAAACTGATGAGAATGACAATAATGATGAAAAATTAACAATAACAATTAATAATAAATAATACTACATACAAAATATATTAACTATATGATGTATACATATAAATGGAATGAAGATAGCTAAACTGAAAAAAAAGTTAAAATTTCTTCATTTTACAAAAACTTTCTCCAATAATGTCAAAATGTCATTTGAACCTGATAAAGCAAATTTTTTAATTTATGTTGAGGAAAAAATAAAGACTAAAGGCTTTGAGCTTGAATTTTTAGATAAAACATATAATCAATTGCTAGAGGTAATATTTTAAAATACCTTAGTCTTTGGCAAGCAATTTAAATCCAGCACAAATTTACCAAAGAGAAAGTTATAATTTTGTATGCCAAGCGACTTACTAGCATCCTGACATCCAAGTTCAGTGGAAAGACAATTTTATAGCAAATAACAGTCTTGCCAGGTCACATGAACAATAAAATGCAGGACAAGACAGTTTTTTTGATCCTCACAACCTCTCAAACTTATCCAAAATAAGAATTACATGCAAAAGAGAAAGAAATTTCAGTCAGCTGTCTTCATTGTCTAAAACACCAAGAAATGCAATAAGAAAACAATCCAGCAAACTAACAGTAGAGAAGGCTCATATCTAATCCCTAATGAATTCATTCAACTCCTCTTTCTCTCACTGTCCACTTTACTCTGGCAGGGCTGCACAAACTGATCCACAGACTTGCAATAGAACTCAATTCCTCCTCTTTGTCAAACTTTAATATCATGGAAAATCAAAAGAGCTTAAGCTTGCTTTATCTGGGACAACTGTGTCATAGCACATTATAGTACAATACTTTCTTTTCATATTTTTTAAAATCATTGGTCACTTTTCCTTCTATTTCTCTAATTTGACTTTTAAAATCCTTCCTGAGCTTTTCCAGGAATACTCTTTGTGCTTCAGACCAGTTTCATATTCCCTTCTGAAGTTTCAGATGGGAGTTTAGTCTCAATGCTGACCTCTTTGGTATTTGTACTTTGGTCCTTGTCCCCATAGAAAGATACTATAGTCTTGTCTTTTCTGCTTTGCTTTTTATTCAAGATCATCACCCTTTTCCTGACTTTTAAAGTAAATCTCTGGGTCTGGGGTACAGGGGATTCTGTCCCACTATTCTTGTACCAAAAACTTGAGGTTTTGTGTATTGTGGACTCTGGTTCTTTCAGCTAGAAGCTAAAATGTTATAGCTTACCTGGTGCTGAGCTGGCTGGTGTTGGAAAGTAGAGGCCAGGTGAAGTCCTTTTAGGTTTCCCTGGAGTTATCCTGGAACTAGCTGTATTAAGAGTGAGGGAAGGGTGGCCTGGCCACAGGAGGTCTCCTCTGCTAAGCTAGAGCATAGGCAAGCTCAGCAGTTGGTTATCCCATCTGCACTAGTGTCTTCCCGATTTCCCTGGGGTGCTGAGGCATGCCTGGGGTCCTGATGTTGGTGGTTGCTGGCTTCACTCCCCTGGGGTTCAGGTTATTCTCCTGGCTTGCTGAGGTGGGGCTGTCTAGGAGAGTTCTGATCCTGAACTAGTCCCCTTCAGCCACAGCAAGAGGGACCTTTTTTAGTGATCTTCCTAGCCTCATGGGCTAAGAGACTGTTTAACCCTTTTGCTGCTCCTATTGTTTCAGGATCTCCTCCCAGGGAGATATTCTCTGGGCTCGTCAAGCTCAACAATTATCAATCAATTCTCCATCTTGGCTCCCAGAAGTCAATTCCTTATGGTGCAATACTCAACCAGAGAACTGAGGAGCAGAAGGAACTGAAGTAGGACTGCAGCCTTTCTATGGCTCTACCAGTCTGAAACAGGGGCCTGGTATCCATCTGTGGACAGAAATTGAAGTCAGTTAATTAAACAGTATGAGAGGATGCTGAGATAGCTTAGAGGTCTAACCCTCAAAGAAATTGCCATCAAAGGGAAAGAAGTCATAAAGTGAGTGATAAGCAATATAAAAGCACTGAAATTACTAAAAATCTCAGCAAGAACAAAACTCAGTTAAAAACCTTGAGTATAATCAGATAAGTCAATGAGGGAGATAATAACTGAAGGAATTGTGGGCTCCAGATCATCTAACTGACTCCAAACATCTATTAATAAAAGTTGTAAAACAGAGGAAAATAAATCAAGAGCAAATGAGCACAAGATCCCTGGAAGTGGCAATACACTCACTAAGTTCACCAATCCTGTTTCCAATCCAAATGCCACATCCATGATTTCTATGTAAGCAAAACAATTGAACTTTAAGTCAGGCTCTATAGAGACAACTTAAGGATCACAAATCTAGAAGTAAAAAAACAAAAACAAAACACCTCAACATCACAGTGCAATTAATAAAACAAAACTGCCCAGAACTACAGAACACAGAAAATGTGTCAATTTAAAGACTCCACAGATCTCCAACAAAACCCCAAAATCCTATCCTGCAAACTCCAAGATACAGGGTAGTTAAATGTAACTACTCTAGCAAAAAATGGAAAACAACAAATTCTAAAATATAATGCTAGCCTTAACATACACTTTTGAGCAATAAAACAGATGACAAAAAAATTTGGAAGGTATCTAAGCAATATTAACAAAACAAAGAGCCCATTACCTCAAGATAACTATAAAATGATTGGCACTAAAAAAGAGGAAATGAACTGATAGATTGATGTTACATCACATAATAAATGAAAATTTACATAAATATTTATGGAAAAGTAGGCACTACTTCTCAAAGCAATATTAAAGACTGAAAATAGGTGCTTGCCACTGGTCTTTTTTGTTTGTTTGTTTGTTTATTTATTTTCAGTTTTCAACGTTCATTTCCATAAAATTTTGAGTTCCAAAATTTTTAACCCATCTCTCCCCTCCCCTTACCCCATAATGCCTTGCATTCCAATTACCCCTTCCCACAATCTGCCCTCCCTTCTATCATACCCATCCCTTCCCTTATCCACTTCTCTCTTTTCTTGTAGGTCAAGATCATTTTCTATATCCCATTACCTGTATTTCTTATTTCCCAGTTGCATGCCAAAACAATTTTCAACCTTTGTTCCTAAGACTTTGAGTTATAACTTCTCTCCCTTCCTCCCTCCCCGCACATCTCCACTGAGAAGGCAAGTAATTCAATATAGGCTATATATGTAAAGTTTTGCCAAAGACTTCCACAATAGTCATGTTGTATAAGACTCACTATGTTTACCTCCATCCTATCTTGCCCCCCATTTATTCTATTCTGTTTTGATCTTGTTCCTCTCCAAAAGTGTTTACTTCTAATTACTCCCTCCTCCCATTTGCCCTCCCTTCTATCATCTCCCCCATCCCACTTATTCACTTCTCCCCTACTTTCTTGTAGTGTAATATAGCTTTTCATATCAAATTAAGTGTGCATGTTATTCCTTCCTTAAGCCAAATGTGATGAGAGTAAGCTTCACTTTTTCCCTCTCACCTTTAGTCTTTCCCCCTCCATTGACAAAGCTTTTTCTTGTCTCTTTTATAAGAGATAATTTGCCCCATTACATTTCTCCCTTTCTCCTCCCAATATATTCCTCTTTCACCCCTTAATTTTATTTTTTAGATATCATCTCTTCCTATTCAACACACTCTGTACTCTCTATTTATATAGGTGCATGTGTGTGTGTGTACACGTGTGTGTACACGTGTGTGTGTGTGTGTGTGTGTGTGTGTTTGTAATCCCTCCAACTACCTAAATACTGAGAAAAGTTTCAAGAATTACAAATATTATCTTTCCATGTAGGAATGTAAACAGTTCGACTTTAGTAAGTCCCTTATGATTTCTCTTTTCTGTTTACCTTTTCATGGTTTATTCCTGTGCTTGAAAGTCAAATTTTCTTTTCAGCTCTGGTCTTTTCATCAAGAATGCTTGGAAGTCCTCTATTTCGTTGAATGACTATTTTTTTTTTCTCCTGAAATATTATGCTCAGTTTTTCTGAGTAGGTGATTCTTAGTTTTAATCCTAGTTCCTTTGACTTTTGGAATATCTTATTCCAAACCCTTCAGTCTCTTAATGTAGAAGCTGCTAGATCTTGTGTTATCCTGATTGTATTTCCACAATACTGGAATTGTTTCTTTCTAGCTGCTTGCAATATTTTCTCCTTGACCTGGGAACTCTGGAATTTGACTACAATATTCCTAGGAGTTTCTCTTTTCAGATCTCTTTCAGGAGGAGATTGGTGGATTCTTTCAATATTTATTTTACCTTCTGGTTCTAGAATATCAGGACAGTTTTCTTGATAATTTCAAAAATGATGTATAGGCTGTTTGTTTGATCATGGCTTTCAGGAAGTCCTATAATTTTTAAATTGTCTCTCCTGGATCTATTTTCCAGGTCAGTTGTTTTTCCAATGAGATATTTCACAGTGTTTTCTATTTTTTTCATTCTTTTGGTTTTGTTTTGTATTTTCTTGGTTTATTATAAAGTCATTAGCTTCCATCTGCTCCATTCTAGTTTTTAAAGAACTACTTTCTGCAGTGAGCTTTTGAACCTTCTTTTCTATTTGTCTAATTCTGCTTTTTAAAGCATTCTTCTCCTCATCGTCTTTTTTGGACTTCTTTTGCCAATTGAATTAGTCTATTTTTAAAGGTATTATTTCTTCAGCATTTTTTTGGGGTCTCCTTTAGCAAGCTATTTACTTGCTTTTCATGGTTTTCTTGCATCACTCTAATTTCTCTTCCCAATTTTTCCTCCACTTCTCTTACTTGATTTTCAAAATCCTTTTTGAGCTCTTCCATGGCCTGGGACCAATGCATATTTATTTTTGGAGGTTTTGGATGGAGAAGTCTTGACTTTTAGGTCTTCCTCTGATGGTATACATTTTTCTTCCTCATCTAAAAGGATGAAAGAAAATACCTATTCACCAGAAAGTAACTTTCTATATTCTTGTTTTTTTTCCCCATCAGTTACTTGACTTTTGAGTCCTTTGTCAAGAAGAGGGTATACTCTGGGAAGCCATGAATTCTCATGTCCTCTAAAGTGGCACAATCAAGGAAGAGGAGTTAATTCTTCTCCTGGCCTGTGCTCTGGTCTGGGAGCTAGCTCAAGCTTTTCTGCCCAAGATCTTTGAAGCTGTTCTTGGCCTTTGTGGGTTGAGCAATCTGGGTGCTGTTGCTGTTGCTACTGAGGATTCCACCTCTGAGGTCTGCTTGTGCTGTGTGGCCAGGGCTGGGCTGTGCTCCACTCCAAGACCAGCGTGATAAAGTTTTCCTGCCCAGAATCTGTAAGTGGGGATACCTCTCCACAACCGCCTCCAGGTCCACCATGACAAATTGATCCTCTTCACCCCAGGGCTGCCACTCAGGGCTGAGATCCAGATCAGCTGCTTGATTTCCCCAGGGCCTTTAGGTGGAGGGTTCCTAAAATGGATGCTGTGCCGCAGATACTGCTGCCGCCTCTGGCCTCTTGGGCCAGACCATGTTCTCTTCTCCCCTAGGTGAAAGTGCTTCCTTGCTGACCTTTGAAGATGTCTGGCATTTGTGGATTGATTAATCTGGGAACCTCAGCTGCTGCCAGGAATCTGCCACTGAGTCCTGCTCCTGCTACAGAGCAAAAGGCTGCACTGCACTCCAAGGGCTGCCCTCCAGTCAGTGCCCTTTGTGATTCCTGTCCATCTTCTTGGCTGTCTTGGGCTGGAAATCTCTTTCACTCTGTAATTTTGTGGCTTCTGCTGTTCTAGAATTTGTTTAGGGTATTTTTTTACAGGTGTTTTATGGGCTATGGGGGGAGAACTAGAGTAGGTGCATCTTTCTACTCTGCCATCTTGGCTTCCCTGGTCTTCTTGAATGTAGCCAGTCGTGGTTTACCACCAGATGAAATCTATGAAATGGCTTCTATTCAAGAATGGAACCAACAAGCCCCACACTGTGGATAGCCACATGAATCCAAACAATATATTGACAAAGAAGTATCAAATAAATGTCTGAGTTATAAATTATTTTTACAGAAATGTAGAGTTCATTAGATTAATACAAGTCCGAGTCATTGCTACTGAAAATTATGGAAAGCTCCTACGTAAGAAGTTAGTGTTGCAGATTTTGCAAGCAAGTGGCATAAATTCTGCAAGATATCACTATAACTTACAAAAATGTAATACCTTTCACCGTATTATTCAAGTGCTTTTTGCTCTCATTTCATGAGTCATTTTGGATGATCTGGCAAAAACTCATTGGAAATATTCTTCCTCCTTTCTCGGTGAGGTCAGTTCCAGGCTCACAGTCTCCCTCTCTACCCCAGTTCCTGAAAATCTTGCCTCTGATATTTACTAACTCTGTGACCCTGGGCAAGTCACTTAAATTCTATTTGCCTCAGTTTCTTTATCTGTAAATGGGGATAATGATCACATCTGTAGTGAAGATCAAATGAGATACTAATTGGAAAGTGCTTAGTATAGGTTCTGGCACATAGTATGTCTATATAAATGTTAGCTATTATTGCTATTGTATGAAGGGATTGATTTATCTATGCACACATAAGCATTTATATATATATATATATATATATATATATATATATATACGTATTTATATATGTGTGTGTGTGTGTGTGTGTGTGTGTGTGTGTGTCTGTCTGTCTATCTATCTATGCTATCCATCTATCTATTTTCCCTTAAACACCCTAACCTCCAACTTTCTCAACCTATTCAGCTCCACATAGTTCTGGGCATACTCTGGATCTTGTCGTCTTGTAGGTATTGTCCTTCTTGGATCAAGAACTCTGAAATTCCTTTTTCTAATTTCAACCAATCATCAACCACTCCATTTCTCCCCATGTTTTGATCCTCCTCATTCCATTCTTCCTTCTCACCATGATCTTCAGTGCTTTCACCCCTCATTATTTTCCCAATATATCACTTCTGATCTTGCTACACATTCTCCTCCTTTCCCAGTCTTGTTTTCTTAGTTAACAATGAACTAAATATTTATCCTTATATGATTGACTATAAAGAATATAACTTCTTATAATGGTTATTTTTGTTGATAATAAGAAAAAGAATATTAATAAAGAAAACATTGACTTAAAGGCTCTTTCCTAACACAATCTATCAATAATCTTTCAGGATTCCTTGAAAAACACAACAGAAATAGCTAAAACCATAAACATCAAGGAAGACATAAAACTGAGAGATGTATGCTTACCAAAGATTTATGCCTTGTCTGTTGTAGGAGATCCAGTGCGGAGTAAATTGAAGAAGTATTCTTTGTGAATGGTGAGGTCCTCCAAACGCTCTTGTTTGTGAATGATATTAAGCCCTAGAAAATCACTGAGTCTGTTGAGAGAAATCTATAACCACTCAAAAGAATTTGACATGGCCATTCAGGCAGGAAAGACTAAATACATGGAGAATTTTAATGCCAATGCTGAGATTACAACATAAACTTAAATAGAATATATGTGTGTGTATATGTATGAGTGAGCATGTGTGCATAAGTGTGTGTGTGTGTGTGTGTGTGTGTGTGTGTGTATATATATATATATATATATATCTAGAGAGAGAGAGAGAGAGAGAGAGAAATTGATTCTATACATATACAGATATGTAGGTATATGTATGTATGTGCATATGTGTGTGTATGTGTATGTATGTGTATATATCCTTTTGGTCATTTTCATTCATATCTGACTGTCCAAGACTCCATTTAGAATTTTCTTGGCAGAAATGTTAGAGTAGTTTGCTATTTCCCCCAGTTCATTTTACAGATGAGGAAACAGAGGTAAACAGAATTAAGTGAATTGCCCAAGATCACACAGTCAGTGTTAGAGGCCAATTTTGAAAGATGTTTCCAACTCCAGGGCCAGCACTACCACCTAGCTGCCCTTACACACACACACACACACACACACACACACACGCACACACGCACACGCACACACAAACACACGCACACACACACGCACACACGCACACACGCACGCACACACTGCACACACACACACGCACACACACACACATCACACACACACATTTATTTTTTTATTTTATTATTATTACTTTTTAATGTTCTACAATCACTTCCTTAAAATTAAGATTTTATCCCCTCACACCTTCCCCCCACTACCCCCCTTCCTCTCCACAACAGCATACAATTCTGTATAGGTTCTACATATACTTTCCTATTGAGCACATTTTCACTGTAGTCATACTATGTAGTCGCACTAAAATAAATGGAAGATATCATATAACAAATCAAAACATAATACAC
>CM053771.1:81120093-81225606 GCA_028658325.1 Potorous gilbertii | reverse complement strand
CGCAATAGTACTCCATTACGTTCATATACCATAATTTATTAAGCCATTCCCCAATTGATGGGCATTCCTTTGATTTCCAGTCTTTGGCTACCACAAAGAGTGCTGCTATTTTTGTACATGTGGGACTCTTTCCTATTTTTATAATCTCTTGGGGATACAGTCCTAGTAGTGATATTGCTGGGTCAAAGGGTATGCACATTTTTGTAGCCCTTTTGGCATAGTTCCAAATCGTTCTCCAGAATGGCTGGATGATCTCACAGCTCCACCAACAATGAATTAGTGTTCCAACTCTCCCACATCCTCTCCAGCATTTATGGTTTTCTTGTTCTGTCATGTTTGCCAATCTTATAGGTGTAATGTGGTACCTCAGAGTTGTTTTGATTTGCATCTCTCTAATCAGTAGTGATTTAGAGCACTTTTTCATATGATTATAGATATCTTTAATTTCTTTCCCTGAAAATTGCCTGTTCATATCCTTCGACCATTTATCAACTGGGGAATGACTTGTATGGTTATACAGGTGGCCTAGCACTACCAGATCTCAAATTGTATTATAAAGCAGCAATTATCAAAACCACTTGGTATTGGCTAAGAAACAGAGGAGTAGAGACAAATGGAATAGACTTGCCACTCAAGACACAGTAGGCAAGGAATATAGTAACCTCCTGTTGATAAGCCCAAAGACCCCAGCTTCTAGAATAAGAACTCACTGTTTGACAAAAATTGCTGGGAAAACTGGTTAACAGTGTGGTGGAAATTAGACATAGACCAATGCCTGACACTGTACACAAGAATAAAGTCCAAATGGGTACATGATTTAGGGATAAAGATTGATACCATGAATAAACTGGAGGAGCAAGGAATAGTGTATTTATCAGATCTATGGAGAAGGGAAGAATTTTTTACTAAAGAAGCAATAGAAAGCATTATGAAATGCAAGATGGATAATTTTGATTACATTAAACTGAAAAGTTTTGCACAACTAAACTCAATGCATCCAAAATTCGGAGGGATGTAATAAATTGGGAAAAAAAATTTTACAGCCAAGCTCGGGGATAAAGGCCTCATTTCTAGAATATATAGAAAATCTAACATTTATAAAGGGTTCTATTTGAATAGAAAGAGGCTGGGTTGCCTTCAGGAAACTTCAGAAAATTGCAAAGCCCCACTGTAATGTTAATTATGTTAATGAGAGTTAAAGATCTTCCCCCTCCCATTAATGGGCCTGCCCATTAAAGGATGTTTGATTAGGGGAGATTTGTTTTGTAGGAAGGTCCACACCTTTTATTAATTTCTAATGAGGCAGTGGTTCTCAAGGGTTGCAATGCCCTCTGGCTCTGAAAAATGTATATATACTCTGGAGTGAGGTTTTGTTTTGGGGCTTACTCTTTGGCACTGTTTGTTTGGCCAGATGAGAATCTGGGTAGCTGCTAAGGATCTCCTGATGTTGGGGATTTTCTCTCTGGTAACTATGTCAGACAGTTGGAAGCCCATCTGTTAATCTTTATTTCTCTGCTTGTGTGTTCTCCAAAGCTCAGGGTGCTGATGTTTCCCCCTGAGCTAAGTGAATGATATATGTACTTGCTTAAATTAGATTGCTGACCCCTCCAAAGTTACTTTCCTTTGAGAAAAGCAAATCTAAGAACCTGTACAGCAGGCCCTCCTGTGTATGCTGGTATACTTGCTGTTGCACCCTTCAAACTTCCAATGGAAACTAATAAGAGTAATAGCTTTTACTAAGTTCTATGCTTTACCAGGTACTATGCTAGTTGCATTATAAATAAAATTTCATTTAATTGTAACAGCAACTCTGGGAGGTAGATACTACTATTATGTCCATTTTATAGTTGAAGAAACTGAGAAAGACAAAGTTTAATAGCATACTTAAGGTTATACAAATAGTAAGCATCTGAGGCCCTTGTTTAACTCAGGTCTTTCTGACACCAGGCCCAGCTCTCTATGTCCTGTTTCCTAGCTGCCTTCTCTTTTTAATGCAGTATTCTTTTAGTATTGTTGTATAAGAGGGAGGCATAGGATATAACAGTTTCTGAAGATTTAAATTGGGTATCATAGAGGACAGTCAAGAAACTTCTGGTAGATATGAGCAGGATGCAACATATAACCAATAAGGGACTTAGAAGAAGAATGAGTTTTAAAATATCATCAAGGAAATCTATGATATGAAGAAAAATTGGAGTTGCCACATGGGGCAAGATATGACAGATGGACAGCCAGTCTGTTCTCTAGGCACCCAGGCAATGTTAGAGGGAAAGTAAAGAAGACCTCCATATGTTGGGTATTCGAATGTCCTGAAGTAGTAAACTTAGGGCAGGACATGGACAAGAGGAGCACAGAATGCTTTGGTAGCACAAGATGAGTTAAAATCCTCATTAGTGGAGGGAGCTCCTAAATTGGTGACATCAGAGATCCATCTGAGTATTTGAGTGATGCAAATGACACCAAGGTCTTGGCCCTATTAACCTGACTTTCTACCTAGCATAGCTTGAATCAGAGATTAGAGGAATCACCTCACTTAAGCTTGTAAAAATCAAACCCCAGGCAATAGCATTTGGTGTTCTAGAATTCTCCCTGTCTTTTCAAAGATCGATATTATTTTTCAGTTTCCTTACTAAGAAACAAATGTATACATTTGGCCTCCAGTGGCTGTTTAGTTTCATCTTCCTGTGTGTTGCGTATCAGAACCGAATGAATGACTTTCTTATACCCTATCTATAAAAGACCTCTAGAATAAAGGGAATGATATAAAATGCAGACATTATTTCTCCAAAAAGCAATCCCAGTTTTGTTTTAAAGGTGAGGGAAGATAAGTGGCAGAATGGAAAAATGTGCTGGATTTGGAATCAGAAGAGAGGAGTTTGAACCTAGCTTTTCCATATACTACCTGTTTGACCTTCATTAAGTCACTTACCCTTTCTGATCCTCAGTTTCATGTTTAAAATGATAATTTTGTACTAGATGACTTCTTAGGCTCCTTTTAGTTCTACGTTTATGATACTGTAATTTTGTTATGGTTTGGGTAATAAACACCTCCCATAAGCCTATTGCCTTCAAAGTGACAAGTACATATGAGAAAAAACCTTAAAAAATAACCAAACAATCCTTTCAGAGGCCTAAATTAAACTGCATTTCCTTGGCTGCATTTCAGCTGAATATTTACATTGAAGTTTTTACCAGATGGAGAGATCACAAGTACAATACTTATGGGGTGGGGAGCGGTAGGGGTGGGGAAAGGGGGGGTCAGAAATCGACCTGCCAAAAGATGTCATCAGAAAACTGCACATACACTTCTTCTCCTGATAGTTTCTAAAATCTGTCTCTGTGCTTTTCACTCTCATCTGCCACATTGTACCACAGAGGAAATTTTAGAAGAATGACACACTCTATAGTAATCCATCAAAGCAGTCATTTCTAAAGGAATCCAGGCTATAGCTTTTCAAGGCAAACTAGGTGCCCCAACCCCATTTTTTGAACCTACATTTGCACTAATAGTGTAACCTTGTGCTATCATAAACTGTCAATTTGCCACTAAAATCAGAACGTAGTAAAAAAGTATGTTATGAAGTTGCTGGGTGTCTGAGCCACTTTGCTCCTTCTTGGAGGGGAGTCGGGAGCTGCAGGAAGAAACAAAGCAGAATATGGTAAGAACTTATCATAAAATGAAGTAACACTGGCTTATTTTCTTTTGTGAAGAAAATTATCACTAAATGAAGCTTTCTCCTTCCTCTCTCCTCTCCCTCACCTCCAAAGGCAGCATGATATTGTGAGAAGAGAGCTGGATTTGCAGTCAAAAAATATCTGGGTTCAAATCCCACCTATCTTGCTTGCTGGGTCAAGTGTGTTGCACTGAGGATTCCTTTTCAGGTGTGGGTCAGACTAGATGGATCTTGAGGTCCCCATGAGCTATAAAATTCATCAATTCCATAACCCAGAGCATCTTTCTCAATTTCACTGATCCTTGGTTTCCTCACCTTTAAAATGGAGCTAATAACACCTATAGCACCTATCTCTCAGGGAAATTGTAAGGCTCTTTGTAAGCCCCAAAGCTCTACGCAAACACCAACTAGTAGTTTTTCGTTCTGATCGGGCTCTGAGCTTTGTCTCATTTGTTTTAATCCATTGCTTACTAATAGACCACATTTTCCTCCCTACTTCTCCTGGATCTACTCTCCAAGGATTTATGACTTTGGTTTGTGGGATATCTTCTTCTTGTTATTGGGTTAAGTCATGTCCAACTCTCTGTGACCCCATTTGGAGTTTTCTTGGAAAAGGATACTAGAGTGGTTTGTCATTTCTTTTTCCAGCTCATTTTATGGAGGAGGAAACTAAAGCAAACAAGGTTAAGTTATTTGCCCAGGGATGAACAGCTAGGAAGTGTACAAGATCAAATTTGAACTCAGGTCTTCCTGATCCCAGGCCCAGCAATCTATAAAGCTGTGTAGCAGAAGTCATCATCCAAAGGATCCCTGATTTATTTGTTATGTCCCCCTATCCACTTGACCAAATGATAGGTCATGGATTTTTGTTATACTGGAGCACCTCCTATGGAACTAGAAATGCATGTGTAGTCTCTTTTTGAGAAACATATCCTTGACCTGAATGAATACATGATGAGTTCTTGTTTGATTCCTCAGGAGGATGAACTCTTGTCAGAGTAATCTCCCCCTTTCTGGTCTATAAGATACTTCAGCTGATCTGGGTTCTATCCATCTCAAGCACCCTTCCTGCCTTGTCCTGTAGATCCAGCGCAATAGAAAATGGCAATTGAAGATGGAAACAAATGGCTGTGGAAGACATACTTACATGCACCCTGAAAATAAAGTTCTTAAACTTCTCAATTGCTGGTGTCTTCTTCTACTTTTCTATTTCCTTCTCTTGTCACAGGTCAATAGTTTATATTCCAAGTACATCACATGAGCTTTTTAAAAATTATATTTATTTTGTTAAATGTCTTCCAATTACATTTTTAAAAGTCTTAACAGTTCTAAATTCTTTTTTCCCTCCTGCCCCTCCCTTAAGAATTAGGAAGGCATGTCAGATATCAATTATACATGTGAAAGCATTATTCCATACTGACAAAATCAATTCATTCCAGTAGAGTTGTCATTTTTATTACATTGGCTTAGCCCACCTATGAGCAATTACTATTTCTCTAATTCTTTAGATCTGCCTTTATTTGTGGGAAAGGTGTTTCATAATTGTGTTCATATAATCCCTGGGTTTGTCTTGACAGGTAGACTCCCAAATATTTTATATTGTATGAAGTTATTTTAAATGGAATTTCTCTTGCTATATCTTCCTTTTGGGTTTTGTGGATAATATATTGAAATGCTGATGACTTATGTAGGTTTAATTTATATCTTGAAACTTTACTAAATTTAATTTTTTCAACTAGTTTTTAGTTGATTCTATAGGACTCTCTAAGTATACTCATTTACAAAGAGTAATGGTTTTGTTTCCTCATTCTGATTCCTTTAATGTCTTTTATTTTATTGCTACAGCTACCATTTCTAATAAAATATTGAATAATAACGGTGATCATGGACATGCTTGCTTCACTTCTGACGTCATTGGCAAGGTTTCTAATCTATCCTGATTACACACAATGCTTGCTCTTGATTTCAGATAAATACTACTTATAATTTTAAGAGACTATCTAATGATTTCTATGCTTCCCAAGGCTTTTTTTAAACAGGAATAGGTGTTGTATTTTGTCAAAAGCTTTTTCTGTATCTGTTGAGAAAATCATATGATTTTTGGTTTTTGGTTATGGATATGGCTAAATAGTCTTCCTAATACTGAACCAACCTTGCCCTCCTGTTATAAATCCCACCTGTTACCCAGGGTGTTGGAAAAATTAAACTACTTTGACTATTTGAATGGGGAAAAAAGTATTACCTCCAGAGAGAGAATTGATGAATACTGAATATAGATTGAAACATACTTTTTTTAAAAAAATCTTTATGTAGTTTTCTAAAGATTTCTCTGTGTGTGTGTGTGTATTTTCTTTCACAACATGGTTAATAAAGAATTGTGTTTTGCATGACTTCAAAATTATAATAGATACATTGTTTGCCTTTTCAAGGGGCAGGGGAGAGGCAGGAGAGAGGAAGAAAAATTTGGAACCAAAAATTTTTAGACAAATGCATGTCAAAATGTTTACATGTAGTTGGAAATTATTTAACAAAATAAAAACATATTTTTAAAGGCCCTTAAGTTTAAAATATAAAAGATTATTTAGTTACATTTTTCTAACTCTAGAAAAGGAAGATTTCTTAACAACCAAAACTTATTTTCAGTTATGTGTTTAAACAAGCTGTACATATATATCTTGTTTACACATTGTTATTTGTCTGTTGTCTCCCCCATTGGAATGTAATCTCCTTGAAGGCATGGGTGGTTTGGGCCTTTCTTTGTGTGCTCAATGTTTTGCTGCTATGACACAAATGTTTAATTGAAGTGCTCATTGTGTTAAACAAAAACTAGTTCAACTATTTTTACTGAAACGATTGCTTACTCACTGATCGTAGAACAGTTCCTAGCCATTCATTGGACTAAAACCAACTGGTCAATTTAATCCAAACCTTTAAATGTAGAGTGTGGATGTGTAGATGTGTCCTGAGACTGGAAAAATTTTGTTCATGGACCCTTTCAGTACCTCCATGTAAGGCAAATTGATTATCAGATGCCCAAGATCCATTTAAAGAACTAAGCAGATTACATAATTAGATTGTGAGGTTACCAGCCATCAATGTACATCTTTTAGTGGTTTGCATCAATATTGAAACATATTCTGAGGGAGCATTGTTAATGTTATTATCCAGTGTGTTTTCAGGAAGAATAAAAAATGACAAATTTTATCATAATATGCATGTATCAGTCAAGAGTAGGAACCAAATCCAATTTCCCAGTCAAATTTACATGAAGTTAGAATGGTAGAAGTTAGTTATTAATGTTGGAACATACCTAGGAATTTCAACTTTTGCAGGATGCTTCTCACAAGAGTTCAAAGCTTGTTGTGATGAGGATTACCTTGATGCAATAGGCAAAGTGATACCCAATAAGGCATTTGATCCTTTTAGAACCATAGGAAAATAGTAAGGCATGTAAAAATCAATGAGTCCCATCCAGATACAACTGGATGGCAATAATCACCAAAGGGCTTGGCCTCCCTGCTAATGGATACAACACTCTCTACATACAGAGGAAGACGGGTCTCTGATGACAACTGACTTATAGCATCCCTGAAATTGCCTTTCTAATTAGGATCTAGAGATAGCCTGTAGCATCCTGAAAGGCTCTGGTAGCAAGCCGATTGCGTAAATCTGTCCTTTTAAATGATGACTTCGCCCTGTGTCTGTCTATTTGCAGTGTCATTAACAAGTTAAAATAAAACTCCTTTGGCAGGTGTTTTTGTTTCATGACTAAGAGTCAATAGCTTTGCGAATTGAAGTATTTTTATGGGCATACATAATTCATTCAAATCTACACTACAGCCTAGTTTCTTCATTGTGGCATGGGCTGGGAGAACTAGGCAAGCATTCTTAATGTTTTTGTTTCCTCAGTGCTTAGACTATAATTAAAACAAGCTACCAAAGTTTGGGAGAAACCCAGTCTCAGTTATGCCTTAATTCACATTTAGTGATCTTTGCCAGCCCCAGAGAAGTAACCCAGGATCAGAAAGAGCCCATATCTGAAAATAACACAATCCATTAGGACTTGGTGTTCTGACTTAGAAAAAAGTGAACGGCTAACAAAGTGATCAACTTGCTTTGATATAGCTCATTCCTATTGCTGAATTCTTTTAAAGTTGGACCCTATGATTAAAATGCAGAGTCCTCTTGTGGCTTTCACAGGGAATAAGGCACCAAAGAGAATGAGTTTATATTAGAATCAAAGGAATAAAGAATTGCTTTTGTGCATGTGTCGTGGGGTTCTGGAGCATACCCAGACCACCTAAGATAATATCCCTCCACATAGAGGAGGTTCAGAAGCTGCTTCCAGGAGAATTGTCATGAATTGGACCTTTGACGAACAGGAATATGCCTGAAACTTCTGTGTATGGTTCTGGTCAGCTAGCTAAGTGATGAAAGGAAGACTCTTTGACTTGTATTTAGAGGCATTCCCAAAAGACATACAGCTTTCTTTATTTCTTTGTTTCTTTCACATGTGGGAGAGTAAGGTTACTTCTTTACTTATAGTGACAAGTGAGAGACTGTGTTGCAAGGAAAAAGGCCTCAGGTCTTTCTTCCCATCTCAGACCATTTGGCCCTTGATAAAGAACACCCTCATCAGCCTGTTTATTTATTCTTTTCTGTTCTGGATAAAAGAATCAGACTCTCTGATCTTAGTTAGAAGCATGAGTTACAGAAATTCAGAAATTACAGAAGCCATGCTATGTGTTGTAGCCAGTCCAGCATAAATATTTTGAGGAACAAGGGTCAATGTGAAGTGACTCTTATCTATCACAATAGAAGAACTCAACTGGTAGCCATACTGCCTTTGTTTGTGAGTTTTGTGGGAATAATGCTATGTTAGAACTAAGCTAAATAGTCCAATCCTACCCAGATACCAAGATGAAGTGTGTGTGTGGGAAGGGGAAAATCATTAATCAAAGTGCCAGGGAAAATGTTTGTAGTCTTATTTGTAGTGAAATAAACAGTCCTTTATAAAAGCTAGCCATTATTCAGTGGTTAAATAGAATCGAAGTGTTAGTGACTGGGCTCTAATAAATGGGAGAACATACTTTGTGGGGGCTATGGCTGTTGGTAAAGAAAAGAGACACCTCCAACCCCTCATGGCACTCAAGAACTTTGAGGTTCAAATATAGCCCACCTGGCCCTGAGAGAGCTGGACCAGAGTGTGCATGTTACATATGCCAAGCTCCAAGAGTAAACAGATGGTGGAAGAATATATACCAGATTGGAAAGAAAAACTCACTACAAAATGATCCCTCCATTCTCTCTCATATCACCAAAATTTGGGGCACAAATTAACTTAGCAATGTATGACATTATGGGAGAACTGATCTCCTTTATAAAATATGAATAAAAGGAGGAAACATTTATCTGACCCAAAAACCTACTCTAGGATGAGTTTTTTGTAATGTTTCTCTGTGGGTCGCCCAATTGTCCCACTCACTCATAAGAAAGAGGACCATTTGATATGTTCCTAATGGAAGCGAGTGAAAAAGGTAAGTTTTAGATCAATATTAAATGATTTATGAAGGTATATTTAGGATATTTTGTGAAGCGTCATAATCCCTTGTTTTATTAATGAAATCTAAAGAGAAAGAACTTTGGAGTTATGGATCAAATCTAACTTAGCTCCAGAACGTTAGCTGAGTGGTTCAGATTTCAAAACTCTTAAAACCAAATGCCTAAATGATTGGAAAGTATGACTGAAACTGCCTAATTCCTGACCTGTATCTTACTAGTTCAATTTAGTCCATCAAAGGTAATATAGCTTACAGATGCCTGGGCGGTAGGCAAAATCAGTAGGACTGAAAGACAGAGTCAGTAGAAGGGAGGATAGCTTTTTCATCCATCTCCATTCAAAATAGTGTAATCTTGGATAAGGTATTTAACTGTTACACACTACAGAACAATTAGTCCATTGTCTTTTCCTTCCAGTCCCCAAAGAAGGAAAAAAAAACCCAAAAGGCATACATAATAACTTATTCCCATTTATAAGTGCTTCCTAATAATAACATACATCCCCTGAAGGAAATTATGATTCCGGTTACACTACTAAGATCTAGACCTACCAGTTTATGAAAGCACTATTGTCAAAGACTCACAGTGCTTCCCTCCGAGGTCAACCCATAACTGACCAAGTATCTTTTCTACAACATCCCTAACACATGGTCATCCAGCCACTCTTTGAAGATCCCCAGGAATGGAAAACCCACTACCTCCCCAAATAGCCTAATCTATTTTTGGATACCTCTAATGATGAGGAAGTCCTTTCCTTTCCTTTCCGTCCTGTAATTATACCAACTATTAGAAATCATGTTTCTGTTTAGTTATTCCATCATTTCTGACTCTTTATGACCTTGCATATGGTTGTCTTGGGAAAGATGCTGGTTTGTCATGTTTTTTTCTCCAATAGATTAAGGCAAAGTTTAAGTGACATGTCCAGAGTCCACATCTTTGTTGTCATCTTGTGACTTTTGCCACATACTTCCTACCTTCCTCATGTAGAGATAGCATGATATAGTAGATATAGCATTGAACATGTAGTCAAAGGTTGTTGTTTGGTTATTTCAGTCATGTCCAATTTCCTGACCCCATGTAGGGTTTTCTTGGCAAAGATACTAGAGTGGTTTGCCATTTTCTTCTCATTCACTTTACAGATGAAGAAACTGAGGCAAACAGGGTTGACTTGCTTAAGGTCATACAGCTAGTAAGTGTCTAAGCCAGATTTGAACTTAGGAAGATGACTCTTCCTGACTCCAGACCTGGTACTCTATATACTACACCTCCTAGCTGCCCACTTGTCACCTGCTCCTTCCTATTCAGAGGAGGCAGGCTCAAATACTATTTACTTCATGGCACTAGACAATTTGCTTAACCTCTCTAGGTCTTAGTTTCCTCATCTTTGAAATAAAGAAATTAGATTAAATGAGTTCTAAGGGTCCTTCCAGGTGATCTTGTGGTCACCTAGTTTGTGTCAATATGTTTTTGATTCATTTTGTTTTTCTATAATAAATAATTATACCAGTCTTCTTTGTTGTGCTAATTCCCTGGGGAGGCTTTGTAGTATTAAAAGGCTTTATGCAGTTAATTCAATATTATCTGCAAACAGAACCATATGGAGAATATCACCATCAGTGGGGATATTTTTTCTATTTGGCTTCCATGTAAGCTGGTATGACACTTGCAGATGCTTCCTGTTTTGCTTTGCAAATTGTTGAACATAGTTCATGCATATTCACATCTGTCATGTCTAGTATAGTATAATTTTAATGTATCTGTAGGAGACACCTCATTTAAAGAGAACTTTTAAGACTGAATTTTGTGCCACTGAATCAAACTTTTTTTTTAAAGCAATAAACACAGCAGTATTTGACACGTTCTAGACTAGAGATTCTTAACCTGAAGTCCTTAGATATCCAAAATAGTTGTGGATAGATGTAAAGGGTCTGGAAAATTGATGGGAGGAAAAATACATATTTATTTTTACCGTCTTCTAACAGAAATTTAGTATTTCTTTTAGTTATGAAGGAAGGCAACAAGTTATTATTTTGAGCAGGGGTCCATAGGCTGCCAAAGAGGTCTGATGCAGTTTGGGTTGCTAAGAACCCCCAAAATGAAAGGGTACAAGGCAGTTGCCTGGAATGAATTCACACACTCAAGTCTTTTTTCAGTCAACTGGTAAGGTTTATTGTAATTCCAATAGTAGCAGGTGAAGTTCCTTTGGAAGACTTGCAATTTAATGGGGGTAAAAACTAAAGTGTATATAGAAAAGAGCAGGGAAAGTAATGTTAAGGATACTAATTAGGTAATGCAAGGGGTTCAGGTATCTTTAGGAGCAGGTGTCAGTGATCTATGGATGGGAAAATTCAGGGAGTCAGCACAGACAACTTTGTTGATACTAGACACTGAGGGAGAAAAGACAGTTTTTGTTTAACTGTCAGAGGCATGGACCTTGGGTAAGCACCAGAGACAGAGTCCTAGGGGATCAGGGGCCCTTGAGATAGCTTTTATCTGAGAAATTATAGCTTCAAACCTGCACGTGTCCTACAACAAGGGAAAATTTTCTCACAGGAAACTGGGTTGCTTTCAAAGACATGGTGTTAGGACTGGGGCTCAAGCACCCCATCAGGTCCATGACAGAAAAGGATAGGAACCCTTGCAATAAATATTATCAATCAACTGTTTAATTGATGTATATGAACATGTGGTTTTATGCATAAAATTGTCTACAAAGCCCTGCCTGCTTCCTTTGTTGTCTTCTACTCTATCCCTCCTCTGTTACTGAGGCAGTAAAGTCCACTATTGTGGCAGATGAAAACGTAACTATAGAGATGCCAAGATATCTGTTGCATATCTTCAATGTAATCTTTCTTATGAAATCATCCACAAATGTGATTGAGATGATACGGTTTAGTGCCATTTCATTGCCATATTATCACTAAATTCATTTTTTTTCCTTTGGCTTGCTTTGATTTGTTTTGAGAAGATGCTACTCATTGCTTCTCAAAATCTTCCTCTTCAACATTTTGTAAATGAGTTTGTATTCTAAACCAGTATTGCTCAGGCTTGTCCTTTCTTTCTGCATGAAGAGGAAAATAAGTGTTTGCTGAATGATGCAGTTTCTGAGGTCTTCTAATCTCTTTAGTGTGGTGATTGCTTTGCTCAAGTTAAACTTCCCTAGGAAGTGATGATAGATACGATGTCTTTTGCCCATTTTCCATTTTCAGTTGACAATTTGTTTAAATGTCAGATTGTAACTCCTGTAATTGGCATTCAGTGTCATCTCTTACATTTATCTCTTCCAAATGATTAACTTTGACCTTTGCTCTAACTTGTCAATTCACCGACAGGTCACAGATGGTTGATTCTGAAATGACTGCTATATTTGTAACCAGTCAATTCCTATCCACTACTATGTGGTCAGTTTCTTTTTTAAGATGTCCTTGGGTTTTTGTCACTTCCATTGCTTTCCAATTCTCTTCTTGTAGAAAGTATTCATGTGATACAATTATAATCTACAAGTCTTTGGTCTGTTTTGTTGCCTCATACCAAAACACATTTTCCAGTACAGTTTTCAGGCCTACTTTATTCAAGTACCAAAATATAATCACAATATAAACTAAAAAAATATAGATTTGGCTTTGAGCATCCTGTCAAGTTCACAGAATTTCTTGACTTTTTCATTCTTGTAATAGGTGTCAGCACATAAGCTTCATTTACCTTCATAGTGGTGTGCTTATACAATTTACTCATGAGCAATATAAGATGAGATTTTTTAAAATCAAATTTCTGTGTGTGATGAAATCAACTCTATTGCTGTACTATCAAGCACCAGTTTTTCTGATATGAAATCAACTCTGTTGACCCTTTATCCTTCTCTCTAAAACTATAGTGTATGTTTAACTGCAATTTCTTTATGCCTTTTCACCTCATTTATTGAGAGGGCACTAAAATCAATGTAGGTCAGTTCTATGGAATCTATGAGTTGGAAAGGGTATCAGGGACCTCTAAACAGTACTCAGGGAAGAAATCTCCCTTATGATATATGTGACAAGTGGTCATTTAGCCTCTTGAAACACCTTTCAGGAGGGGGAAATCCATTGTTTCCTGAGGCTACACTTTTGGACAACTTCAATTGTTCAGAAGTTTTTCCTGATATAAAGCCTAAATTCTTCCTTTTTTAAATACCTGGTTGTTGAAATATGACAGAAAGGGAAAATGATAAATATTGGAGTGGTTGTAGGAAAATTGGTACATTAATGCACGTTTGGTGGAGTTCTGAACTGATCCAATCATTTCGAAAAGCAGTTTGGAAGTGTGCCCAAAAGACTGTCAAATTGTGCATACCCTTTGATCCAGCAATATCACTACTAGGTCTATCTCCCAAAGAAATTAAAAGAGAGAGTGGCAGCTAGGTGGCATGGTGAATAGACAAAGGCACTGGAGTCATGAGGACCTGAGTTCAAATCCAGTCTCAGATACTTGATACTTATTAGCTGTGTGACCCTGGGCAAGTCACCCTCTAAAAAAGGAAAGAAAGAAAAAGAAAGAGAAAAGGATCTATTTATACAAAAATATTTACAGCAACAATTTTCATGGTGGCAAAGAATTGGAAATTGATGAGATGCCCATCAACTGAGGAATGGCTGAACAAGGGATAGTATATGATTATAATGAATACTACTGTGCTATAAGAAATAATGAGTAGACTGATTTCAGAAAAACCTGGAAAGACATAAAGGAACTGATGCAAAGTGAAGTGCGAGAAGAGAAGCATTGTATTATGATCAACTGTGAATGATTTACTATTCTCAGCAATACAATGATACAAGACAATTACAAAGGACTTTATAAAAAATGCTATTCACATCCAGAGAAAGACTGATAAGTCTGAATGCAGGTCAAAGCATATTTCACTTTTATTTTATTTCATTTTTTTCCCTTTAGTCTTTTTTATTTCACAACATGACTAACATGGAAATTTGTTTTGCATGATTGCACATATATAATCTCCTCCTGACTCCAGGGCCAATGATCTGTCCACTGGGCCATCTAGCTGCCCTGTTACCTATATCAAGTTGTTTATTGTCAGGAAGGGAGGATATGAGCAAGGGAGGGAGAAAATTTGTAACTTTATTTATTTATTTATTTATCTTTAAATTGTCTTTATATGAAATTGGGGGAATATTATTTTAAAATATTTAAACTATCAATTTAAAAAATAATTTTAAAAGAATAAAAAAGAATATCTTTAAGTTATTCTTAAGATATACCAAAACTTATGGGAGGCAGCAAAAGCAGTTCTTAGGGGAAGTTTTATATGATTGAATGTTTATATGAATAAAATAGACAATGAAGAAATCAATGAATTGGGCATGCAACTGAAAAAGCTAGAAAAAGAACAAATTGAAAATCCTCCACTGAATACTAAATTAGAAATACTGAAAACAAAAGAAGAGATTAATAAAATTGAAATTAAGGAAACTATTGAGCTAATAAATAAAACTAAGAACTGGTTTTGTGAAAACCAATAAAATTTATAAACCTTTGGTAAATTTGATTTTAAAAAAAGAAAAAAACAAATTACTAACATCAAAAATGAAAAGGATGGATTCACCTCCAATGAAGAGGAAATTAAAATAATATTAGAAATCATTTTGCCCAACTGTATGTCCATAAATTTGACAATCTAAGTGAAATGGATAAATATTTAAAAAACAAAATTGCCCAGATTAACAAAAGAGGAAGTAAAATGTGTAAATAACCCCATCTCAGAAAAACAAATTGAACAACTCATCAATGAACTCCCTAGGAAAATAGTCTACAGGGCCAGATGGATTTACAGGTGAATTCTATCAAACATTTAAAGAACAGTTAATTCTAATGCTACATAGACTATTTGGGAAAATTGGCAAAGAAGGAGTCTTATCAAGTTCTTTTTATGATATAAATATGGTTCTGATACCTAAACAGGGATGAGCCAAAAGAAATAAAGGAAATTATAGATCAATTTCTCTAATGACTATAGATGTAAAAATTTTAAATAAGATATTAGCACAAAGATTACAGCAACTTATCAAGAATAATACACTATAATCACATAGGATTTTACCAGGAAAGCAGACCTGGTTCAATATTTGGGAAACTATCAGCATTATTGATCATATCCACAACAAAACTAACTGAAACTATATGATTATCTCAATAGATGCAGAAAAAAGCTTTTGACAAAATACAACAGCCAAGCCTATTGAAGAGCATCAGAATAAAGGGAGCCATCCTTAAAATAATAAGTAGTATCTACCTAAAACCATCAGCAAGCATTATATGTAATGGGGATAAACTAGATATATTTCCAGTAAGATTGGAGGTGAAACAAAAATGTCCACTCACTGTTATTTAATAAGGTACTGGAAATGTAGGCTTTCTTTAGCAATAAGAGAAGAAAAAGAAATTGAAGAAATTAGAATAGGCAAAGAAGAAACAAGTTATCACTCTTTGCAGATGTATGATGATATACCTAGAGAATCAAGTAAAAAATTACTTGAAACAATAAACAACTTTGGCTAAGTAGCAGGATACAAAATAAACTCGGATAAATCATCTGCTTTTTTCTATATTACTAACAAAGCCCAACAGCAAGAGATAGAAAGAAAAATCCTATTTAAAATTATGATAGATGCTATAAAATATTTGAGTGTCTACCTACCATAACAAACCCCAGGACTAAATAAACACCATTACAAAATACCTTTCACAGAAATAAAGTCAGGCCTAACAAATTGGAAAAACATCAGTTGCTCATGGGTAGGCTGAGCTAATATAATAAAAACTACAATTCTACTTAAATTAATTTACTTATTCAGTGCAATACCAATCAAACTACCAAAATTTATTTTCTAGAGCTAGAAAAAATAATATCAAAATTCATCTGGAAGAACAAAATGTCCAGAATATTAAGGGAATTAATGAAAAGAAATGCTAGGGAAGTTGGCCTAGCCCTGCCAAATCTCAAATTTTATTACTAAGCAGTAATCGTCAAAACCACTTGGTATTAGTTAAGAAATAGAGGTGTAGATCAGTGGAATATGTTAGGTACACAAGACACAGTAGTCAATTATTATAGCAATTTACTGTTCAATAAACCCAGGGACCCCAGCTTCTGGGATAAAATTACACTGTTTGACAAAAACTACTGGGAAACTGGAAAATAGTATGGCAGAAGCTGGGCATGTTCCAATGCCTGACACTGTATACCAGAATAGTCTAAATAGGTACATGATCTAAGTATAAAAGCTGATACTATAAACAAATTAGAGGAGCAAGGAATAGTTTGTTTGACAGATTTGTGGAGAATGGAGAAATTTATGATGAAACAAGATACAAAGAATATTGTGAAATGCAAAATGGATAATTTTGATTACATTAAATTGAAAAAGTTTTTGCTCAAACAAAGCCAGTGTGACCAAGATTAGGAGGGAAGCAGAAAACTGGAAAATAATTTTTATAACTACTGTCTGTGATAAAGGCCTCGTTTCTAAAATATAGAGAGAATTGAGTCAAATTTACAAGAATTCAAGTCATTCCCCAATTGATAAAAGGCTAAAGGATATGAACAGGCAGTTTTCAGAGGATGAAATTAAAACCATCTATTGTCATATGAAAAAATGCTCTAAATCACTATTGATTAGAGAGATGCAAATCAAAACAACTCTGCGGTACCACATCACATCCATCAGATTGACTAACATGACAAAACAGGAAGATAATAAATTTTGGAGATGTGGGAGATTTGGAACAATAATTCATTGTTGGTGGAGCTGTGAGATGATCCAACCATTCTGGAGAGCAATTTGGGACTATACCCAAAGGGCTACAGAAATGTGCATACCCTTTGATCCAACAATACCCCTTCTAGGATTGCATCCTAAAGAGATCATAAAAATGAGAGAAGGATCCACATGAACAAAAATATTTATAGCACCTCTTTTTGTGTTGCCAACAACTGGAAATTTAGGGGATGCTTATCAATTGGGGAATGACTAAACAAGTTGTGGTATATGAATGTAATGGAATGATATTGTGCTATAAGAAATGACAAACAAGCAGACTTCTGAAAAACCTGGAAAGACTTGCATGAATTGATGATGAGTGAAATGAGTAGAACCGGGAGAACATTATACTCAGTAACAGCCACAGTGTTGCGAGGACTCTTTCTGATAGAGTTAGCCCTTCACAGCAATGCAAGGACCTAAAACATTTCCAAAAGACTCGATGCAAAATGCCATCCACATTCAGAGAAATAACAATGGATTCAGAACACAGAATGAAGCAGATTATTTTCTGTTTTGTTATGCTTTGTTCTGGTTTGTTTTTTCTCATGGTTTCTTCTATTTGTTTTTGTCCTTCTAAGCAGCATTACTAATGTGAAAATGTGTTTAATAAGAATGTATGTGTAGAACCGATATAAGACTGCATGCCACCTTGGGGAGAGAAGGGGGAGGAAGGGGGAGAAAAATTATGAAAGTGATTGTTGAAAACAAATAAATTAATTTAAAAAAATAAAAAAAAATTCATAAAAGAATAATAAAGAACATCTTTAAGATAATAAAAATGTAAAATCACAATGTAAATGAAAGAAAACAAACCACTGAGATGTGTGTTATACTTGTTATACAAGCAAAATGTAGTATCTTCCTTTATTGACCATCGTCTTTATCTCTTAAATTTTCAATGCATTTCTCTCTTGTCTCAAGTCTCCTCTGCCCTCACCTGACTTCACTTATTCACGTATTCTGTCATCATGATTGTAAAGGGCTCCCTTCTCCTTAAAATTTCCTCAATATTTTCCCCCTCCTTTCATGGCATACCTCAGGTGTTACCTCCATAAAGCTTTCCCATCTCACCTAGAAGTGATTTCTCTGTCCCTGAATCTCTCATAATACTATTGCGGAGAGTGTGGGGAGGTTTACTTATCATATTCTATTTTTTTACTATAACTATTTGTATATATACCTTCTCCCTGACTAGATTTTAAATTCCTTGAGGAAAGAGACTGCTCAGTTTATTTTTGATTTCTCAGTGCCTAGCATATAATAAGAACTTAATAAATGTTCATTGAATGAATGCAGTACTTTCACATACATGATCTCATTTGATACACATAATAACCCAAGGGTAGTAGGTAGCCTAAGACCTCTCATTTTCACTTTAGAGATAAAATTGAATCACAAAGAGTTAGAGATTTGTCCAAGGCCATAAAGTTAGATCAATGGTCTTTTGATATCAGGTCCAGAGCTTATTCCTTTCCACCTGACTGCACTGTTCAATTAGCAGGGGCAATTACCTACATGTGTATGGAGTTTGTAGGTATGTGGCATCATTTGATATGCACAGCAGCCCTGTGATCTATTAATGTGGTGGTTACAGTAACACCCATTTGCTTTTTTCCCCATCAAGGACTAAGAGAGGGCCAGTTTTATTAAGAGGCAAAGCACACACACTGTGTGGTGTGACCTGATGAAGCACCAAGGAAAACTTCCCACCTTGTCCTCAGTTACCTCCCACAGGACTCAATACAAGGCCTAAAATACCCACATCATTTGGTCTTGGGGTTAAGGCCAAATTTAAATTCAATTCCATGCAAAAGTTATCTGGGAGGTTATAACACATGTTAACCTCACAAAACTTGAGCTCAAATTAGTTAGCATATTAATGAAACTGAGGTGGAAGGTTAGATCAGTTTTGATGGGAAGAAAAGTGGATTCATCAAAGGACTAGAGCACAAGGTGCCAAATAGCAAAGTAGTGTTTGCTTAGATGTCCCAAAGGGGGCCCTAGGCAGGGAGTGGCACAGAAAAATTAAGTTCCTAGGGAACTCTTTGGAACCAGATAAGGAGGGAAAGACAGATAGACAAACAGATACAAAGAGAAACAGAAACAAAGAGGATACATAAAGAAGGACGCAAGACCAGAAGGTCCATATTCCCCTCCTCTTCTACATCCTTATTCAAGCCTTCTCTGATTCTGAGAAGTCAAAGTAGCACTTCATCGAAACTGGTAGCAGTCATTCCAGGTATAACTCTGGGTCACATGAAAAGAATGATTTACAAAGAGAGAAATATACAGCCCTCCTACTGCTCTGGTAATTTGATCCTATGCTTTTGAAACAGCATAACTAAGGCTCTATATTCCCTTGAAGACAGCATTCTTCTCAAATGGGCTGACTAATATATACAAGGTAGAATTGCGCAGCAGAGAAAATTGAATTGGAAATCAATAAAACTGGTTCCCAGTTCTGGATTGACACTAACTCACTGTATGTCCTTATGCAAGTCCCGAAGTCTTAGTAAAATGAAGAATCTGAGCTTGATGATCTCTGATACCTGCAGTTGAAACACAGAATGCATTTTACTATAGATAAAATACTATAAACAACAATTAAGTTATATAGTGTCATAGCTCAACTGGATCATCAGTTAAATGGATTTATGTAGACTAAGTGACCACCTTATATTTCTACATATATTCTGAATTTTAATAACTGACTAAAGATTTACTTTTGGAATAAGCAGTAGGGTACAATGAAGTAGAGGTCTGTAGCTAGGAACACTTTGCAACTTTCTCACCTACAGTATTCTAGATAAATTATTTAATCCTGATTTAATTTGTTTAATTTTTATCAATTTTTGATTGATTTATCAATTTATCAATATTTAATTGATTTAATCTCAATTTCCCCATATTTATCAGGGGGATAATGATATCTATATTTCCTTCTTCTCAGGACTGTTGTGAGGGGAGGCTGACGTGAGATAATCTAAGTTTATAAAATACTCTGGCAAATTTAAAGCACAGTATCAGTGTATGAATAACTCACAGTTATATGTCATTTTAGAGTTCAGAATGAACATATGAGGCAGACAGCATAGTTATAATCTTTGTTTTCTAGATGAGGAAACAGATTCAGAGAGATGAAGGGATTTACCTGGGTCACCCATCTAAAAAACATTGGAGCCAGGGTTTGAACCCAGGTCTCCTGATTGCCAATCCAGCATTCTACCTACAGATTTCCTTGACAACAATTTGTACATAAATTAGAGAGTGCCTGAAAAATGCTTTGAATTTTGTTAGCATTAATGGCATTTGGAAAAGACTGGTATTAATTTCAGTGGCAGTTTATAGAAGTAGCCATTTGTAGATTGTTTTCATAGGAATAATTGTACAATTACCAGTTGACAATCATATTAGAGCAGTGATGCCCTGACCTGCAACTGCCCAAGAGGGCATTATTGGCCTCCTGAATGACTTAGCCCAGGGAAACACACTGTAAATATTTCTCTACTCCTGCTAATAAAGAAAAACAAACAAAAACAACTTGTTGTTACACGACTGATGTTATCATAGCTTACAAAAGAAAGCTCTTAACGTTTGTCTTTCAGACACTGAATCTTCTTGGGATTTGTGTTACTATTTTTAAAATTCATTTATAGCACTAGATGTAGATTTAATTTTAAAATGAAATTGCTCAAGTACAGTTTTTACAAGAGAATGATGTATGGTACCTCTCAGTGACTGGCATGGTTGGCATTCCAGAGGACTATAGTTATTTAGAACTGTTTCATAATTATCATGTTAAGGCAACATGCACCTATGAGAGAAGACTGCTAACCTAGAGAGATACAGGTGCCAATAAGGAAAAACAAAACAAAACAACCGTAGAAGAAAAAAAGAAACCCTTAGCGGATCTGTTTAAAGAAATGTCACCTGTAGGAACTGAAGCGTTGTCTGCAGTGGCACACAGAGTTCCATCATGACCCAGCAGACAGAAAGATCAATGCCACTGTCCCTGGGGTGCTCAATGAACGCTGTTGTAAGGACGATAATGCACTCAGTGGTGGAAGAGGATGAGTTCTGTCTGCTTCTAGATCCTGAATCAGCTGTTTCATTAAGTGGCTCACCTGTCCGCTTTTCTCAAACTCCTCAGTAAGTTACAAGCAAACTTTGAATCAGGAAGTTGTGTTGAACGAATTCAGGTGAATTATTTCTCCTTTCTCATCTTCATTTCTAAAAGTTCATTTTATTATTGAGAGGCAATGCATTTGATTGGAAAGCACTTAAATTTGGAACAGACTTAAGTTTGAATTCTTCCTCTGACATTCGTTAGTTTTATGACAGTGGGCAAGGCAGGCTAGTTTGAAGGGACTTTAGTTAACTATTTGGTCCAATGCATATCCCTCCAAAGATGAAATACCCACTCCAGACTGCTTTCCCAACTCCCTCTCACACTGGTGAGAGGTCACAAGTTTACTACTTATCTCCTCAGAGTTCTAATCCTGGGTAACCCTGAAGGGCCATGGCTTTTAATAAAATGGCATATGAGCCTTCATCCAATGTACTAATCATCCAATATCTAACAATATCTCAGTTGATATCTGTTAGTTTTTACACTCTAAAGCTGCCAAAGAAGAGAGTCTTAGCAGTGGCAAACAAGTTCTGACTCAGTAAGACTTTTCATGACCATATATAAGGAATACTTGAGTCATGAGCAATGAGAAGCAGTAGAAGCATATCTGCACACATTGTGAGGTCAGAGGGAAAGGGAAAATACTTTCCATCACTCATGACCAGAGCATCAATCTTTCATTAATTTGCTTGAAAGATAACTGAACATGAGCCAAGCCAATGGGGTGGAGAGAAGAGGGACAGAAGAAGAGAAGCGGGGATCAGGGAGAGAGAGAAAGCTGGGGAGGGAGGGAAATGGGGAGAGGAGAGAGGGAGAAAGGAAGGGAGGGAGAGAGAGACAAGAGAGAGATGAGAGATTCAGACAGGGACAAAGAGAGAGATGGGGGGCCACTACAATGAAATACCCTAGTATAACAGCCAACAAGAGGTCATCTAAACTCTGCTTGGAGATCACCGGTGCAATAAACCCACTACTTTTCAGAGGCAACCTATAACACTTTAGCATAGTTCCTGTTGTTAGGAAGTTTCTCCTAAATGTGCCTCTCTGCCATTTCTGTCTTTTGTTCTGGTTCTTTTTGACGTAGGCCAAGCAAAACAAGTCTTTCCTTCTTCCACATGAGAATGCTCCAAATCTCTGAGCCCAGGTCTCAACTGCCACCTAATTCTTCTCTTACATAGGCTAAATTTCCCAAATTTCTTTCACCATGCAGGTGACATTGGTCTGGGAAAAGAGTATACTTAGGCATGGTGTCAGAGGAAACTTTCTAGCAATTATAGCAGTCTAAACGTAAAATAGGAAGACTGCCTTGGGAAATGGTGGACTCTCCCTCACCAGCGATAATTAATTAATAATGGATGACCATTTTTCAGGTATGCTAGCAGCGAGGAGGTCCTTTAGGTATAAATTGGATTGGATGGCTGCTGTACTTGGTTCTAAATGTAATATTCTGTAATTCTCTGACTATCTCTTCTGTATTCTTTGACTATCAGTTCTGATTTCTGTGGTTTTCACTTTCCAAGAAATGATGTCCCTTTTAATGAAATATCACATCATGTTAGTTTTTCGATCCACCAAATCACACAGATAATGCATGCTAAGGTTGGAGCTCATTAAAATCCTAAGATCTTTTTCAGACTCCTTCACTCAGAACCTCCCTGCTGCCCATGTACCACGGAGTGTATAATAAACCAATAAGAACACGATTTGGAGACCAACCCCCTTCTATTTCTCAACTCTGACCAAGCCCACGCTCAGCTAGAAGTCAAACCCTACATCTCAATTTCTGCCTGATTCTAGAACCCTACTCTACTCCAACTTTGGGGGCTGCTATTTCCTTCTCAATAGTCATTGGTTAAGAACCAAATGACCTGCTACAACTCCCCAAAGTTCACCGGATATTACTACATACCTTGAAACCCTCTGGACCCTAAGTATCACCTAACATTTCCATTAGTCATGAAGCTGAACCCTTCCTTATATGTTTTCTTCTCTAATTATAAAGTGAGCTCCTGGAGAGCAAGAATCATCTTTCTTTTCTATTTGTATTCCCAGTGCTTGGCATTATAAATTGCATGAAGTAAGTGCTTCATAATTTTTTTCCTGTAATAAAAATGGGAAGAAATGTTTCATAGTGGATGGAAGGACTGAGATTTGAAACCAGGCCCTCTGACCACAAATCTAGTTCTTACCGTCTTACCATCAAACATTCTGTCTTGCCCAGTTGAAAGGAGTCCTGTCGTACTATATAAAATATAAACACTGCCTTTCCATATTAAATAAAAACTAAAGAGAGAAAAAAAATTGAAGAAAGAGCAAAAACTGATCAAGACTGACCTATAAATAACCTGGATGGCAGGCCATCAGACTGACTCTCCACACATTACTAAGTGATAACAACAGAAGCTAAAAGCTAAATTTACATTAAATCATTCTGGCCAATCAAGATTCCAGGGAAAATCAATGGGGAATGTCTTAGATTGAAGCCTATAGCACTATCAGTTACAGCACAAAATTCACTGCAGACATTCAAACCTGAACTTTGTCCAAATGTGACTAAGTTAGTCAGACATACCTCCCCCCCACCACAATGCTATTTAAATATCTCCTATAAAATGTTCCATAGCATGAATCAGTAGTATCAAAATGAGACTGATGGATATTCTATATTAGATGAATATGTAGAATGGTATGTATGTGAGTATATATGTGTATATATCTGTTCATATATATGTATGTATATGTGCATATATACAAAATAAGTTGTCATTCAATCATTTCAGTCATGTCTGCTTCTTTGTGACCCCAGCTGGGGTTTTCTTGGCAAATATACTAAAGTGGTTTGCCATTTCCTTCTCCAGTTCGTTTTACAGATGAGGAAACTGAGGCAAATAGAGGTAAGTAACTTGCTCAGGATCACCCAGCTAGTAAGTGTCTGACTTGAATTGAATTTGGGAAGATGAGTCTTCCTGACTCCAGGCCTGACTCCAGGTATTCTATCCACTATAGCACCTAGCTGTATTGTTTATATATGTGTGTATACCTATACTCAAACACACGCATGCACATATATCTGAATATTATATGCAGGTATATATGCCAACATACATAAATGCATGTGAATGTATACACACATGTTGATGTTGTCTAAATGTGTATGCATGCATGTTTATGTTACATGTGTATATACACATGCACACATGTGTGTTTATGCAAACATGCATGTGCCTGCATATATATATGCATACACACATGTACATATATACATATATATGCCTGCATGCTTTATATCTGTTTACTAACCTGGAAGACCTGTGTTCAAGTTTTACCTCTAATACACATACTAGCTGTGTGATCTTGGGAGAAAGTCACTTAACCTCTTAGAGCTCTGAACAACTCTCTAAGATTTTAAAGTTGCAGAGCAGGAACAGATTTACCTTGGTAAAGTTAATTTTCTCATGCAAGAGTTTCTTATACCAATTAAATCATAGGTCTCATCTCCCTCCCTATCCTCTAATAAAAATGTCATCCTTAACAATAATCCTAGAAGCATAAGGCATGTAATGATTCTTATAAATAAAACAACCATTAACGTCTCCCCCTCAAGCCAGCTGAAGCTGCCTCAGTTAGAGGACAAGAGGCTTCCTTCAAAGGCAGGCTTTTTTACTTTTCTGAGCTCTAGGCAGAACAGAGCCAAGACAGCAACAAAAGCCAGGACAGATGGAGGCTTTCAGCCAAGGGTGTTCTGGTAAATGCTTAATAACTGGCTCTCCAAAAGAAAAACGTAAATATGAAACATGGCTAAGCTTAACCTGCAGTATTAACATCTTCCATCACTTTCTTAAGTCTTGGATGTCAACAAAGTAGAAAATCAAGACCTAAGTTGTAGCATGTTCCAATTTCTGAGTCATAAAGGAGCCCCCTGAAAATTTTTAGTCAACTCTCCACAGGTTCTAGTCGGTTTCAGCACATTTCTGACTCGGTTCTCCTTAGTACTAGACAACAAGGTAAGAGAAGTAGTAGCTGAAGTGCCAGGCTCCTCCTCCATCGGTTGCCCAGAATCTAGAAAGTAACAGGAAGAAATGGGAAGAGATGAAGTTCAGAATCTTTGCCCTCTAATTCTTGTCAAATGGGTTACTCATCCATCTCCTCAACATAATTACCTAGGAAGCAAAGTAATTGTGAATCCACTTATTTGCACTGGAAGTTTTGTGAATGGAAGGAATTAGTTGGAAGGAGAGGAATGTTAATAGTGTCATAGGAGTCTTGTCCTATGTGCATGACAAGAAGTTGCCTCTTTAAACCATGACTCACTGGAAAATATTCTTGAACTGTCAGGAACTAAGTTGGGGAAAAGGCAGTGTCTTCCCTTCCTCATCTTCATTCAAAGTGGTAGCAATTGCTGCCAGCAATTAGTATAGTTAGATGGATAAGTGATACGATGAATAGTGCTCTGGACCTGGAGTAATAAAGAGCTAAGTTCAAATCTGATCTCAGATATTAGCTGTGCAACCCTGATCAAGTCATGTAAACTGTGCCTCGGTTTCCTCATTTGTTAAATGGGGACAATGATAGCACTAATTTTACAAGGTTGTTGTGAAAATCAAATGAGATAGTAATTGAAAAGCCCTTAGAATAGCACGCTAGATAAATGCTTTTTTCAGTCATTTTTTTCAGTCATATCTGATTCTTCACAACCCCCATTTTGGGGTTTTCTTGGGAAAGATAATGAAATAGTTTGCATTTCCTTCTCCAGTTCATTTTTACAGATGAGGAGATTGAGGCAAACTGAAGTTAAGTGACTTTCCAAGGGTCACATAAGCTAGTAAGTAGCTGAAACCAGATTTGAACTCAGCAAGAGGAGTCTTCCTGATTCCAGTTCCAGCACTCTATCCACTGAGCCACCTAGCTTCCCTAATACATAAATTTATAAATGTAAGCAATTTTTATTATTACAATTAAGTGAGCAAGGATGGTCTATTTTGTTTTGTGCTATCTCCATTCAAATATCTATTGTATAAGATATTGGTTCCTAACTGATGTTACCAAGAAGAGCATGAAGATGGGTCACTTTCTCATTGGTGGGTCAGCAATACACATTATCATGCCCATAACTTTATCAACTATGAGATTAGCTGGAGCTAAATATCCCCAATAACTGGCTTCTAGTCCAATGTACTTTCCACTACACCACACTTCTTATGTACCCTATCATCCTTTGTATATACTTTGTTTATGAGACAATCTGAAATGAAAATGAAACAATTATGATAATATACAGAGAGGAAAAGTCTTTTGTCAATGGAATTATTCTCTGTCTTTTGTATCGTAACCATTCATGTGATATCCAGTAAACAAAGCAAGGAATCATTTAAATCTGGATTGATGAATATCACTTGTCTTTCTGTTTAATCCACTTTCATTATTTCATTGGGCAATTTCATGGTGTGATACTTTACTGTATTACATATTTCATGCATACGGAGCTATAGTGACGTAGGGATATAAAATAGAATAGACATTTCAGCGATCAAAATTCTCATTTAGTGAAATGCCCTTTTTGCTGTTGCAAAGTTTAATCTATTTATTTGATAGATTAACTCAAGATTAACTTCTAAAGAAGCAAAAAGTCAGAATGATAATACTTTATATTTGTATCAATCTTAAGGTTTAACATAGAACTTTACATCTATTTCCTCATCTGATCCTCACATAAACCTCATAACATAGAGAGTGCAAGGATTATTATATACATTATTAAAGCTGAGAAACTGGGGCTCAAAGAAAGAATGTGATTAGCCCAAAGTCACACAGTTCGTCAATGGAAGAGTTGATTCAGACCCAAGTGTTTTGGACTCAGCATAATGAGCTTTCACTACACGATAGTAAGTAAAAACCAGCCAATAATAAAATGACTGTCTTTAATGGTTTCTTATCTGACAAATATCTTTACGTTATTAGAAACTCTAGGCTACCTTGCTGAGTGGAAACCACTGGATTTGGAGTCAAAAGACAAGGATTTAAACACTAGTTTTGCCACTTACTAGCTACTAGCTTGTTTACCTTATTGAATGAGTCACTGAGTTTTCTCATATCTCAGCTTTCTGATCTTTAAAATATGATGAACTAGATGATCTTTAAAATCTCTTCCTCTTTTCCCATCCCAGCCTGATTAATGCATGAAAAGCACAGGTGACTGACCACCTTCCATCTTTTCTTCTTTGAAAACTGAGGCACAGGGGGTTGAGCCAAGATGATGGAGTGAAAGCAGAAACCCATCTGTGCTCATCCACAAATTCTCTCAGATACCCCTAAGAAGTGAATCTGAACAAATGTTAGAGTGGGAGAATCCACTGGGAGACAGAGTGTGGTAGCTTTTCAGGCCAGGACAGCCCAAAAGATCAACAGGAAGGATCTGTTATACCAGGGTGGGGAAGTACAGAGCACACGGAGGCACCAGCACAGACATAGTCATAGTAGAGCAGCAACAGCTCCAGAAGGACTGAATGACCAGTGGTAGTTTGGATTCTCAAAGTGCTCAGTGCAGGACAAGAGTCCAGAAGAACTGGGTGAGGGAGAAGAGCTGAGTCCATGGCAGCAGCTGAAGCAGCTACTCCTTAGGCTATTAGCCGATAGACTAAATATTTTAAAATCATCTACTTGAACTTCTGAGAGCCAATATGGCAGAGTAAACTGTGAATGTTCTTAATCTCCTGGATTAATTTTGAAGAACCCAGAAAATATTGCCCTGGGAAAAATCCTGAAGTAGGGGACCCAGTAGAAGGAGTAAACAGTCTTTTAGCTTGGGAAACCACCAGGAAGGGTCCCTCTTGCTGTGGCTGAAGGGGACCAATACAGGACCTGAAGTATCCCAGCAAGCCCCACCTGACCTGACTAGCAGGAGAACCTGAGCCCAGGGGTGGTGGAACTGGTAAGTATCAATACTAGGACCCCAGGAGTGATAGCACAGCTAGGGCATCTGAACGGACACCAGGGCAGGCTGGGTTAGTGCAGCTCTGGGGGAGGAGGAGACCTCCAGCAGTCAGACTATACCCCCACCCCCTACACACACTTCGTGCCATGAGCTTACGAGTAACTCCAGGGAAACTCAGACTTCATCTGACCTCAACCTTGGCACACACCAGCCAGCTCAGCACTAGATAAGCTGCAGTATTATATAGCTTCTACTTGAAAGAACCAGAGGCCACAGAACACAAAGGCATTAAGCAGGACCCTAGTTCCCAGCACAAGAAATGTGAGACAGAGCCTCCTGTGCCCCAGAAACAGAGATGCACTTTAAAAGCTAGGAAAAGGGCAATCACCATTAGTAAGAAGCAAATTAGAAAACAAAGACCATAGAATCTTTTCATGGAGACAGAGAAGTACAAAATACAAATTCAGAAGAGGATAGCACTGAAACTGTACTCACATCTGAAACATGAAAAGGGAATATGAACTAGTCTCAAACCAAAAGAGCATTCTTAGAACAGCTCAAGAATGATTTTTAAAAGACAGATTAACAAGGTAGAAGAAAAATTGATCAATGATTTTAAAAATACATTCAGCTCCTTAAAAAGTAAAATTGATCAAATGGATAAGGAGATACAAAACCTAACTGAAGAAAATAACTAAAAAAGGTGGTACAAAAGCTAATTGAAGAAAACAATTTGTTAAAAATTAAAATTGGGCATTAGAATCTAGATTAGAATCATTAGAAACTAATGATTCTGTGAGCACCAAGAATCAGTGGAAAAAAATCTAAAGAATGAAAAAAAAATTGAACAAAATTTGAAATATCTCACTGAAAAAACAACTGACCTAGCAAATAGATCCAGGAGAGAAAAATATAAGAATTATTGGTATACTCAAAAGTCATGATGAAAAAAAGAGCCAAGACAGTCTCTTCCAAGAAATCATTCAAGAAAATTGCCTTGAGGTCCTAGATCCTGAAGCAAAAATAGTCATCAAAAGAATCCACCAATCACCTCCTGAAAGACATCCTAAACTGAAAACACCAAGGAATACTGTTGTCAAATTCCAGAATAATCAGGTCAAGGAGAAAATACTGCAAGTAGACAGAAAGAAACAATTCAAATATTGAGGAACTACAGTCAGGATCACACAGGATCTTGCAGCTTCTACATTAAAAGATCAGAGGGATTAGAATATGATATTCCATAAGGCAAAGGAACTAGGACTACAATCAAGGATCAACTATTCAGCAACATTGAGAATACTCTTTCCAGCAAGGAGATGGACATTCAATGAAAGAAGGGATTTCCAGACCTTCCTGATGAGAAGGTCAGAGCTCAATAGAAAATTTCATCTTCAAATACAAAATTCAAGAGAGGCATAAAAGGGTAAACAGGGGGAAAAAAGAGAAAAAAAAATCTTATTATTCAATATGGGCAAACTGTATACAACCCTATATGGGAGGATGATACTTGTTTGTTTTTTAAATTTTCATCTTAGTCATGTTGCATAGAAGAATTAAAATGAATGGGAGAAACCATGAAAACAAAAAACAAAATAAAACAAAGCATAACATAAAAAAAGAGAAAATGATCGGCTTCATTCTGCAATCCAGTTCCATAGTTCTTTCTCTGGATGTGGAAGGCATTTTGCCTCAAGAATCCATTGAGAATTTTTTAGGTCCTTGCATTTATGTGAAGGGCTAAGTCTACCAGAAAAATACCTTGCACACTGTGGCTGTTGTTGTGTACAAAGTTCTACTAATTCTGTTCCTTTCGCTCAGCATCTATTCATATAAGGCCTTCCAGGATTCTCTGAAGTCTTCCTCTTTATCATTCCATATAGCACAACAGTATTCCACTAAAATCATATACCACAAATTGTTCAACCATTCCACAATTGATGGGCATCCCCTAGATTTCCAGTTCTTTGCCATCACAAAGAGAGTTGCCATAAATATTTTTGTACATGTGGGACCCTTTCCCATTTTTTTTAACGTAATCATCCATCTCATTTATATTGTTGAATTTATGGGCATAAAGTTAGGCAAAGTAATTTCTAATTATTGTTTTAATTTTCTCCTCACTGGAGGTTAGTTCACCCTTTTCATTTTTGATATTGGCAATTTGGTTTTCTTTTTTTTTTTAATCAAATTGACTAAAGGTTTATCAATTTTATTGGTTTTTTCATAAAATCAACTCAGTTTTATTAGTTCAATAGTTTTCTTAATTTCAATTTTATTAATCTCTCCTTTGGTTTTCAGTATTTCTAATTTGGTATTTACTTGGGGATTTTCATTTGTTCTTTTTCTAGCTTTTTCAATTGCATAATCAATTCATTGCTCTGCTCTTTCTCTATTTTATTCATGTAGGGCATTCAACGATATAAAACTACCCTTAAGAAGTGCTTTTGCAATATTCCATAAATTTTGGTATGTTGTCCCATTGCTGTCATTAATTGTTGATTGTTTCTATGATACGTTGTTTAACCCACTCATTCTTTAGGATTAGATTATTTAGTTTCCAATCAATTTTTGGTTTATCTTTCTATGGCTTTTATTATATTTGATTTTTATTGCACTATGATCTGAGAAGGTTGCATTGACTATCTCTGCCTTTCTGCACTGGATTGTGAGGTTTTTATGCCCTAATACATGGTCAATTTTTGTATATCTGCCATGTACCACTGAGAAAACGGTATATTCCTTTCTATCCCCATTCAATTTTCTCCAGAGATCTATCTTATCTATTGTACCCAGACTTATTCACCACCTTAACCTCTTTCTTATTGAAGTTAGATTTATCAAATTCAGAGATGAGGAGGTTGAGGTTCCCCACTAGTACAGTTTTGCTCTCTATTTTTTCCTGTAACTTCCTTAACTTCTCCTCTAAGAATCTGGATGCTATATCACATGGAGCATACATGTTTAGTAATGATATTGCTTCTTTATCTATGGTGTTTTTAGCAGGATATAGTTTCCTTCCTAATCTCTTTTGATTAGATCTATTTTTGTTTTTACTTCGTCTGAGATTAGGATTGTTACTCCTGCTTCTTTTACATGGGCTGAAGCACAGTATATTCTGCTCCAACCTTTTACCTTTTTCCTGTGTGTATCCCTCTGTTTCAAATATGTTTCTTGTAAACAACATATTGTTGGATTATGGTCTTTAATCCATTCTACTATCCACCTCTGTTTTATGGGAGAGTTCATCCATTCACATTCACAGTTATGATTACTATCTGTGTCTTTCTCTCCATACCCTTTCCTCTTGTTTATGCTTTTAGTTCTCCCTTCTCCATTCCCCTCCACAATAGAGTTTTAATTTGTGACCACTGCCTCCCTCAATCTTCCCTCCCTTCTTTCAGTCCTCCTCCCTTTTGCTCCCCTTTTCCCTTACTACTTCCTCCCTTTTGGCCTCCCCTCCTTTTTCTTTTCCCTTTCCCCTCCTACAGCCCATAGAGCTGTATTTAACTGAGTTTGTTGTTCCTTCCTTGAACTAAATCAGATGAGAGTAAATCCCAAATGATGATCATCTTCCTCCCCTCTTTTCCTCTGCTGTAATATGTTTTTATACCTCTTTCTGTGATGTAATTTACATTTTTTCTGCCTCCTCCTTTTCACAACTCCTGTTACAATCCCTTCACACCCTTAAATCACATTTTTATCACTCCATAATTTAATTTATACCCACTCCCTCTATCTATGTATGTCCCTTTTAGCTATTATAATAAATATACAATTCTCAAGATTAACAAGTATCATATCCCCCTATAGGAATGTAAATAGTTTGCCCATATTGAATAACAAGTTTTTTCCCTGTTTACCTTTTATGCTTCTCTTGAGACTTGTGTTTGAAGATCAAATTTTCTATTGAGCTTTGGCCTTTTCATCAAGAAGCTCTGGAAATCCCTTCTTTCATTGGATGTCCATCTCCTTGACTGAAATATTATGCTCAGTTTTGCTTGGTAGCTGATCCTTGGTTATAGTCCAGCTCCATTACCTTACAGAATATCACATTCCAATTGCTCTGATCTTTTAATGTAGAAGCTACAAGGTCCTGTGTGATCCTGACTGTGGTTCCTTGATATTTGCATTGCTTCTTTCTGCCTGCCTGCAGTACTTTTTCCTTCACTTGACAGTTCTGGAATTTGGCAATGATATTCCTTGGCATTTTCAGTTTGGGATCCCTTTCAGGAGGTGAACAGTAGATTCTTTCAATGACTATTTTTCCTTCTGGATCTAGAACCTCTGGGCAGTTTTCCTTGATGGTTTCTTGGAATATATTGTCCATGTTCTTTTTTTCATCATGACATTTGAGTATACCAATAATTCTTAGATTTTCTCTCCTGGATCTATTTTCCAGGTCAGTTGTTTTTCCAGTGGGATATTTTACAGTTTCTTCTATTTTTTCATTCTATAGATTCTATTTGACTGATTCTTGATGTCTCATAGAGTCATTAGCTTCTACTTGCCCAATTCTAATTTTTAAGACTGTTTTCTTGTTAACTTTTGCATTTCCTTTTCCATTTGCCCAATTGTTCCTTTAAAGGAGTTATTTTCTACAGTTGGGTTTTGTACTTCCTTTTCCATTTGTCCAATTTTCCTTTTTAAGGAGCTGTTCTCTTCTATGAATTCTTTTTTCATATTTTAAAAATCATTGGCCAGTTTTTCTTCTACTTCTCTAATTTGGCTTTTAAAATCCTTCATGAGCTCTTCCAAGAACGTTCTTTGGACTTGAGTTCATATTCCCTTCTGAAGTTTCAGATGGGAGTACAGTCTCAGTGCTGACTTCTTTGGTATTTGTATTGTGGTCCTTGTCCCCATAGAAATATTCTATCATTTTTTCTTTTCTGGTTTGCTTCTTGTTCATGATTATCACCCTTTATTCTGGCTTTTAAAGTGGATTTCTGCTTCTGGGACACAGGGTGCTCTGTCCCACAGTTCTTGTGCTTAGAACTTGGCTTTGTGTATTGTAGCCTCTGGTTCTTTCAGCTAGAAGCTAACATGCTGCAGCTTACCTGGGGCTGAGCTGGCTGGTGTACCAAAGCAGAGGCCAGGTGAAATCTTTCTGAGTTTCCCCAGAGTTACCCTGGAGCTAGATGCATTAACTGTGGGGGAGAGGTGATCTGACCTCAGGAGGTATACTTTTCTGAGCACAAGCAGGCTCAGTGGTTGGTGAATTCCATTTGAACTAGTGTCTTCCTGATTCCCCTGACTGTGCTCAGTCAAGCCTGGGGTCCTGGTGTTGGTGATTGCAGGCTCCAACCTCCTGGAGTTCAGGATCCCTTCCCAGTTTGCTGATATGGGGCTATCTGGGACAGCTCCAGTCTTGCACTGGTTTCCTTCAGTCACAGCAAGAAGGACCTCTTTTTTGCAATTTTTCTATCCTCACAGGTTAAGAAACTGTTTGCCCCTTTGGCTGATCCCCACTGTTCCAGGATTTTTCCGGGGGAAATAGTCTCTGGGTTTTTCAAGGTCAGCAAGGGGAGAGGTATAGTATTTATTGATCACTCCACCATCTTGGTTCCCAGAAGTTCAAGTAAGTGACTCATAGACATTTAATTTGCATGCTGATAGTCTCAGGATTAGCTGCTGCAGTTACCTGGATTCTCCAGTTCTCCCTCACTCACTTCCACTGAACTCCCATTCTAGGTTGATATGTTTGAGAATATGCTGTGCTGCTACTACGTCAGACTGCCCAGGGCTTCCCGATACTTTTTAATCTTGAGAACTGTATATTTATTACAACATTTAAAAGGGAGATACATAGATAGAAGGTGTGGGTATAAATTAACTGATCTGATGATAAAAATCCTGATTAAGGGATGACGAGGGAGAAGATGAAAGGAGGAGGGAGAAAAAGGTAAATTACATCACACAAAGAGGCACAGAAACCATATTATAGAAGGGGGAAAGAAAGGAGAAAGATGAGCATTGTTTGAGCTCCACTCTGATTGAATTTGGTTCTAGGAGGAAATGATATTCTCAAATAAGTATAGGAATCTAACTTACACTACAAGCAGTAGGATGGGAAAGTGGAAAGAAAAGGGAGGGGTGGTTAGAAGAGAGGGAAGAAATAGTAAGAGAAAAGGGAAAGAAATGGGAGAGAGGCTAAAAGAAGGGAGGGCAGACTGAGGGAGGCAGTGGTCAAAAGTAAAACTCTTTTGAGGAGGGGAAAGAAGAAAAGAGAAATAAAACTTTAAACAGGGTGGAGGGTGGAATAGGATGGAGAGAGACACAGATAGTAATCATAACTGTGAATATAAATTGGATGTACTGTCCCATAAAATGTAGGTGGATGGCAGAATGGATTAAAAACCATGATCCTACAATATATTGTTTACAAGAAACACATTTGAAATTGGGGGATACTCACAGGGTAAAGGTAAAAGACTAGAGCAGAATATATTAGGCTTCAGCTAAAGTAAAAAAAGCAGGAGTAACAATCCTAATCTCACACAAAGCAAAAGCAAAAATAGATCTAAGCCAAAGAGATAAGGAAGGTAACCATATCCTACTAAAAGGCACTATAGACAATGAAGTCATATCATTACCAAACATATAGGCACCAAGTGGTATAGTATCCAGATTCTTAGAGGGAAAGGTAGGGGAATTACAGGAAGAAATAGACAGCAAAATTGTACTAGTGGTGGACCTCAACCTCCTCCTCTTTGAACTTGATAAATCTAACCTCAAAATAAACAAGAAAGGAGTTAAGGAGGTGAATAGAATTCTGTAAAAGATAAATAAGATCGACCTCTGGAAAAAAACAAAATGGGAATATAAAGGAATATACCTTTTTCTCAGTAGCACATGTCACATACACAAAAATTAACCATGTACTAGAGCATAAAAACCTCATAATCCAGTGCAGAAAGGCAGAGATAGTCAATGCATCATTTTCAGATCATAATGCAAGAAAAATTACATGTAATAAGGGCCCTTGGAAAGATAGGTCAAGAAATTAATTGGAAATTAAATAATCTAATCCTAAAGAATGAGTGGGTCAAATAGCAAATCATAAAATCGATCAGTAACTTTGTTCAAGAGACTGACAATAATGAGACAACCTACCAAAACTTTTGGGATGCAGCATAGGCAGTTCTTAGGGGAAGTTTGTTTTTATCTCTGAATGTTTACATGAATAAAATAGAAAAAGAGGAGACAAATGAATTGGATATGCAACTGTAAAAGGTAGAAAAAGCACAAATTGAAAATCCTCAATTAAATACCAAATTAGAAATACTGAAAACAAAAGGAGAGATTAATAAAATTGAAATTAAGAATACTATTGAATTAATAAATAAAACTAAGAGATGATTTTATGAAAACAAACAATAAAACTGATAAACATTCATTCAATCAGTTTTTTAAAAAAGAAAACCAAATTACCAGTATCAATAATGAAAAGGGTGAATTCATCACCAATGAAGAGGAAATTAAAACAATAATTAGAAATTATTTTGCCCAACTGTATGCCCATAAATTTGACTATCTTAGTGAAATGGATGAATATTTTAAAAAATATATAAATTTCCCAGATTAACAGAAGAAAAATTAAAATAATTAAATTAGGCAATCTCAGAAAAATAAATTGAATAAGCCATCAATGAACTCCCTAAGACAAAATCTCCAAGGTCAGATGGATTTACAAGCGAATTGTAAGAACATTCAAAGAACAGTCAATTCCAAAACTACATAGACTATTTGGGAAAATTCGTGAAGAGGGATTCTTACAAATTCTTTTTATGGAACAAATATATGGTTCTGATACCTAACTCGGGGAGAGCCAAAATAGAGAAAGAAAATTATACACCAACTTCCCTAGTGAACATAGATGCAAAAATTTTAAATAAAATATTAGCAAAAAAAAAAAAGATTACAGCAACTTATCATAATACACTTTGATCATATGGGAGTTATACCAGGAAGGCAGGGCTGGTTCAATATTAGGAAAATTATCAGCATTATTGATCATATCAGCAACAAAACAAAAAGAAATCATATTATCGCAATAGATGCAGAAAAAGCTTTGTCAAATACAACATCCATTCCTATTGAAAACATTGGAGAGTATGGGAATAAATGGAACTTTCCTTAAAATAATAAGTAGCATCTATCTAAAACAATCAACAAGCATTATACATAATGGAGATATGCTAGAAGCATTTCCAATAAGATCGAAGATGCAACATGGATGTCCATTATCACCACTGTTTATTCAATATGATAATAGAAATGTTAGCTGTCTTTAGCAATAAGAGAAGAAAAAGGAATTAAAGAAATTATAATAGGCAAAGAAGAAATTAAGTTATCACTCTTTGCAGATGATATGATGATATACCTAGAGAATCCTAGGGTATCAAGCAAAAAACTACTTGAAACAATAAACAACTTTGGCAAAGTAGCAGGATACAAAGTAAACCCATGTAAACATCTACATTTCTATATGTCACTAAAAAAGCCCAAAAACAAGAGATAGAAAAAGAAGTCCCATTTAAAGTTTGTGTAGACACTATAAAGTATTTGATAGTCTACCTGCCAAAATAAACCTAGGGACTATATGAACACAATTACAAAACACTTTTCGCACAAATTCAGATCTAGGTAATTGGAAAAACATTAGTTCCTCATGGGTAGATTGAGCTAATATAATAAAAATGACAATTTTACCTAAATCATTTACTTATTCAGTGCTATACCAATCAAACTACCAAAAACTACTTTATAGAGCTAGAAAAATAATATCAAAATTCATCTGGAAGAACAAGAGAGTCTGGAATATTAAAGGAATTAATGAAAAGAAATGCTAGGGAAGGTGACCTAGCCATACCAGATCTTAAATTGTACTATAAAGTAGCAATCATCAAAACCACTTGGTACTGGCTAAGAAATAAGAGGGGTAGTCAAGTGAAATAGGTTAAGTACACAAGACACAGTAGTCAATGACTATAGTAGTCTCCTATTTTATAAACCCAGGTACCCCAGCTTCTGGGATAAGAATTCACTGACAGAAACTTCTGAGAAAATTGGAAAAGTAGTGTGGCAGAAACTAGGCATAGACCAATTCCTGACATTGTATACCAGAATAAAGTCCAGATGGGTACATGATGTAGGAATAAAAGACAATAAACTAAACAAATTAGGTGAGCAAAGTATAGTTTATTTGTCAGATTTATGGAGAATGGAGGAATTTGTGACCAAACAAGAGATAGAGAACGGTATGAAATGCAAAATGGATAATCTCAATTATGCTGAATTGAAAAGGTTTTGCACAAAGAAAGCAAATGGAAGCAAGATTAGGAGAAAGTAGAAAACTAGGAAAGAATTTTTGCAACTAGTGCCCGAGATAAAGGCCTCATTAAACTATGTAGAGAACTGAATAAAATTTACAAGAATACAAGTCATTCCCCTATTGATAAATGGTCAAAGGATATGAACAGAAAGTTTTCAGAGGAAGAAATTAAAGCTATCGGCAATCATATGAAAAAATGCTCTAAATCACTATTGATTAGAGAGATCCAATCAAAACAACTCTGAGGTACCACATCACACATATCAGATTGGCCAACATGACAAAACATGAAAATGACAAAGGTTGGAGAAGATGTGGTAGAATTGGAACATTAATTCATTATTGGTGGAGCTGTGAGCTGATCCAACCATTCTGGAGAACAATTTGGATCTATGTCCAAATGGCTATAAAAAATGTGCATACCCTTTTACCCAGCAATACCACTTCTAGGGTTGTCACACAAAGAGATCATAAAAATGGGAAAGGGACCCACATGTACAAAAATATTTATAGCACCTCTTTTTGTGGTGGCCACATACTGGAAATCAATGGAATACCTATCTATTTGGGAATGGCTGAGGAAGTTGTGTTATATGAGTGTAATGGAATGCTATTGTGTTATAAGAAATGGTGAACAAACAGGTAGACTTCAGAAAAACCTGGAGAGACTTATATGAACTGATGCTGAATGAAGTGAGCAGAACCAGGAGAACATTATACACAGTAACAGCCACAGTGTGTGTGAGTGATTTTTGATAGACTTAGTCCTCCACAGCAATGCAAGGACCTAAAACATTTCCAGAGGACTCATGATGCAAAATGCCATCCACATCCAGAGAAAGAAGTATGGTTTCAGAATGCAAAATGAAACAGAATATTTTCTCTTGTGTTATGTTTTGGTTTGGTTTGATTTTTCTCATGGTTTTTCCCATTCATTTTAATTAAAACTTATGGAGGTGATTATTGAAAATTGAAACAAATAACTAAAGAAAGAAAATTGATTCATAGTTGTAAAGTAGAGAGATGTTTTATTTTGTTTTCACAAATATAGAGAAGAGAAACTGGATCTATGATTAGATTGAACTATGGAACTCTCAGAAAAGGAAAGTCACTCTACCAAGGCAAATTGGCCCATTCTTTCTATTTAGAATCTTTTTGTGTAACTTAAAGCACCTAGAGGTTAAATGATGTGACCAGAGTCACGGCAACAGTGCATGTCAGAGGTGAGGCTTGGACTCAGGTATTCTTGACTCTGATGGGAGTTTTTTTATCTACAGTACCATGCTGCCACAAATATACCAGTACTAATACTTCCAAATGATCATTTTCCTTTAAAGTATTCACCTTGTAGTAAGGGTGAAGATGGGGAAATGTTGGCACAATTTTCAAAAAAGGAAGAAGATTGAATATGAAAATGATAGGTCAATAAGATTGGATAAGATTGAATTCCATTCCTGGCAAAATCATAGAATGTATTATTCATTAAGGTGATGGCTAAGGCAAAAAATCTAGAAAAATAAGCAGAGATCAAGAAGAGGTAGCATGAATTCATTAAGATTAGGATATACCAAACTAATCTCGTTTTATTTTTATTTCTTTTTTTTTTTTTTAGACAGGGTTGCTTAGTCTAGTGGATCAAAAATGCTGTAGAGGCATCAAGGTGACCCACTGAATAAAACTCTGGGTCTAGAATCAGGAAGACCTAAGTTCAAATCTGGCCTTAGACATTTCCTAGCCATATGATCATGGGCAAGTCATTTAACTTCTGTATACCTCAGTTTCCTCAAATGTAGAACCTTGAGAAATCAAAGAGATAATATTTGTAAAGCACCTACCACATGCCTGGCATATAGTAGGCACTTAATAAATGTTTGTTTTCTTCCTTCCCATAGAGATACTTTATCTAGATTTTACTAAAGTTATTGACAAAGTTTCCAAAACTATTCATAGGGACAAGCTGTGGGTTATAGTACAGTTTTGTGGATTCAGAATTGGTCCCAAAGAGTAGGTCTGCTTGCAATAATGCCTCCTCGGGAGTTCCCCAGGGACCTCCTATTTGGCAAGTTGTTCATCAATTTTACCAATGGCTTGGACAAGGGCACAAGAGGAATGTCAATCAAATGTGAAAAGGATACAAAACAGGGAGGGTTAATTAACACTGAATAACAGAGTTAGGACCTCAAAATATCTTTAAAAGTTAGAACTTTAAATCAGGTATGGAATTGTGCTAAATTTACACAAATTGGTCATTAGTCCAAAAATGGATGCTTCATTCTGGCCCACTAATGACCAATTTGTGTATCTGTTATGTATGACTATACTAATTTATTACTGGAGAGGATTTTTATGTCTGAGTGGGGAGTGGTGATTTCTGCATGGGAGAGAATGGGAAGGAAGGAAGGAAAGAAGGAAGGAAGGAAGCACAGTAGAGAATGGAAGAAATTATAGAGGAAAAATAAAAATAAAGACAGCTTTTTTTAACAAATATGTTGAATTTAGTATATAATTCAAAAAACAAGCTACATGTAACAAGATTTACAGTTCCATAAATAATATGATTTTCTACTCTTTGCATATATAAACGTTAATATTTGTTGGTATTGGTCAAAGTCAGAATAACTAAAAATTTTAGAAAATAGAAATGACTAATGAAGCTAATATTATGCATTAACATTAATGCAATTAAACAGGCTGTCTAGCCTCATCCTGGTGGAAAAAGAAAAGTTGTTCAATGAAATTTTTTGAGTTTTTTTCGCAACCTGGCTGCATTATAACAACTTCAAATACAATAAAATGGAAAATGGAAACAATATGAGCAACCACTGGCATGCCAGATTTTTTGTCAGAATTCTGGAATTTACTAATGCAGGATAGGTCCTTCATCTCCACCTTTTAAAAGCCAATGTAAATTCTGCCTTCTCTATAAAGTCTTCTCTGATCCTACTCCAACCTGCCCTATTCTTCCCCTGCAACCACCCTGTCAGTGATAACCTTCACTCTTGGGCCTCACCAAGTAACTTGTTCTGCATTTTTCTAATGTGTTTATCAAGTAACTTTTTTTTCAGTTGTTTCAGTTATATCTGACTCTTCATGATCCCATTTGGGATTTTCTTAGTGAAGACACTGAAGTGGTTTGCATTTTCTTCTCCAGATCATTTTAAATTCTTTTAAATTTATATTTTACATAAATATTACATATTACAATTGTTCCTGTCTATTCATTTATCCCCCATTAGACTTGAAACTTCATGAGCATGTGGATCATCCTCAGTACCTCCTACAGTGATCTGCACCCAAGAGAGGATTAATGAATGTTTGTTAGATGAATAAATGAACATCTACTGACTCTCTACTGAGAATATCATCTCATTGCCTTGTTTAATTTTAATAAAAATGAATTCTATGGAAAAAAATGACATAATTATCAAGGAACTGGGGATAAGTACTTTGAGGTATTTTGCCGGAGCCAGATTCTAGATCTTACAATGGGAGCAAGTAGACCTTAGAGTACTAAATATTCATTGCCTAGCCTCTTCAATTTGCTTAAGCTTCTGACTGGGTTATGACCATATTTGTATTAACTAAGATTCACTGAAATTCATTTCTACTCCTTGAATAAGGAAGGTCTATGTTGTACTGTTTCTGTACCTAAAATCATAGGCAAACACTTCCTTTTATTTACACTAAAAGTGTGAATAGCTCCTTGAAAGGAGAAAATTGAATGCACTGGAGATTAACACTGCCTGCGAGATGCTAAATCAAACACCTTTGTAGAGAATATGAACTTCCAAGGAAAGGTTCACTTGCCCCTGAATAATATTCAGTCTTTCCAAATATGTCATCATGAATCTTGTTTCCATGCTTGGTTTGTGCTAGTTTAATACAATTTACTACTTTAGCAAATTATTGTCTATATTTTAATTCTTTCTCAAAGCTTCTAAAATAAATTTTTTCATGGTTGTTCAGTCATTTCCAACTCTTTGTGACAATACTTGGGGTTTTTGTGGCAAAAATACTGGAGTGGATTGCCATTTCCTTCTCCATAACATTTTTACAGATGAGGAAACCGAGGCAAATAGAATTAAGTAACTTGTACAGGGCCACACAGTTAATAAATATCTGAGGTCAGATTTGAACTGTCTTCCTGATTCCAGGCCCAGTACTCTATCCACTTCGCTACCTTGCTGCCCAATAAATAAATAATAAATAACAATTGCTCAACCATGTTAAAATGCTGAAGTTCATTTTAAGTTCTCTAGCTTCAGATCCCACCTCAGACTCTCAGTCTCTGTGTGACCTTTGAGTAGGCCACTTAAACTCTTGGAGCTGTTTTGTTATCTGTAAAATGAATATCTTGGACTCAATGATCTCTGAAATAAAAAATTATGGTAGTAGGCATATCTATCAGAGTCTGCCCCCATGTAGGCTGGACTGGTTCTTTTCCTTAAAAGACTTTCCTTAAAATGGTCCTCAAAATTTAACTGGCTCAGGGAATTAGAGTTTAGGACGTTGGTGTAGGTTCCTAGTCACCTGAGTAGAATAGACAGGGGGTGACTTCCTGAGGTTTCTGGGCAGTAGCTAGACCAATATGAAGCCCAGAGATGTCTCAATCAACTGGATTACCAATGAACCTCCACCCTTTTATAGTTAAGTGTACCTACCTTTGACTGTTACATGGATTATGAGGGTCTCATTTCATTCTAATATCAAACCTGAGCTAACCAACCGTTCTGGTTCAGCTCTTACCTACTAGAACCACTCTTAACAATGCATAAGTGCCATATGCCTATTTTTTTTATAATCCTAGAAGAACAGATTTAGAGCTTGGAGGAGACTGTAATGTTGTCTAACCTAACCCCCTCATTTTACATTTGAGGAAACTGAGAACCAAAGAAGTTAATTGATTTACTCAAAGTTAGATAGATATAGAGTTTGGATACAAGTTCTCTGACTCCAAAGTCGACAATCTTTTTCATGGATCCACATTTGAAAGTTCTGAACAAATACCCCTAGAAGAAAAAAATTTGTCCATTGGTTGCATGAATCCATAGAGTCATAGATATAGAATGGGTAAGGACCTTTGAGGTCATTTGATCCAACTCCATCATTTTATAGATGAGGAAACTCAACGCCAGAAAAACAGTGTCTTGCCCAAGAACACCCAGTTAGCAAATGACCATAGCCAGCTTTCAATCCAGTGTGTACATCATGTTGGCTCTCATCTTTCTTGATCTTCCCTTCCCTCTTCATCCACCGAAGGGGATATCTCTTCTCTTTTGTCATCATTCAAATGTAACATCTATAGAGATCCAAGTCTCGTTAAGAAACAAAAGAAAACTTTCCACTGTTTAGCATTTCTCTTTTGTACTTATCTGAGTTTATCCCATTGTCATTTTAACAAAAGTAGTTGAGAGATAATTATAGTAAAAGGAATTTGTTAGTTTTTAAAACTAATGATGTCTTTTATGTTCAGGTCGATATCTGGTGCTCTGGCACCATTTTGCCTGATTATTAATTGGCTTTGTTGCTTTATGTAAAGCTTTCTCTTTAACTTGTTCAAAAGGTCAATTGATTTTTTTTTTATAAAGTACAAATAATTAACTAGGAGAAAGAAAAAATCCAACCCTGGGATGTTCACACACACTAGGACTTCTCTAGTTGAACAAGGTTCAATAACTTACTGTCTTAGGAGGACACCACACATAGCCTTTAATTTCATTGGTTCCGGGAAATGTGCATTGAAATAAATGTGTCAGAAATTGTCATTCCCCATGTCAGTTGGGAGGGCCATCTGGCCTTGCATTCAAGCCGTTTTCTATTAGATTCACCAGCATGCTAATTAAAGGATGACTAGAGGACGGGCAAAGCTGCCAGATGCTGTGAAGATCTATCACTGTCTTTTTATATGGTTAGGCAAACGTTTAATTAAACCTGCAACGGTTGTGTCTGCTCTACTTACCAACACATCTAAATCTCATTTACCTGAGGACATAATGTAATTATTTGTGTCTTGCAAGAGGTAAGACAACTTCAAGCAGACTTTGCAGAACCATACAAGCACTTGCACATGATTTAATTATACATGTCAAGAATGTGCATCAGGCAAGGACCAGAGGTTCTCTTTATATTTCCTGGTGCACCACCTGATATACGTCTACCTTCCCTAATCTCTCGAGTTAGAGAAGTACAAGTATAACAGTAGTAAGCCTTGCTGCTTCATCTTTTCCCATCTCAGCTTCCTTGGAGTATAAGATACATACTTTGGAAGCACTGAATGCATTTAAGGTACAAGTATTAGTGCTACATTTATAGAAAAACAAAACAATTCACATAGAAGATACTTATCTTATGGGGACAATGTGAAAGTGTGTGGCAAAGCAGTAAACTATATGGGAATAGGTAATAGAACATTGGACTTGCACTCAGGAGAACTTGGGTTCAAACCTTGCCTTTGACACTCTGACATGAGTGATATTGGATGAATCACAGCCTCCAAAAGCCTCAGCTTTTTCCATCTGTAAAAGTGGAGAAAAAAGTGCCTAAACTACTTGCCTCACAGATTTGTAAGGCCTATATGAAATAAAGCAACATAGAAATTGCTGCTGTTCAGTCACATTTGCTCTTCATGATCCCTTGGGCTAATTGACCATGGGTTTTTCTTGGCAAAGATACTGGAGTGGTTTGTCATTTCCTTCTTCAGTTTTAGGCAGGCAGAGGTTAAGTGACTTGTTTAGGGCCACATAGTAAGTGTTTAAGGTCAGATTTGAACTCTGGTCTTTCTGCCTCCAGACCCAGTGCTCTATGCACTGTGCCACCTAGTTGCCCCAACATATAAATTACTAACAATTAAATTATTTTTAGGGTGAGAGTCAGGCGACCTAGATCCCCAAATTGGCTATATCAATAACTAACTCTGTGACTTTTGAGTAAATCATTTCACTCTGGGGAACAATGTCTTGACTTGTAAATGAAATGGAATCAATGACCTCTAAAATTTTTATTTCTTGTATTATTTTTATTTCTAATATTTTTCTAAACAATCAATCAATTAACAACCATTTGTTATGTAACTCCTATGTGCCAGGCACTATGCTGCAAGCTGGAAATATTGGCAAACATGAAGCTGTGCTTGCTTTCAAGGAATTTACTTAGAAAGAGAGATAGCATATTCTAGAAATAGAGACAACATAAATACATATAAATATATTCAAATATAACACTCTCTCTAGAATACTTCCCCAATTGGCACTGTTTGTCCTTCCAGGAGTAATTTATGCCCCTGTGCTTCTAAAATCATAACTCACAAGCCCCCATCAGTGTGTTTCCTATTAACAGTTATTTCTCAGCAAAATTAATTATCAAGACTGCACAGTCAGAACAGTAGCTACATATAGATTCCCCTCTAAACCTTGGGCACACTCTCCCACAAATACACATATCATCCATGTGAAGAATACAATGGTAGTGAGGTACATAGGTAGAGAACACATGACCAAGGCCAGGCTACTAGTATGACAGAGTCTCTTTTCTCTCCCAATGGAGTCCTCACAAAGCTCAAATCCCAAATGCCCCTCCCAGGTCTCTCCTAAATCCATAGCTGGGTCACTTCTCTGATGCCAAGGGTCAAACCCTTTGAAGTTGCTTCCAGTCTTAAGTCATTTTCCCTCTTTATCTGTGTCAGTCCTGGAGTATGTGTCTGCTTTTTCCACTGAGACTTGAGTTGTCTGGAATTTACTCTTCAACTGCTGGATGGGACTGCCACTTTCTGTGTCAAAAGTTCTGTTGTTAGATGGCATGACTTGTGGTTCGTGGGAGGCGTTTGGAAAAGAAGAGAAAATTCCTTCCTCTCCTACGCAACAAGCAAAGACCTAGTTTCTTCTCTGCTGAATTTCTTGTTGACTACCGCAAAATGACTGGACTGTGTCTTTCAAGGGTATTTTGGGGCATGACCAATCCTTTTTCTCCTATTTTGCTGCTTCTGACTCAATCAGAGATAGGTATTCATACTTCATAAAGAGACAACAAGATGTTATCATGTTAACACATTAACAGCTCATCATCCTTGATTACTTCCTGTGTTTTTCACAACTGATCTGGATTGAGGGCAAAACTCCCACCTTCCAATACATAAAATACAAACAAGGTAATTTGAGGGGGCACTGGCAGCTGGCGGGGATCAGGAAAGTCCTACAACTTAAGGAACAAATAACTTGCTCTCAAAGCTAGCACTTCACATAGCAAAGGTTTGTAAAGAGCTTTACAAATATCTCATTTGTCCTTACAACAACCTTGGAAAGTAAGTGCTATTGATATCACTATTTCACAGAGAAGAGACTGAGGCACTTATTTAACCTAGAATTAGACAGCTAATCAGTATCTGAGGTAGAGGGATTGGATTTGTACTCAACTCTTTCTAACTCCAGGTCCAGTGTTCTATCCACTGAGTCACCTAACTGGCTGGTACTTTTTGTATCTTGCAAGTATTTCCCATGCTAGATATTTACAACCAGTCCTCTTAATTGATTTTGTTTTAATTTGGACCTTATTTTCAGCCTTTCTTCTTGTATTTAATACTGTATTGACCAGTACACTAGGTTTGGACAGAAAAACTTACATCTCACCCAATCAAAAAGGTGGCTATTAGAATTAAAGGGTGCCATAATTATCAAAATAGTGGGTTTCCTCAGGCCATTTTTTCTAATTGAAGATTATGTATTTAATTAAGTCATCTCAGCTTTATTGATGGGCTTGCTTGGTAGGCTGATACATTTAGTATAAACCCTATGTCTCAGCAAAAAAAAAAAAATACTAACTTAAACAGACCAATGCAACCCACTTCCCTGCCTCTCCCACACACATAACTCTAAAGAAATGTATGCATCACATTTCTATGCTAAACTTCTACTAGATGAATTTTAGCAGCAAATTTCATTGCTCACTGTCACAAGTTGGAGAGCCTCTCTAGGAGCAGTTAGCCCATCTCTCTCACTTTGCTAATGCCTGGAGTTTGGGGACAACTGAGTAAGAGGTGAATCGTTTAAAAGACAAAGTACTATATTTATTCCCAGCTGGCTTCAGGAGTACATTACTTTAGTATTTCATTAATGCAGGTAATACCTCTACTGAGAGAGGCTCCCCACCCTTTTCACCTTGCCCCACCCCCAGCTTGGTAGATGGTCTTCACAACCTGATGGGCAACTTCTGGGGGCAAACTATCGCTGGATATAGTTAATGCTTTTCCAGCTTTGTGGGTCCTGTGAGAGTTTGTGTTTCCCTAGTCTATCCTTTAAGCAACCAATCATATCTACACCATGATGAGCTCTGGGAGTAGGGCTTGCAGGGAAGGAAGGATATTGGATTAATATTCCAAGTATCTCCAATTTTTTCATTGAGGGAACTAGTTGTGGGAATACTTACCACCAATGAAGATGCAACCCATCTGTCTCTGACTTCATGGATACATCCCAGGAGTTGCTTAAAGCACATAAAGACTAGCCCTAGAAAGTATTAGAGTCTAGACACAAACCCTGATCTTCATGACTACAAAACCAATATATCAACAAGCAAATTATCATCTGGATTGTGCTTCAGTACTAACCCAAATGTTTCAACATGTGTTGGTGTGTCCTCTCTGAATCCCGGCCACTCCATAGGCCATGTCCCCATTAGCATAATGCCCACCTGATTCAGTGACTTACTTCCAACTTTCCAGCATCAAATAGCCTCTGTGGAAGAGGGGGCTGCCTCTTTTACTTGGTGACCCCTACTCCAAAGATAATGTCACTGAGACAAGAGGCCCCAAGCTAGATTGTGTTCCCCAATTATCATCTCTTTGAAGATGACACTTAGATCTATTTATCCAGCCCTAGCCTCCTGTGTCATATCTTCAGCTGCCTACCAGTCATCTCAAGCTAGATGTCCTATGGTCATCTTAAACTTGACATGCTCAAAACAGAATTCATCTTTGCTCCCAAACTCTTCCCCTCTTCTAACTTCCATGTTACTGCCAAGGATACCGCCATACTCCTAGTCACCCAGGTTCACAACCTAGGAGTTACCCTCAATTCCTCACTCTCCCTCCACCTTACATCCAACATGTTGCCAAGTTCTGTTGAATCAACCTTCTGCAACACTTCTCATATATCCCCACTGCAACACAACCTATCTCCTAGGGCAAGCCCTCATCACCTCACACCTGGACCATGCAATGTCCTGCTGAATGGTTTCCCTACCTCAGATCTCTTTCCAATCTAGTTTATCCCCCACTAAACTACAAAAATGATTATGCTAAAACTCATTTCTAACCACGGATTCTATCACCTCTATGAATAAACTATAGTAACTGCCTATAAGCTTCAGGATCGAATATAGAATTCTCTGTTGGTTTACAAAGCCCTTCACAACCTGATCCTTCCCTACATTTCCAATCTTCTTATACTTAACTCCTTTCCATATATTCTATAATCCAGAGACATTGGTCATCCTTGCTGTTCCTAGTAGATAATACTACATCTCTTGACTGTGCATTTTCTCCAGCTATTTCTCATACCTGAAAAGTTATCCCTCTTTATCTCTGCCTCCTATTTTCCCTGGATTCCTTCAATTTCAAGTTATAATCCTCATGCAAGAAGCCTTTCCTAGTCCCCCTCAATACTAGTCCCTTCCCTTTGAGATTGCCTTCTATTTATTCTGTATATATTTTGTATGTATATAGCATTTTGTAAATTGTTTCCCCCATTAGAATGTGAGTTCCTTGAGGTGAGGATTATTTTCACCTGTCTTTCTGTCCCCAGAGTCTAGCACAGTACCTGGCATATAATAAGTTCTTAATAAATGCTCATTGATTTGAGTGACTCAGGCCCCAGAGGGTCCTTCTGGTTTCTATGGCTTAGAAAGGTATTTGTCTCTAGCAGAGAAGCTTTGTGGCTAAAAGAGAGAAGACTAAAGATATGGAAAGGCTAAATCCAAGTGTAGGCTCCTGAATGGATAGGAAAGAGGGCAGGACATAGCCCCCTTGCAATAGAAAACAGGGAAAGATGGTGATCAAATTTGGAATAGAGGTGAAATGCTGACCAGATAGAAAGGGAAATAATGGTACAGCCCATGAAGCAGACAGGAGCAGATATCATATATCTATGGATACTAGCAGATGAAGTTTGGTTTCCTCTGGAATCCAGTCCTGGACTTATCCTTGCCTCCTCAGACAGCTGGGGGAGGGAGGAAGAGTATTTAAAGATGAAGAGGATTCATTTCAACCCCATCATTTTACAGATGAGGAAACTGAGGCTTGCTCTGGGTCATAGAGCTAACGAATTTCTCATCTACTTAAGTAATTAAAAGGGAGAGCATAAGACTTTATTTCATAAAACTGTTCTGACAGTAAATTAGAACCTCTGAGAGGTTAGGTCTTACCTTATATTATCAGGGCACAGGTCTACACATTACTCCACACCACACTTCCAGTTCTCCTTCATGTGTCTTCCACTCTTAGAATGTGCTCTTCTTGAAAATGAGAATTATGTTTGCTTGCTGGTATTTGCAAGCCCAGGGCTTAGCACATTCCCTGACACATAGTAAGTGCTTAATAAAAGCTTTCTCTTTCTCTTTCTCTCTCTCTCCCTCCCTCTCTTTCTCCATCCATCCATCCATCCGTCTGTCTATCTATCCATTCTTCTATTTATCTCTATCCATTCCTCTATTTACCTCTCTATTCCTCTATATCTCTATCCATCTCTCGACGTATCCATCCATTTATCTATTTCTCTAAATATCTGTTCCTTTATCAAATCTCCTTATTTCACATAAGCACAAGGTATTGAATTAATATTGAAATAGGCAAAGGAAAAATCAGACCACACTTTCTAACTTTCTAAGTTTTTCTTACTGTAGAGGGGTGAGTCTTTGGACAGAATCCCTCTTCCTATAATGTGTGGTTGGTTCTAAGAGAGAACCTCATTCATTGGAGGAAATTCTACACACTGTATCTTCCAAAAATTTACAAGTGAACACTGTAGCACAGTGATGTTGCCAGGCAAGCACTCTGACTGGAGTATTCACAATACAGTCAATTTAAAAGAACCAATGAGAATTTGGCAGAATTTAGAAGGACTCCAGGCTATAACTGACAGGTGAATATATAGTCACAAGGGGGAAAACGAACCAAGGATAAATGTTAACCACATCTAGGAGCACGGATATAGGTTGTAAGATTTGCTTTGGCAGGAACGGAGAATGCAGAGATATGGCAATGTTGAGACCTGACCTGGATATCCTGAAGGTCTGTTTTATATCAGAGGTTCCCAGAATGGGTGATCTGCCCCCTGTGGAGTGACAGGGGATAGTAGTAGGTGCAAGTGCAATTAGGGGCTGTTGAATCAAAATAAGGGGGTGGTGGAAGTATAAGAAAAGAAGAGGAGAAGAAAATTTTGAAAAACCATTCATATATGTTTCATCTGTTGTGTAACAAAGTTAAAGTCATAGTGATTATATTATTTTCTAAGTGTTGGCAGTAATCATAGAGAAGTCTAATATGCATCAGAAGGGATATGTGCTTGTAATGACTTGTTCACTATACAGTTACTTGACAGAATATTATGTTATCAAAATTTCAATGTGGGAAAAAGCCCACAAATTTACAATAAATTATTAAATTTAAGATGCATCTTTTTAATAATATATATTTTTTGAAATAAAGCAAAATTTTTTGTAAATGTTAAAGGGTTAAAGAAAGTAGGTTTCCACAGGGGTGCTGAGTAATATATTTTTAAAAGGGGACAGTGGGCCAAATAAGTTAGGGAACCTCTGGGTATAGATCAACATTCTTAGGCACTAAAGTGAGATAGAAAGAAGTAGTTAAGAAAAATATATAATTTCTAACAGATCTCTAACAGCTGGGCCAGGAGTTTGAATTGATGTTTCCCATTCTGGCTATGTTAGGGATAAAGAAGGATGAGTAAGGAAGTGTTTATGATCTAATTCAGTTCTGTGCTATTTACATATATTTTGTTCCAATTAAATGTCTTTTGCTCCCATTTTATATGTCATTTGAACTCTTTGGGGAAATTTGCCCTTCCTTTCTCCATTAGGTCATTGCCTGGTTCATAATCTCCCTTTCTGCACTCTCTCTCCTGTCCTAATACTAGAGGATCTCAAAATACATGACTGATGTTAGCTCTCAATCCCTTGATCTACTCAGTTCCTATGACCTATCCCTCCACTCTATTTCAGCTGTATTCAGAGATGGTCCCACACTTAATCTTATTATCATTCACAAGTGTCCCACTTATTTAATCAAGACCTCTGAAATTCCTTTAACTTATAATTATCCATCTCTATATTCCATCTCCCCCCTCTCCTTAGCCTTATTCTTTGTCCTTATCAAGAAATCCAATCCTCTTGTTCCTCTGAACTTTCCCACACCATCAACTTTGAACCAGCTACTCACCTACCTCCCTATTTTAAACCCCTGAGCTGACAAATTCAACTCCCCCTATTTTCGGCTCTGAAGTCCTTTGCTCCCTTGTGTTGGCACTACTCACATCTCACCAAACCCCAATCTCAGATTACTCCCACCAGTTGCCTCCTCCACTGTTCCTCCTCATCAACTTCTGAATGAAACTGGAGGAGAGGCCATTATAACAGAAGGTTCAAACACCCAAAACAGAAGGAACCCGATTAAAATGTAATTGGAAGGTATTTAACAAAATTAATAAAAATACAATAGACCATACATAGATTAGCACTTGAGTTTCTAAATCAACCTAAGGCCATAAGGGATCCTTAAATATGGTTTAGTGAACTTTGATTTCTATTTGAGGTTCACACTCATGCACTACAAAATGAGTCCCAACTGGACCTTTATCACAGCACTTTTAATTCTCCCTGATTGATTCTCTACCCATCTCACCTCCAGAGTTGTTCCAAACTACTCCTTGTCTCCTAAAATACCCCATAGCCCTCTCAGTTGGGAGCCTCAACTCATGCCTTACTGAGAAAGTTTAAGCCTTTGTCATGAAGTCTTTATTCTCTTTCTCCTCATCCTGAAACCTCTTAACTTCATCCCTTTACTCGTGTCTTATGAAGCGTCCCTTCATCTTCCTAAAACCCTGCCCTCTACATAAACCCTTGATTCCATCACCTCCCATTTTATTTTAGTAGATTGGCCTTGCTTTTTAATCTAATCTTCAATATCTCCCTATCTATAAGCTCCCCCCTACCCCCGCTGCCTACAAATATGCCCAATTATCCCCCAATTTTAAGATCGTATCATCTCTGGTAGCTTTTACCCCATACTCTCTTCACTATCACAATGAAACTTCTTTAAAAAAAACAATAACAAATGATGTCTATACTCATTGCCTTCACTTTCTTTCTCTTTTTCAATCTGAAATTTGACTTCTGGCTTCATGGGTACACATTGTACACAGGGAAGTTTCTAAAAGAGAGTGATTTCCAAAGAGAAGAAAGACCTAGATTCTAATGAGTTCTAATAGGAATTGCCTATGTATCTCAATCCTCTGTTTAATTTGAGGGAGATTCTATTTCCCTACAAGCCTGGGTAAAGTGTAGCGGGATAACACTACCCCATTACAGACTCTACTTGAATAACATTGTTTGCAGCATATCTGGTAGGAGGTTGGGCATTGTCTTGCAGGGAAAGAACAATGATGAGTGAGGGTAACAGAACAGGAGAGAAGCAAATGCCTTGAGATCAACCTTTCTTCTAGACCTCATTGAGGATGGTCAGAGACAGCTGACTCAATACCTTACTGAGGTTTCAATGATAGACGGTCACTTGTCCAAAAAGCCCAGCTCCCAATGCCGCTGCTATGATGAGAAGCCAGAGGATTCTCTCTGGTGATCTCTAGGCTGTCGCCGTGGCTGAGAAACTGGTTTTTAACACCCAGCTTTGAGCAACCTTTTTGTATGTGGCTTCAAAAATATGGAGGATGTAGTTTTGGGAAATGGATGATACAGTGCTGGCAGCCTGATTTTAGTTCTCCGTTAATTAACCTCCATTTATTTTAAGTGTTTTTTTTTTTGCACCGTCATGATGCCTTCTGTGTGTGTGACTGGCTGGTTGAAATTTAGAGGGAAGATGGGGCCTTCTGATCAGTAGAATACATATCCAAATAGGTTATAGATAGATATTGGTACCAATGAGAGGTGCTACACTAAAACAGCAATATTAGAAATAAAAATCATTCACTTCTGAAATCCTCACTGGTAAACTTTAAAAGACTTCCACAGTGATAGAGCTAGGAGGTTTTCATCTTAATCCCCAATGTACTTCTTTTGGGTACTGTAAGACACCACCTGCTTGCTTCACAGAGAACTTAGCTAGTGTTAATTTTCCAAAATGAAAAGAAATATAGAAATAACCCCAGTTCTGTCCTTGAAAATTAAAATCATGGAGCCCACACTGTTTAAGCAAATTCTCTTCTGTAAGCTATCTACTGGAGGGATGGGGGTGGTATGCTGGGATTTAAATACCAGAGGTGTTGCTGGCAGCTTGGGCTTGCATATGCAGCACTGTTTGGGAATGCTCATATGGTCCATGATTGTGCTGTGCCTAGTACTGACAGGGCCATCTGTTCTGTGCTTTACTAAGTAATGGAATTTACACTGCCCTCTCCAAAAGAGTGCCTGGGCATGTTCAAACATACCCATGTCCAAGCTCCAGGTCCTCCCTCCTTGCCTCCACATCAAACACTCCATAGAGGTTGCACTTGAGATTTTAACACCCTCTGGAAACACAACTAGTTCTGAGTGTCAGGTGAAACAGAAACTAGCAATCAAGTCAGGTGAAGCAAATGGGGGTTGGGTGATGACATTAATTAGTAACAGTTTGACACCATCATAAAATCAAACCCATTAAAATAAAAATGCTGGAGAAATGTAAGAGGATATGCATGGGGAATATGGATTCAGAGTTGGAAATTACCTTGGTGATTCTCTAGTGAGAGAGTGAGGAAAACCTGAGTTTAAATCCAACCTTAGATGCATATTAGCTCTGTACCCTGGACAAGTCGCTTAACCTTTGTCTGTTTTCTCAACTGGAAAATGGGACTAATAATATCATCATTGTTGTTGTGAAGATTCAATGAGATATTTGGCAAATACCTTATACATAGTAGGTGCTTACTTGCTGTTACCAGAATCATGCACATTTGGGGGTGAGCAAGGAGATTTATCTGTGCTTACAAGCTGCCCAAGGCAGCCACAGTCTCTAACCATGAACCTGAGCAGTTCTCCATAGGTTCCTTGAGGCACGGTTGATCCTTCTTATGCATAGTAAGGCATGTTATCCTCCTTTGCTTCTCCCATCCCACTTTGTACCAGTACTGGAGCTAACCTGATCCCTGCTCTCAAGGAAATAAGATCAATGTAAAAATGTACAGATTTTCAGAGACAAATTGATAAGGAAGTAAAATTGTTAAATAATTCCATTACACTGGAGGTTTTTCTTTGTGTTATCCTAGGTTGTATAATGCACATTGACAGTTCTGTCTTCTCTAATGTTATCTAGATCAGTGTGTAAGTGCCTAGAAAATAGAGATTCAGTCTGATTAAAATAATTGGTGTTCTTCCAGGCATCTGGAAATCTTAGCTCCTTTCCAAGTCATGCTTTCCCATGTTAAAAATGCAGAAATGAGAAAAGCATATAGAGGACTTGTCCAACTGTAGGCAGATCCTATCTCTTTCAGATCACTAAGAAACCAGTGAACTCAGCAAAGGAGGCTTTGAGAGAGTAATGGAATGAAGGTTGCTTCAGAAAAATTAGTTCCACACCACACATTGATTCTCTGTAGAAGGAGACTAACCATTTGGTGCTACTCCACTCTCAAGCCACCTGGAAATTTTAAAGACAAGTTCAATAAAAAATGATATTATAAAATTGTTGTAGGTGCTAAGAGGGAAAAGAGCTACATATTCATGAATTTTAAAATCATCATCACACTTAGCACTCTCTACCCTCCATTCCCAGATGGCTTCATTCATATGTAGGTAGTTTCTTATTTATTTAGAATTGAAATTTGAGAATTGAAATATAAGAATTGAAATTGAATTTCAGGAAATCTACATCCAAACACACACACCATGTTGATATTAAAATACAAGTGTTATTTAGGAAGGCTAAAATACTAGGCTGTTATTAATCATTAGCATCTTAACTTGTAGTTCATCAGTTTCATATCACCTCTGTGAGATTTATGTTCTTGTAAGAGCCTCATTCTTCATTCATAAAATGAAGAGGGTTGAACCAGACAGACTCTGAGGCCCCCCATAAGCTAGATCTGGGATCATATGCTCTAAAAAAAAGGAGGGGATTTGACTCAAAGATGACTAAGATCCTTTGTGGCTCTAATAATACAATCATTCTAGTTTATATCAGCATTGCATCCTAAGATTAGGGGACCTGACCAAGAGAATTTTGACGGGAAGAGTCAAACATAGATGATCTTCCCTGCAAACCTCCAGTCTCCTCATCTGTAAAATAACGAGGTTGAGCTAATGATATCACTTTTCCCATTCCTTCTAGACCTAAATTTATAATTCAATGACCAATCAATAAGCATATCTGAGCCGGTAAGATCAGACTTTAATGATACTGAATCACTAAATTCTAAGTTTATTCCAATAAGTTCTCAGTAAATGAGAAAGTTTGGGACTTCATTAACAGCTCCTCATTCCTCTAAACCTTTTCTTAAAGTCTGGTTTTAATTCATAGGTCAGAAATCAGAGATCAGGATGTCTAAACATCTGATGCCTAAGATCTGCAGATCTTATTCAGAGAATGAAAAACTGGTGGATGGAAGGTAATTTTCTCAATCATTGTAGAAGATTCAATGAGCCAAAACAAATCTATGGAATTTCAAATGGTACAAAAGCTGCAATCTGTTTTACGATATCAGCAACCCTAAGGCAGAACCTGACAAGCAGCAATTATGAATTAAAAGGTCCTTTTAGTGGAAAATGATATTAAGAAGAATGTAAATCTAAGAGACCTCACCAAGTACACACAGCATCATACAAATAGATCCATCTGTATTTAGATATGCACAGTCCTGGAAGAGTTGACCAAAGCACTGTATCTTCCCCACGCCCCAAACAACCATTACCATAATATATGTACATAGTAGAAAATGATTTCTCCTACTTCAAATTTCTCATAGTAATTTTATTTGGATCTCTTTCATTTATCACATTCCCTCTTACATTATTTTGGACACGTCCTTCTCCTGCTAACAATAATATAATAATAATTGCTAACATTTATACAGCACTTACATGCTGGACACTGTACCAAGCGCTTTACAGATATATATCATCACATTTGATACTCAGAACAGCCATCTGAGGTAGGTGCTACTATTATCATCTGTATTTTACAGATGAGGAAACTGAGGCTGATAGAGGGTACGTGACTTGTCCAGGGTCACATGGCTAGTAAGTGTCTGAGGACAGATTTGAACTCATGCCCAGCACTCTATCCACTGCACCACCTAACAGACATTAAATTAGAAGCTCCTAATCAGGAATGATGTGATATCTTTGTCTTCCCAGTGCCTAGTCCTCTAAAGGCCTTAACCTAAAAAGGCAAGGGTCTCCCATTGCATCCTGGGCCATCTCCAGTCATCCTGATGAATATCTAGTCATTGGATCCAAATGACTCTGGAGGAAAGTGAGACTGGTGACCTTTTCCAGCCCTCCCTTGCTCAAATCAAGTGCAAGTCATGTTATCATTTCCCAGATGTCATGGTCCTCTTTGAAAACAAAGGACAAACACAACAGCCTAGTTCAGTGCCTTAGGCAATATCAGCTGGTAAAAGGTATGGAGAATTAAATACCTATAGGCAGGTGTATGCTGTGAAATGTTAACATCTGGCTCTCTAGGGAAAAAAAGTACTAATGACACATTTTTTTCCATTTAATTCATTAATTATTAATTAAATTTCCAGTTAATTTGCATTATTTACATTTTCTCTATCACTTCCCTAAGTCTAAAAATCAACAAAATAATAAATTAAGTCCTGACTTATAGTGTTTGTTGATTTCTGATGTAAAAATGCTCACACTAAGATTTAACAATTGGCTCAGCAGAGTGAGCTGTAAGAAGACTGGAAAGGTAAGAGGAACTTGGGTTAAGAAGGGCTTCGAATGCCAAACAACATTTTGAATTTGTTCCTAGAGGCAATATGGAGCCACTGGTTGATATAATTAGACTTGTGCTTTGGGAAAATTAGTGGCTGATTAGAGGATGGATTGGAGTTGGGAAAGACTTGAGGCAGGCAAACCTACCAGCAATGGTCCAAACTTGAGGTAATGAAGGCTTGCACCAGCATGGTGGCAATGTAAAGGAAGGGGGTGTGTTGGAGAGATGTTGCAAAGGTGAAATTGACAGTCCTTTTGCAATATATTGGTTGGGGAGAGGGGAATGAAAGTGAGGAGTCCAAAAGAATTCCTAGGTTTTGAGCTGAGGACTTAGGGCAATGGTGTTGCCCTTTATAGTAACAGGGAAGGTAGGGGATGGGGAAGGTTTAGTAGGAGTGATAATAAGTTCTATTTTGGACATGTCAAGTTTAAGATATCTACTGGACATCTAGTTTGAGGTGTCTGAAATGCAGTTGGAGATTCAAGATTGGAAGTCAGCAGAGATTTTGGGGCAGGAAAGGCAGATTTTAGAACCATCAGCATAGAGATGCTAATTAAATCCATGGGAGTTAATGAGATCACCAAGTAATATAGAAGGAGAAGAAAAGAAGGCCCAGGACACAACAGTGAGTACGTATATACATAGAAGGCATGATCTGAAAAAAGATACAGCAAAGGAGACAGAGAAGGAAAAGTCACATAGTTTGGAGAGAAACCAGGATAGAAACTATGTCCCAAAATCTAGAGAGAAGAAAGTAGGATGAGGATGAGAGTAATCAACAGTATCAAAGGCTGCAACGAAGTCAAGGAGAATACAGATAAAAGCCATTGGATTTGGTAACTAAGAGATCATTAGTTACTTTGGAAAGAGTGTGTGTGCATCCTTCATTGCCGAAGAAGATCATGCCATCAGAGAAATGATGACATGACTTGCACTTGACTTGGTTTTTTGAGTGAGGGAGGGCTGTGCAGGTCACCAGCCTCACTTCTCCTCCAGAGCCATCTGAATCCAGTGGCCAGATATTCATCAGGATGACTGGAGATGACCCAGGATGAGGCAATTGGGGTTAAGTGACTTGCCCAAGGTCACACAGCTAGTGAGTGTCTGAGGTGAGATTTGAACTCTGGTCCTCCTGACTCCTACACTGGTGCTTTATCTACTGCTTTATCCACCTAGCTGCCCCTACTTTGGAAAGAGTAATTTTAGTGGAAAGATAAGGTTGGAAGACCAGTTGTCTTGACTCTAGCTTACCACTGGACTCCAATGACTCTGGAGGAGAGAATGAGGCTGATGGCTTTACACAGCTCCATCTCACTTAAATCCTATTCATGCACAAGTCAAGGTATTACCCTCATGATATCACTGGTCTTCTTTCAGAATGAACAACAAGAAGAATGTTGGAAGACACATTTTAAAAGGTTAAGAGAATAGGAGAGAAAGTAGAGACATCTATTGTAGGTGTGTAGCTTCAAAGAGAAGAAAAGATTTAGGATGATAGTAGGGATGGAAGGGTCAAGTGAGGAATTTTTCAGGATGGGGAGAGATGGGTATGTAGGGAATGATCCAATAGAGAGAGAGAGAGATTGAAAATAAGTGAAAGAGTAGGGATGACAAGAGGCAGCTAAGTGACGGGATAAAGAGAATGCTGGGCCTGGAGTTAGAAAGACTCATCTTTCTGAGCTCAAATCTGTCCTCAGAACTAGCTGTGTGATTGTGGGCAAGTCATTTAACTGTTTCTCTCAGTTTCCTCAGCTATAAAATGAACTGGAGAAGGAAAAGGCAAACCCCTCCAATATCTTTGCCAAGAAAATGCTAAGAACACTTTGTAATTGAATCCATAATTCTTTTGTATGCTTTGAGAAATTGGGCCACCTATGTTTTACGCATTTTGTCATTATTTGGGGAAGGATATACCTCTCTATTATTTATTGCCTCTTGGACTTTGTTATTATATGGAAATACTGTTGATTTTTGAGCATCTTATTGTGTAGACTTTCACTTTAATAAAACTATTATGTTAGCATCTTTGCTGATTCCCTAGGATTTTCTAAATATACCAACATATTATTAGAAAATGAAGACTTGTTTCTCTCTTCATCTATCTTTATGCCTTTAATTATTTTTTGTTTTGTTATTATTGTATTCTCAGAATTGTGTCAGATAATAATGGATAGAGTGAATATCTTTGTTTTACTCCTGTATTGGTTGGGAAAGGTTCCAGTGCAACACCATTGAAAATATTTATTTTTCATTTTCAGTAGATATATTTAATGATATTAATAAAAGGTGACTCTGTGTCTATACTTTGTAGGTTGGGGTTTTCTTTGTTTTGGCACAAATTAATGTTATGCTTTGTCAAAAGTCTTTCCCCACATCTATTGAGATGAGCATACGCAACGATATTTTTTTGTTGTTAATATAATTGTGTGGATCATTTTCCTAATGTTGAACCATGCTGGCATCACTAATATAAATCCAAACTGATCATGATGAATGATGTTATGGATAAATTTCTGTAGTCTCTTTAACAAGATTTTATTTAAAAATTTTTATATTGATATTCCTTAATTATTTTGGTTCACAGTTCTCCTTCTGTGCTGTATCTTTCCCTAATTTAGTTATTAATTCTGCAGCTATCTTATAAAAGCAATATGGAAGGGTACTTTCTCCATTTAGCCCCAATTTGTAATATATTGATACTAATTGTTCATTATAAGTTTAATAGAATACTCCTATAACTCGATCAAAACCAGAAATTTTATCTTTAGTCGTTCCTTCTCAGGTTGTTCTATTTCTTTTTCTGATATTGGATTATTCAGGATCTCTATATGGTCTTCCGTTAGTTTGGGTATTGTATACTTTTGAAGATATTCCTCTATTACTTTTTTTTTCTCAATTTTGTTTGCATGAAAGTGTTTGTAGTAGCATATAATACATATTTTTATTTCTTCTGGTTTTGTTGTGATTCAAGTTTCCTCATTTGCTATTTTGTTGATTTTCTGTCATCTTTTTAATCAGATTGGCTAAATGTTTATCCATTTTATTAGTCTTTTCAAAGAACTTTCAGTTTTATTTATTACTTCTAAAAGTTTTTGTTTTCATTTTATTTCTTTCTCCTCTAATTTTTAATATCTCCTATTTTGTGCCAATTTTAGGTTTATTTGTTAACTTTCTATTTTTTTAAAGAACATTTAATTCATTAATTCTCTTTTCTATTTTGTTAATGTAAGTTAGTAGGGACATGATTTTTCTCCCAAAGTCTGATATAATTGCGTTCAATAAAGTTTTGTAGGTTACTCCATATTATAATTTTCTTTCATAAAATTAGTGTTTCATGATTTATTCTATGATCCATTCATTACTTAGGATATCATTTTTTAGTCTCTATTGGAGTTTGTATCTTTTGTTTATGCTCCCTAACCTGATTACTGTTGTGTGCATGTTATGCTTTGGAAAGGATATGTTTCCTACTTCAACTTTGTGATGTTTATTTGCAATATCTCCATGATCTAATACATAGTAAATTATGTTTAAAGTCCATATTGCTGAAAAAATACAAATATTCTCTAGTTGTGCCAGTTACGAGCCATACATCTTTTATTTCTTATTTCTTTAGAAATTTATTAAATTCTATATTTCCCCTTTGGTTTATCTTTTTCTTTAACTTGTCCAAAATTGAGAATGACATTGAAATCTTCTGTTGCTAATTTATTATCTGTATTTTCTTGTAGTTCAGATCTTTCCTTTGCTAAGGTATTTTGAGCATAAAATTTGATACTGATTTTAGTTTGCTGCTTTCAGCATATCTTCCCTTATCTCTTTTATATTATGAATGTTTGTTTTTGCTTTGTCTGACAGCATAATTCTAATTCCTGCTTTGGAGGGTTTACCTGATACATATTAAGTTTTGTTCCACTCCCTCATTTTTGTTGTGTATGTCTTTTTGTTTTTATGGTGTATTTCTTGTAAGCCACAGATTGTCGTTTGCCTAACTTATTAATTACTTTTCCTTTTCATTTTTTTTGTCTCCTTATTTAATCTTTTCCCTCTGTTTTTTACCCTCACCTAAGTAAGAAAGTAAAGTGCCTCATTCTCCTCTTCAACTTCTTTTGTTTATTAATTTTTAAATTTTATTGTCTGCTCCTTTTTCTAAAAAGAATTTTCCCTTCATTCTTTTCATTATTCTGTCATTCATTCTTTCCCTGAGACTTCTATTTTTTTGATTCATAGATCTTAAGCTTATTTAATCCTTCTCTATGTTCCTTTGTATTATTTTTATTTTTAGTCTCTGTATTGAAAAATTCTACAGTATCTATCTTTATTTCCTTCTAAATAATTTCCCTGTCATTCTTCCATCTCAAACCCTCATTTTCTGTTGCCTCCTTCTTAGAAGTACCATTTCCTGCAGATAATAGAGAAGATGTAACACAGTGGTATCAATTTTCCTATATTCCTGATTATTCAGTTCATTATAAATCTTTGCCTTCCCCAAGGGTATTTCCCCCATTTCTTCATTTATCTCCTTTCTTGGTCCATGTCCTCTCACTCTTCTGGGTGTCAGTTGTTCTGTATTCTGTAGTTCTGTTCCCTTTTCTCCTGAGGCATGACTAATAGCCTCACTAAGCACCAACTCCCTGCAGATTATACCCATTGCAAGGTCCCCATTTTCCTTTGTAGAAGATCGTTCTATTTGCATGGAGTCAGTCATCAATAGTATCCCCTTCAAAGAATGAAACAAAATTTTCCCTTTGTTCCCATTTAAGTATTTTTAACTTAGCCTTTTCATGCATTCTCCTATAGGCTCACTTCTTGGAGTTAAAATTATTCATCATTAACCTTACACTTGATGAGGGTACATTACATATTCCCCTACAATCTTTTATTCACTCTCCCATTCTGTGATTTACTTGCACAAAAACACTGATTCTCTTGTAGGCAAGTTGTTGTTCATGTCTGTTTCTCTACCATTACTTCTATTTGACTTCTACTTTCGAAGTTGTCTTATATATAATTTTGAAGATATCTCTTAATGGTTTCTATTATTTTTTGTTGTTCTTGGTTGCTGTATTTGTTTATTTCTAAGAAATTTTTGTAGTTTGGGTTCTTTGAAAAGAAAATAACGTGTTCAGGTCTTGTTTTCTTTTTAGATATGCATCCAATTCCATTTTTAAAAACTGAATATACATCTTTTTTCATTAATGGTTAAGTTTACTTTTGTAGTGTAGTTCATCTGGGGTTTCATCTTGAACTCTGTGCTCTTCAGAATACATTATTCTTCTACTCTCCCCTGCTGTTTCTGGTGGATGCCCAATTATTTCTGCTTTGTAGTTCACAAATTCTCCTGTCACAATTCTTATTTCTCTTAAAAATCATTTAGGAATATCCTGATATGATTCAGTGTTCTCTTGGGAATCCAATTTACTATCTCATGAGATGTTCAGTTTTTGTTGTTTTACAACGTTTATTCATAGATGTCTGGATTCCATTAGCTGATGCAGAAGCCAAATACTCTTCTCTTAATAATATTTTTCCTGTTGATATAACTGTGTATGCTGATCATTTTTCACTAAAGTTTACCTTTTCTTTCTTTTGGTAATTTCAATCATTTTTTCTTACATTCTCCTACTGCTCACTTTCTGACTCCCTCACATTTGAGTGTGGTTTCCTTGTGAGCTGGACTTCAACATCATCTCAACTTCATCCCTCGCTGGCAATTCATGTTTCACTGGTCTCAGAATCTAGCCCAAGTGACTTCTGGGGTGGAGGTAGGATGGACAGGATAAGTCTTCTAAAGTGAGAATACAGGATGAGAGTGATGAATAACACAAAATAAGGGGGACAAGAGAATCTTGTGACCCAGGAGTGGGAGTAGACAAGGAATTTTATGGTCCAGGATAAGGGGGAAGTTTTATGATATCTCAAGATAAGGGGAGACTTTAGGGCTCCAAGGAAAGAGCAATTCAACCCTTAGGGCATCTTTGTTATCAAGAGACTTTAGGGTACCTTCAGAGGATAAAATAAGGAAAGGGCAACTCAATCTTTAGAGTACCTTTGTCTCCACATCATAACTGTATATTGTAAGATAAATACATATATACATAAATAGGCATATTTTCCATAAGATATGTCCACATACTCATATATGTATATGTGTGTGTATGTGTGTAGTACATAACTTCATATCTTGCTTTGTATGTTAATCAAATGCCTGTTGATGGATTTTAGTCCTCTTTCTTGCTGGTGACGTGACCTGGAAGTGTTTGTTACTTACTTCTAAGCAACTGGAATATGGTTCTTTTGTGTGTGAATCACAAGGCTAGAATTTAAACCCCAATTCCAAAGTAACAAACATTTTTATTTCAACTAGTCAATGCTATGTTCATTTCTAAAAAAAAAAAGAAATAAATTTAAGGCTTGACTTTAAAAATAATTGCCAGCTCGTTCTCTAATATATGTTTTATTGATGATCTAAGACTTCTTTCCTTTTCTTTTTCCTGGTATCTATCGCAAGCCCTATTGACAGACTAAAAAGATTTGAGCCCCTTGTTCGACCTTATTTGAGTAGAAAGCACTGTCTTTCTGGTTTGTGGGCAATTCCCTTTCAAGTTTAAACTTTCACAGATTATGAAAGTCCATGTGTAATAGTGAGACTGGATATATGGCAATTTCTAAAAGATGCCTGAAATTGAGAGACATGAATAGAAACATTTGCTAACCCATACCTATGAGAAACTACTAAATAAAATTACCTTGGGTGAATTAGTTTGCCATCCTGGATTTCAGTTTTTATATATGGAAAATGAGGTTGTTGGACTAGCTATTCTCTAAGGTCCCTTTCAGATCCATGTACTTCTGAAATATGACCCATTGAGTATTTATTCATCATAGCTGTAGGCACAAGGTTCTTTTCAGGTCTGTGATTGGTAAAACATCACACAGAAAAATTGGTTTATAGTCTCAGCCTTATGTGGCTGTCATGGTTGCATCAATTTGGGAATTGACTATTTAATGTGACTTTCTGACTAGACACGCATTCCACCATACAACCTCAAAGGAAGAGAAAACAGAAGCAAAATGGTTGTCTAGTTATACTTTCTTACCATTGTCTGTTATTATTAACCATATACTCTAAATAGCAAAACCCATTTCTTTGACCTTCCTCTTGTCCCTCAAAAAACTTTTTAAAAAAATCATTTTCCATTGTTTTTAGTATTTTCAACTAATCTTCACTTATTCTGAACATTAATATTCCTACCACTACTTTTACAGAATGCTGCTATTCTTTTATAGTTTTCCTTGGCTATTTGCCTGTGTTATGATCTCCTGTACAAATCTTTAAAAATATTAGTAGATGAATTCCCACCTTCTTTCTTTAGACAAGTCCCCTATGGTCGCTTCTTCAAAACCACTTCTGAACCTTGACCTGATCATGACCAATACGTACTCATTACTCTTATTTGAGCACAGCCTCAAATCCTCTCATCTGTTCCTGTGCCTTATTCCTTTCTCCTAAACCTGTTCTTCATGTTCGTCTTGTCCTCTGGTCACTCCCTGCCTACTCTGCCAGACCATCGTTTCATTGTGTTCTCTTTATAAGGTCCTAATCTTGACCTCTTGTTGACCAGTTCAACCCTTGAAACCCTTGTTTTTGCCCTGTCATCATTCATGCCTGACCAAACCTCAACCCTGCGTTACTTCTACCATCTACCTTCTCAACTCCTATGCACTTGTTGCTTAACAGTACTAGAGTACATTAAAAAATGTGCTTACTATGTCTGCTACAAATTTCTATGTAGTTTTCTGTGCTGACATTTACACAAGGGCATCAGAAAGAGACCTTAGGTCGGAGGCCCTGTTGGTCATCATGCACCGAATGTCCTCACTGAAGTGTTTATTTCTATCTAACCAACCAGAAAAGACAGGTCAGTTCAAAACAAAGGGCACTTATCCAAACAGCATAGCAGTTAAATGACAGAAAAGACTGCCCCCATATCCATACTGAGGACATTCTCCCCAGATGTCTTACCATCAGTAAAACATATAGCAAACTCTCATGATCACGGACCAGGCATAAAGGGACATATACATATGAGCCTAGGTTCAGAGGATCATAGACTTAGATTAGCGCTGTAAGGGACCTTAGATATTATCAAGCCAAACCTCATTTTACAGGTAAGGAAGCTGAGGTTGAAATTATGCGATTTATCCATATCACACAACATGCAGGAGGACTCACATCAAGATCTCCTTGATTTCAAGTCCAGCACACTACCCACATCACTGAGTATCCAGAGAACAAGTATGTAGAAGCACACATAGAGGGATAAACGTGGCCAGAGTTGTGTCATGTGAATGGGAGGAGCAACTCATACCTGAGATACTGAATGGCTGCTTATATCCTCTAACAATGTCATTTGTTCTGGCAATCGTGCCACGCTTACAACTTAGTATCATGTTGCTGTTGGAAAGGGAGACTCTGGTCTGGACTAGGCATTCCATTATTTTCTGAGCACTGAGTTATCATTTTCCACTTAAAATTTTAAAAGATCTGAGTTGAAATCTTATATTCTGAATTTTGAGACATGTGACTTTGGGCAAATTACTTATTAATCTCAGCTTCCTGATTTGTAAAATGGGAATAAGAAGAGTATCTACCTCACACATTCTTGTGAGGATCACATCAAACACAAACACACACACACACGATGAAAATGCTAGCTAGTAGGACCACCTAACTCCCTTTTAAATTCCAACTAAAATCCCTTCTTTTACTAGAAATCTTCCCCATACCCTTAATTCTAGCACCTTCCCCTTATTAATTATTTTCTATTTGTCCTGTATATAGTTTGCTTCATACTTGTATTCATACGCTCTCTCCCATTAGATTGTGAGCTTCTTTACGGCAGGAATTGTCTTTTGCCTTTTTTTGTATCCCCAGCATTTAACACAGTGGCTGACATGTGGTAAGTACCTAAATATTTGTTGATTGATTAGTGATAGTGGTGGTGGAGCAGTGGTGCTGGTAGTAGTAATAAAATGGTAGGACTGGAGAGTGGAGTGGAGTGCCAAATTTCTCAGTGCCTTTTTTTATAGAGGACAGAAACTAAACTTTTGGGGATCACTCTACTCTGCATCTGCTACTCTGCGTGATTTCAACTCCAAGGAACAAGTCTCCCCTCCCTTTCTTGCCTCCTTTCTCCCACCCCACCCCCATTAGATTATAAACTCCTTGAGGACAGGGATTGTTTTTCTGTTTACTAATTGTATCCACAGTACTTAGCACAGTGTCTGGCACTAATAAATGTTTATTGCATTGGAGTAGTAGTAGTTGTAGAAGTCATAGTAGTAGTAGTAGCTAAGTTCCTCTATCTTCTGTTAGTCTTAGCTCTTCAGCTTTTTCAGTACAATGTTGCCCTCTAATAGCATCTTCTAGTATGTAGCTGCTGGGAAGCTGCTCCTTTGCTAGAGATATCAAGGGAACTTTCATGCATAAAATGAGCATGTTAATGACAAAAGTGGTAGGGACTTAACAGAAGCAGAAGAGATGAAGAAGAAATGGCCAGAATACACAAAAGAAGTATACAAAAAAAAAAAAACATCTTAACATGACTGATAACCACAATGGTAGTTACTGATCTAGAGCCAGACATCCTGGAGAATGAAATCAAATGGGCCTTAGGAAGCATGGCTAACAATAAGGTTAGTGGAAGTGATGGAATTCTAGCTAAGCTATTAAAATCCTAAAAGATGCTGTTAAAGTGTTGTACTCAACATGCCAGCAAATTTGGAAAGCACAACAGCAGCAACTAGATTGAAACAGATCCATTAATGTACCAATCCAAAGGACAATGGCAAGGAATGCTCAAATTACTAAACAGTTACACTCATGTCATATGCCAGCAAGCTTATGTTTAAGATTCTGCAAGGTAGGCTTCAGCAATATGTGAACCAAGAATGACCAGAAGAGCAGGCTCATTTTCAAGGAGACAGAGGAACTAGAGAACAAATTGCCAACATTTGTTGGATTATGAAGAAAGCAAGGAAGTTCCAGAAAAAAAAACACTGACTTCTGCTTCATTGACTACATAAAGTCTTTGACTGTGTGGATCACTACAAAATGTGGCAAGTCCTCTTGCCACAGTCCTCAATCTTACTTGACTCTTGGGGAACCTGTACGTGGTTCAAGAAGCAGTAGTTAGAACCGATCATGGCACAACTGATTGGTTTAAGAATGGAAAAAAAAAGCATGACAAAGCTATATGTTGTCACCTTAGTTATTTAACTTATATCCACATATCCGCATCATGTAAAATGCCAAGCTGGATGAATCAAAAACTGGAATTAAGGTTGCCAGGAGAAATATCAACACTCTCAGATATGTAGATGATAGCATTCTGACAACATAAAGTCAAAAAGAATTAAGAAGCCTCTTGAGAGTGAAAAATGATAGTGTTAAGACTGGATTGAAGCTTGACATTAACACAAGCACACACACACACACACACACACACAGTCTTGGCAACTGGGTCCATCACTACCTGGCAAATAGTGGGAGAAAAAAATGGAAGCAGCATCAGATTTTATATTCCTGGGCTAGGAGATCACTGCAGATAGTGACTGCAGCCATGCAATTAAAAGATGCTTGTTCCTTGAAAGGAAAACTATGGCAACTCTAGACACCATACTAAAAATGCAGAGATGTCACCTTGCCAACAAAGGTCCATATAGTCAAAGTTATGGTTTTTCCAGTAGCAATGTATGACTGTGAGAGTTGGAATATAAGGAAAGCTAAGCACTGAAGAATCAATACTTTCAAATTGTGGTGCTAGAGACTTCTGAGAGTCCCTTGGACAGCAAAAAGATCAGAGTCAGTAATTAAAGGTTATTGTTCAGTCATTTCAGTTGGATCTTACTCTCTGTGATATACCATTTGGAATTTTTTTTGCAAAAATACTGGAGTGATTTGCTGTTTTCTTCTCCATCTCATTTTACAGATGAGGAAACTAAGGCAAATAGGGTTAAGTGATTTGCCCAGGGTCACACAGCCAGTAAGTGCCTGAAGCCAGGACTGAACTCAGGAAGAGAAATCTTCTTGCCTCTAGGCGCTATTCTCTATTTACTGCACTACCAACCTGCCTTAATGATTTCAGAGATTCACCCCAAAAAAATTCCAAAGCAATTGCTTCGAGTTGGTAGTCCCTATAACGCTTTGAGTTGCTATAAAAATCAGTGTGGGAAAAGAATCAAGACAAACTAATACATAGGTCTAAATGGTCTAAGGATTTCTTTTTGGAAATTCCCAACTTTATTGTGAACACCTGTCAACCACAAAACTCTCTGATCTAATATTAGCATTCTTCTCAGTAACAAACCTTGGTAAGAGGCCAACATATGTAATCTCAATTTGACCCTCACAGCTGCACAGAAATCCTTTTTTTTCCTTCCCTCTACAGGGAATACAGAGCACAAAGCATCAATTCTGCTGGAAGGGTGAGGCAGTCTGGTAGCCTAGGCTCAGGGTTCTGGTCACCAGATAAGGTGGAGAAGAAATGGGGAGGGGGAGAGGAGGAGGGGAGGGAGTGAAGAAAAAATGTAGACACACCAAAGATAATAAGAAAAAGAAGCCTCGTTAAAATCTCAGTGCAAAAACAAAACAAAACAACAGATAATGCAACAAAGAAGATTTTAACAACAGAAAGAAGTAAAGTCACAATGAGCAAAGAAAATTTAGTAAATATTCTAATATGAAGGGTATTGAAACAATAGCTCCTGATGAAAGATAGTAATGCTCTCTCAGAAATGAAGAAACTTCACAATGGTTCAAAAAGAATATACATTTTATAAAATAAGAAACTAGGAATTAATTTAGGTAAAAAATTAAAGCTTTAAATAAACAAATTTTAAAACAGTTAAGGTACCCCGATCCAGTGACACTAGCCTCTATTTTATTTCTTGCATAAGAAATTCCATCTCCCAAAACTGCATTTTAATTGACTCTCCTCCATACCTGGAATTCTCTCCCTCCTTATCGCCATCCAGCTTCTTTCAAATTCTAGCTAAAATCCACCTTCTACAGGAAGTATTTCTTTATTTCCTTTAATGTTAGAGTCTTTTCTCTGTTGATTATTTCAAATTTATCATATATATATATGTTCATATATATATATATATATATATATATATATGGATATATATATATATGTAGGTATAGGTGTTTATAGGTATGTGTATACCCACGGGGTGTATAAGGTGTTGAGGGAGGGCTAGAACCTCTGGTGTGAGGGTTGCTGAACCCCTTTCAGGGTTGCTCATCCACCTTTGGTGTCCAGCTGGCTTTCAACTCTCACCTGTGACTTCAAGAAGCTCCAAGAATGCAGTGGCTACACTCTGGTAAAAAGTGTCTTAGCAGATCAGATAAATAAGGCCAAGGGTAACTGATGGATCTCAAACCTATCACTGAGGTGGAGAGTATCTACCGCAAGCATGTGAAGACTTCCCTGGAAAGATAGGTGGTTATGAACAACTTGTTCTAATGGGTCATGAATACAGCACAAGTAAATGCTGTGGAGTGCTTAGAGCTTGGTCAGATATCAAAGATGCCAAGTTCATGCACTACATCTTAAGCCATCACCAGTTGTCCTGAGTTTTGTCTTGCTACTGGACTCTGATGACTCTGAAAAAGAGAATGAGGCTGATGACTTCATACAACTTAGCCTTATTTAAATCTATTTTATGCTCGAGTCAAAAGATATCACCCATACCATCTATAATCAGTCCAGCATTCTGTGCCACACTATAAGGAGACAAGGATGTGAGAGTGACTAAGGAGACTTGTGGCACGGAATGCTGGACTAAGTACAGACTTATCCTCTCCAAGCTAAACGTTCACACTCAACAAAAGAGATAACCTCAAGGCAAGACAACAATCAGAAGATCATTGTCAAAAGATCAGAGTGCTTCTCCATGCAGAAAGTTTGTTGCTGACTTGGAGGGAAAGCTGAGCCAACACATGATTGGCAACAGGGGAGCACAAAAGGAATGGTCAGCTTTCAGAGATTTGGTGTATAGCATCATATTTCCTCATCTGGGCCAGAACACTCACAAACATCAGGATTGGTCTGATGAAAATTATGGAGAAATTAGAAGCAACTAAATGAAAAACAAGAATGCCATAGTTTTTAGCAGCAAAAATAGTTCATCCATCTCTAAGAAGGTAGTGTTAAACTCCAACAAAAGTAAAGTGTAAGCAAAGCCTAGAGAGATGCAGGATTCTTGGTTCGGTAGGAAGGTAGATGAGATTCAGTTTTATGCTGAGAGCAAGAATGTAAAGGGTTTCTCTGATGCCTTGAAGGCTTCTTATGGGCCAAAGACCTATGGTGAATCTCTACTACTCAACACTGACAGAGTGATAGTGATTAGTGATAAAGACATGATCCTGGAGAGACAGGCTGAACACTTCCATAATGTTTTCAACAGACAATCATCAACCAATGCTGAAGTCATTGACTGTATACAGGTTGAAGTCAATACCCCTCTGGCTGAACTTTCAACTGATGAAGAGGTTTTGAATGCCATTAGGCTCCTCTTGTGTAGTAAAGCATCTGCTGCTGATTCCACTTCAGCAGAGATTTACAAGGCAGGGCCTCCACTGCTCATACAAAAACTGACTGAAATCTTCTAGGTTGTACAGCAAAAGGAGGTTATCCTCCAGGAGATCAAGGATACCTCCACTGTCCATTTCTATGAAGGAATAGGAAATAACTTGTCCTGTGACAATCACAGGAGAATTTTTATCTGAATCATGGCTGGTAAGATTCTTACCAGAGTCCTCCATTATAGGCTGATCCTTCACCTGAAAGATGGTCAAATATCAGAGCCAGTGTGGCTTCAAAAATTGCTGAGGAATGGTTGACATGGTGTTTGCTAGCTAACAACTTCAGGAGAAATGCCAGGAGCAGAAGAGAAGTCTGTCCACAACATTTGTCAATCTAAGCAAGGTCTTTGGTACTTTCAGTCATGAGCACTTGTGGAAGATCATGGCAAAACTTGGTTACCAGAGTTCATCAGTATTGTTTGCCAGTTCCACAGTGACTTGTTAGCAAGGGTTCTGAATAATGATGATGCTCTCTGGTGCTATCCCAGATACCCAGAGTTAAACAAAGCTGTGTACTGACTCCCAAGCTTTTTAGGATGATGTTTTTAGAAATGTTATCAGATGACTTCAACAAGGAGAAAAACAGAATTAAGGTTAGCTGCCACACTGATGATAAAGTTTTTAACTTGAAATGGCTGCAAGCCAAGACTAAAGTGAAGGGAAAGTTGGTGCTTGATATTTTTGTTCCAAGATGATTGTGTACTTGATGTAGCCTCTGAGGTTGAGATGCAACAGAATATTGATTGATGATCTGCCACTTGTGCTAACTTTGGCCAACAAAGCTTTTCCAAAAGCAAGCACCATACCTTATGTGGCACCACTGGTTACAGCAATTCAGAGAATTCTGAATGCTGTGAATAAGTTCATTAACTTTGGCAGTGTACTTTTCAGGGACGTACATGGAGTTGATGAGGCTGGTGTATGCATATGAACTAATTCAGTATTTGGGAGGATCTAAAGTAAAGTGTGGGAGAGAAAAGATATTAGGCCATCTACCAAACTAAAGGTCTACAGAGCTGTTGAATTGACCTCAGTGTTATATACCTGTGAAACATGGCTTGCATTGTGTCAAAAAATTGAACTGCTTCCATTTGAATCATCTTAGGAAGATTCTGAGATCACCTGGCAAGATAAGGTACTGGCCACTGAGATTGCTTTCTTGAGTTGAACTGTCAAGCATTCAAACTTTACTGCAAAGAGTACAACTCTGATGGGCTGGCCATGCTGTTCAAATTCCAAATGTGTGTGGTCATCCTTCGTTGCCTAAGAAGACCATGCCATAAGAGAAATAATGACATGACTTACACTTGACTTTGTTTTGAGTGAGGGAGGGCTGTACAGGTCACCAGCCTCACTTCTCCTCCAGAGCCATCTGAATCCAGTGACCAGATATTCATCAGGATGACTGGAGATGACCCAGGGTGAGGCAATTGGGGTTAAGTGACTTGCCCAAGGTCACACAGCTAGTGAGTGTCAAGTGTCTGAGGTCACATTTGAACTCAGGCCCTCTTGACTCCTGCGCTGGTACTCTATCCACTGCACCACCTAGCTGCCCCAAATTCCAAATATATGTTTGCCTAAAGGCTATTTTATGGAGAACTCACACAAGGCAAGCACTCACATGGAGCTCAGAAGAAATGATACAAGGACACTCTCAAGATCTCTGAAGAACTGCAGAATTGTGGGACATGAGAGACACTGGAACAAGACCACCCAGTGTGGTGTGCCTGTATCAAGAAGGTACTGTGCTCTATGAATGAAGTAGAATTGCAGCGACTCAAAAGAAACATAGCATGTTCAAATTTTGAGACATCTCTAGTCCAAATGTTCATACAGACTATTTGTCCTTGGTTTATGATCATGCTTGTATTGGTCTGGTCAGACATACTGTACACTGACCCTGATCTAGCAATGCCATTTTGGTCCTCTTCAAGTATGAAGGGCAATTACTATATTCCATGTCTGTCTGGTCATTTTCCTCAATTTCTTCACGTTTTTTTCTAAGCTTTTCTATATATTGTTTTTCTATATGTTGATGTTTTACAGGAAGAACAACAATGGTATAATAGTGTGTAAATAATTACTTGCATTTTGTATTTTCTCTCCTGTTTACCACTGTGAGTTTCTTGAGAACAGAGCTATTTTTTGCTTTCACATCCCCAGAGCTCAGCACAATGGCTAGCACACAGTAGGTACTTAATAAATGATTGTTGATTTGAATGAATGAACAGAGTAGGAAATTTTTGACTCCATGGTGGATAGCATTGTCAAAGCTATGATTAATAGATTCAGAACATGAAAATCCTAAAGTGAAGGATATTTCAGCAGAAGAGAAGCAAAAAGTAACATTAAAAGAACACATGAATTCTATGCAAACCAAAGAGGCTGACCTTAATAGCAGAATGCACAGGTATAACTTAAGGCAAAACAAATAAACAAAAAAACCCACTATCACAATAGACTAAATAATGAAGAAAACTGTCCAGAATTTCTGAATACAGAGAACAAAGTACTGATTGAAAAAATACATTGATTGCCAACGAGGGGGAGGGGGAGGGGAACTCCAAGATACGTAGCTGGAAAACCTTAACAACTGCAAAGACAAAACAATCCTCAGGGAAAAAATGCTTAGGAACAAAATTGACTTTTCAATTGTAAACAAGGAAAGAGGAAGCCAGGGAGTGACTTAGAGACTGATATTTCTTCATAGACTGTTCAGTGACAAGCTTACCTTTTAAAAGGATAAAGCTGACAAATGATAATGGTGAATGCACAAGAGAATCTTGTCAAAACAGGATTGAGAAGACAGTTGTGAGGCTTCAGAGTGAGAAAATAACATGGAACAAGGGAGTCAAGAAACTCACCTCTCTGGGGAGCACCACCTTCCCCAGGACTGCTTTTCCAGATTTATAATGTTACTCTACAAATGACAATTCTTTCTTTCCTTCCCAATACTTCAGACTTACCTGGAAGGGGGCAGAAATAAAAAGCATTTCATTAGCCTTTGTCATCTATCATTTGTTTCCACTTTATTCGATGCTGAGTATCCTCTTTTGCTCCCAATTTTATATTATTTGATTTTACTGACAGTTATTATAAAAAGAAAGAAGCAAATGTGTTTATATCCTAAATGAAATGTTGCCCTTGGCTCCCACCCCTTTGATTTGGTGAATCACTTGCTGTCTGAAGACATCTTTGGCTTTTTCAGCCTCCTCAGGGCTGCTTCATCTCTGTTATACCTTTGCCTTTTTTTCAGTTTCCCTTTTTTTGTAATGATGGTTCATTGGAAGAGATCAGGTTAAAGTTATTCTATTCATCTTCTGTTTTCTTATCTTGTATTCTAATGTTATATTGACTTTATCCTTTGCTCTAATTCAGTGGTTTCCATTTAGTTAGTGGTTTGTGAATGGTCCAAGGGGCTCATGAGAAAAATTCTTTAAAGTGCCTTAAGCAATAATCACACAAATTGTTACAAATTTATTTTGCCCCTGTGAGAACATTTATGTGCATGTCTGAAACATTATAGGACTTTTTTTCTACAATTTAAAAACATGATCACGTGCACAATTTTGGTGTTCATGCATTGATTATATCAAACTCTGACTGCTTTTGACTAGTTGTAACATACTGCAGTTTTTTAACCTGTCATCAAATTGTTTCCAAACTTTCAATAGGGTTCCACATTTGAAAGCAAATCTATTCCACATGGATGATCAGATGTATATGCACATATGCATTCTGTATACTGCACCAAAGTAGCTCCCTCATTCCATTACTCTCTAATCCTGTCTCAGCAGCTGTATAATCATGTGACCAAGATGTTAACAGATGTTTGCATTCCTGAAGTACAAATGCCAGGCGGTTTGAAAGCCATGACTGCTAGGCATGAGCATTACAAGTCATCTTAAAACTTTCATGGTTCATCATAAATGTTCTACTTCTCATTGCAGTATTAAGGTTGCTTTGCAACTTAACTTCCACTTATGTTACTATTATTTTCTCTGGCAGATTTTCAAGTGAATTGGTAGACAATATTGGTCAGTCATTCAGTAGGGTTTCTGTGAGGGGGTTGCTGGTGTACCAGTGGCAGAAGTCAATCTAAAGAGGTTCTTCTTTATAGATTAGTTTATATGTAAAATTTATTAGAAATGAATCAATATATGCAATTGACTTTTAAATATGCTTATCATTTAATAACGCATTTTTCATTAGCCAGTAGAAAAATATTTTTAAACTCAAAATTAGCTATTCATTTTCACCAGTTGGTTAGGTGGCTAAAATATTTTTAAAATGAATTTCCATCTTTCAGATGAAAGAGATTGTATTCTACAAGATGAAAAAAAAACTTGTAAATTTCTCCTACAATATATTTGTGTGAGTATATTTATTTTATTTAAACAGGTAAGACTGTACTTCTGGTGTTGAGTCAAATATTGCAAAACTTTTTCAAATAAAATACCAACATTGAAATTAAATTCATTATGTTGTTAAACACCTTCCAAGTTGTAACTTATTCCATAAAAATGTTTTTTATATTGAATAAAATTGAAATAAATTTAATATGAAGTCTTGCTGGATTACTTTAATTCTTAAAAGAATGTCCCAGACAAAAGTATTTTCAATTTTTTATAATTATAATTTTATATTGGTTTTATAATTATGGACAAAATAAGATCACATAGTTATATAAATTTAAATTGGAGCTTTGGGAGAACAAAAACAATTGCTGCAGTTATTTTAAGCAGCTAATGAATAAATCTAAAACAATATTGAGTAGCATATTAAATTACCTTGGGGATTCACAACACAATTTCTGTTGTTGCTGAAAGGGATTCAAGGAACAAATGATGTTGGGAATCAGTACTCTTAACTTTTCATTGTCTATACAAACCACTTAATTCAGCACTAGTCATTTCCTGCCTATTAAGATACAGTTTCATATCTTGTGATTTTATTTGGTGTTCACCAATGTATTCATTAACAAGCACGCATTTAGTATCTACTAAGCACAAGTTGGAAGAGACGTAGTGTGGTGGCTAGAAAGGAGGTCTCAAAGTCAGGAAGACTTGTGTCCACCTTTGACACATAATGGCATATATATGACTTCAGACAAGTCATTCATCTCTCACTATTACCACACAATTCTCTAAGATCTCAAAGATATAATACAGCTTACTAGATGGAGATTTCTCTTAGAATTTCTCTTACCAGTGGAATCATAGGACTGATTCCTATAGGTGAAGCATTGGAAATGTCAAAAATAATTTAGCCCCTTCCCAAAATATTGTTTACACTTAACTGTTTTTGTTAATGTTAATGCCTTTAAATAGTCTTTGTGAACTTTTGTGACTGAAAGTTTTAATCACTTTGTCCTTACCTAATGATGAAACTTGCTGGACTTAACAAGGCACTTCCATAAAGAAGATATCAACAGGTTCATTCATGGTCGAATATGTTCTACCTTGTTTTTTGTAAAATGCTTTATAGATATCTCATTTTATCCTCACAACAACATTGGGAGATAGGTGCTATTGTTAAGTTAGTTTTACATAGGAAGAAACTGAGGCAAAAAGAAGTGATTTACCCAGTCACACAGGTAGTAACAGTTCAAGGCAGAATATGAACAAAGGTCATAATATGAAAATCAATTTTATTTGCAAAACTGAGAATCTGGGTCATGCTATTGTACTGCCCACCATGGACACTGAATGGACAAAGGAACCTTAGAAACATGTAGCTCAATAGACCAAAGGAACTGATTATCAAACAAGTTCGTGACACATGGGACCACATATAAATTATTCTCACAGATTTCCCAAACAAAGGTATTTTTTACTCTGTGTAGCATGCTAAGCCCCAAATTGTGTTCATTAGTCCCTCATAAAGATAAAATACATACTTTAGCATACAAGTATCCTCCAACTTGGCCTGGAAAACTGAAGGTGTTGTATAGAACAGCAACACAAAATATACAATGTCTGAAGCATTCACCTAAGTCTACAACTTCTCAGTTCATTAGTAAATGCTATTTCTTCTCCTGTTAAGAAAATAGTCTGAGATTTTGAAGTCAAGATGAACTCTTGCTTCCACTTCTGGGAAATCATTTGGCTCCTCTGTACACGGCCCACATTTTATCGGTTCATAATAAACTGGGAACTCCTAGTGCATTCTATTGCTTTTTTGAATGGCAGAATTACTGCAAAACTCAGTGTGGAGGAATGGAAAGGTATATGATTATCTGAATAAAGTGTTATTATACCAAACTTACAATAGCAAGTTGTACTAACACATCTGGCAAATGCCAAGATTTCAGCCTCTGGCCAAGACTAAATTATTGAAGGCATATTTTTGTTTCAACCAAGAGATCTAATGGGAAAATGCCTTCTAACAATACTTTAAACAGATACTGAATCTATGAAAATAATGAGTTTCATTGTTAAGACTGAGAAAAGGGGGAAAAAATGAAAAGTATGCTTTAATGGGGCCTTAAAATTTTAACTTTTAGTGTAACTAAGATGCTTTTTATCTTGAACAGGACTCCACTGCCCTCTTCTGTTTTCAGAGAGAAAGCACACTGATTTATCTCACTCTGGCAATTCCAATCATTTATCTTAAAAAAAAAAATAGTAATTTTCTGCAGTTTGCTTAATACATTGCACAAGAGAACAATAACATAAAGTCACATTTAAGTCTTTTCACGTTACTAAGTTATCTCTGATGAACCCAAATGGGCAAAAAATGAGTGCCATTATTTTAAATGTTGATTATCTATGTGTTTTGCTCAGCTTTAGGAAGTCTTAATGTTTACATTTATTTATTCATTCTCTGAAGATAAAAGGTGAAATAATATGCCTACAACAATGTTGATTTAAAAAAGTTTTATTAGCAAATTATCTGCAGAAATCTGGTTTACAAAATCAAATGAGAGAATTACAAAATGAGTAATTAACCAAACCCTCCCCCTGCAACAAAAGTCCAAACCAACCCCTCCAAAATCAACCAACATGCATTTATCTGTATACAGATTTCAAAATGAGATAACTGGCATTTATTATATCAACCATCCTGTGAGAGAAATATTAAAGGTACTGTTATACCCCTAGCTTACAGATAAGGATTCCAAGGCTGAGAGAGGGGCTCTACTTTGACGAAAGTGATAAAAGCAAATGAAGACTCATAAATGACTAGATACCAGTGACATGGCATAAATGCTATCTTTTTTTTTGCAATAGGTGCACATGTGCTTTAAAATTTTTCCAAGTGCTTTTATTATCTACATGGTGTCATTTGGCCCAAAACACATTTTTCCAAAGTAGGAGAGCAAATATTATTTCATCCCTTCCAGCTTGAAAGCCACAATGCTATGACTCATTTGACAGAGGAGGAAAAGATTTAAAGAAGTAACTTGTTCAAAGTCACAAAAGCTAGTTAAAATGATAGGACTAAATTTAGATATCTAGATCCTAAATTCTTCTAAGTCTTGTGCTTATAAAGTTCTAAATTTGACTGTGGCAATAAAGCATGATGACTCACAAAAAAAACCAACCCACATTTACTCTCTCAAAAATCATGTGTCTGTACTACAAAAATGGAGTCAATAGGAATAATTCACTAAAATTTATATAGGATTTTAAGGTTTACAAAACATTTTATTCACAACCACCCTGTGAATTAGTTAGTAAAAGTATCATTATTTCCATTTTCTTTTATGAGGAAACTGAAGTAAAGGTAAGTGAATTCCTTATAGCCATACAACTACTATGAGTGAGTCTGTGCCTTTTGTCACATTGATAGTATGCCACCATGGGTTCAGCTTGTCAGATTCCACACTCAATCTCAGCCTTCTAACTCCAACATTCTCATCATATCTCTCTCTCTCTCCATATATATATATATATATATATATATATATATATATATATATATATGGAGAGAGAGAGAGAGAGAGAGAGAGATTCCTAGGCTGGGGCAGCTAGGTAGTGCAGTGGATAGAGCACCAATGCAGGAGTTAGGAGCACCTGAGTTCAAATCTTACCTCAGATACTTGACACTCACTAGCTGTGTGACCCTGGCAAGTCACTTAATCCTAATTGCCTCATCCTGGGCCATCTCCAGTCGACCTGATGAATATCTGGTCGCTGGATTCAGATGGCTCTGGAGGAGAAGTGAGGCCGGTGACCTAGCAAAGCTCTCCCTCACTCAAAACTTGCAAAAGTGCAAGTCATGTCATCATTTCTCCAATGGCATGGTCTTGTTCGGCAACAAGGGCCGAACACACACATTCCGAGGTAATCAAGAAAACTATATAACTACCCCAGTAGCATCCAGGATACCCTTAAGCTGACTGGAAGTAAAAGCAACTCTTACACGATTTTATGCCACAGGAAAAAAAAATGCCCTATGCACAAAAATGATAATGGTGCCAATGGTGCTGATGACTATCAAAAGTTCAACTACCAAAGTTATAAGATAAATTATAAAGAGAGCTACTGTACCAAGTGTCAAATAACAGAAATGAGCTTCCAAATTATCCAATCCCTGGCTTTGTACAAATTATATTCCAAAGAACATACCAAAACAAAGTACAGAAAAAGCAAACAAAATGCTGACCCATAAACTCTTAATTTAGGATTACTACAGTTGCATGGATAATCACAAAATCATTTGTCTTTGCCTTTCAAGTGAATTATGTGATTTTTGTGGAGAGATTGAATTTATTAATTATATTTGACTTGGGCCAACATTGAAATGAACAAGAATTCTAAAAAACTAATAGCGGTCAAGGAGGGTGGCTGGCTGGGGTAGGTGATGACTTAGGAGGGATAAAACCCTGAGAGTAAACATGTGCTATAATTAATTTAGGGCAGATAACACTGCCAAGTGATATAGGAAGTATATAATAATAACAGGAAAAGGTGATTAGCTGAGAAATATGCTAACTACCCTACTGAGTAGCATCAAGTACTGGAATAAAGAAGAACAAACTGAAAATTGGTTATAATTACGCTGGTAGATCACATGAAAGAAAAGTACAGGAATAGAAACAAAGAAAAAAAAAACTTTGATCTCAACAACTGAAACTTTTGGCAAACACCAGCATTATTAATTCTCCCAACCCCTCCCTGAGGTAGACATAGTCTTTATTCTTTCTACATTTACTAAGGGGCTAAGAAGCAAAAGTTCACAACCTTTTATTTTTTAAATCTTTCATGGTAAAGTGCATAGGTACTACTATATTATTAAATTAAAAAATTAACTGATATAGTTCATAGCCATAGAAATAAAACTAGTTCAATGGCATGCTTTTGATGTCCTAAAATCCGTGTCTCCTGCCCAACACTCTCACGTACTATTCACTGTATGGATCATATCAGTTTGAGATTTGCAGCTAGTTTTTGAAAAAAGAATTTTAACAGATCCTTCAACTCATATCTATATCACTACTCCCCACTCCAAAAGCAACCTTCCATGGGAAAGCTATTTGGTTCAACATCAAAATGATGTATCCTTTTATCCCAATTCCTTGGAATTTTGTTTGCTCCCTTAAATTGCCCTTTATTCTAAAACAAAAAAATATACCTAAGATGTGATGGTACCAATAAAATATCTGGATTCAATGATTATTAATAAAAACATAAAGCTTCCTGAAACATTTTTTAAAAAGAATATGCCAGAATACTAAATTTTTACATGAATATTTAGTCATTAATAAGAAAATCAAAAAAGCTTTCCACAGAAACATCTATAATGGTCATTCCTTGGGAAAAGTGAATTTATGAATATCTAAGTGAAGGAAGATGTTTATTTATTTTAAAGGGATATATTTCTGAACTTGCTCTGCCCCAAGTTCTGCCACATAGATCGCTCCAGTCCTCCTATCAACATCCACAAGATGAGGTGACACTTGACTGGCTAGCTGAATTGTGCTTACCACAACACAGTCCCCAATGTTCCCTACAGGGGGTGCAGATAACAGAGTGAGCCTGTTGATATTCAACTGGGCAACAATGAGGTATTTCTCATCAGGAGTAAACCTACAAGAGAAAAATACAAGAAATACTTCTTAAATGTATGTGAAATGTTCTAAATATGACAACTATTTTAACAACTTCTTTCAGAACAAAGATTATTTACACATTGGTAACCCCTACAGCACTCAACCTAGTGCCAAGTACGTACCAAACACTCCATGGAGATACGTGGATTAATTTACTATTTAAAATAAGAGAATGAAAAGCTAATTCTGCAATACTCAATAGATATAGTCTTAGAAAAAGAGTCCTTTATAGATGAGTGAAGTTGAAGGTGTATGCCAGTGGACTGAACATCTCAGCTTACTGGCTGCACATTCAGGAGACTGATGCTTATCTTTGTCTTGGGTCTGATATGCCACACCATGCCCAGTTCTCTGACTGTTTTTTTCTTTCTCATCCTTCATAGTCTTCATTTTTTTCTTTGCTTGCAAATTTTAACATTAAACAAATTCTTAATAGTGTACAGATTTCTTCCAGAGGAGTGGTGATACAAATCTAGTAATTTAAAAATCTCTCTTTAAATGTTACCTGACAGAATAAGGACCATCTTCTTTGAAACAATCACTCCATGATCCCAACCACTCCCCTGTATTTTTATCAAATACTTGGATTCTTTTGTTTCCTCGGTCAGCAACCCATACCTAAGAATCAATTAAATGGTTATTAGTAAAGATCTACGTTGAAAACACTTTTTTCCAAACACATGGCTTATTGTATATAACTGAACTACTATAAAATAACATGAAACATTAGATATTTCACATAAAAAAGGAAAAGACAAAAGTAGTACATTTTCTATTAAAAATCAATAAAAAAAAAAAAGCCAGTGAGACAAGTAGCCCTGTGTTGCACCCACTACTTCACAAATAACTCTATATGCTTGGCAGCTAAATCAATTTGATTATAATCTACGACAATTCACCAGCTGGCGTGGCCCGGTCTTAAAAAGAACAAGTGGCAGAGAACCAGAAGAAAGTCACTTTAATTGTAGCACTGTGAGAATATATTATGGTTGATTCATTTGACTTAATATATAACAAGAAAACTTGTATTTATTCAATGTCAATAGATATTAAAAAAAAGAAAAACAGGGTAAGCATAAATAGGCACAAAATATTACCAACTCCAAAGTGTCCTTATAAAATGGCAAAAAAGGCAGCAACAAAGACTTAGAACTGGGAAGAAGTGGGGGAACATGCTAACATATGAAAACTCCCCCAAAAAACACAACTGCTGCATTGACTTCCAGTAGCCTCCACAGAGGTTTGTCAAAGAAAATGAAAGGGAATTTTTCAGAGAAAAAGTAGCTATGGATGGGCTGGGACCCATTCTGGTGGTGAGAATGGCCAAATGGCTGAGCTCACCTATCTAGTATTAAAGTGAGTCCCTGATAATACCTGTGTCAAGAGATTCAGCCTGTCCAGTCAAGTGATCTTCTGGGGGCTGGATGGGTGAACTATCACCAATCTTGCTTAGAAATAAGAAAAAAAGCCTTTGCGTACTAAAAACGAAAGGATATTAAGGCTCAGGCTCGAAATCTCTCAATTCTCTTTAATCATGAGAGAATCTAAATAAAGAACGAACACATTTTCTTCAAGTCCTAAAATTTCTGTTCCTGACAAAAATCCTAACAGCTTACAGATACCTAAGATTTAATAGCACTTTTAAGTTTGCCAACTGCTTTACACACATCTCGATCCTCAAAGCAATCCTGAGGTAGTGATTACTTATATTTTGCATAAGAGAAAACTGAGATTCGCAAAGGGAAACTGATTTGCCCATGGTGGCACAGCTAGTATTAGAGAGGTCTCAAATGATGCCAAAACCAGCATTTTTTTCTGCTACAAAAATGAATGAAACTTTGAATTGCTAAAAACCTTTCCTCCTATGTTTTAAAGGATTTAAAGTATAGGTAGTAAGATTTTTTAAAGCAAGGAGGTACTTTCTTATCTCTTAAGTACTTACATATTCAGTGTTTCAAATAAGTATGTACTTAGATATAGGGATAAAAATGTTTTTACCCGACCAGTGGAATCAACTGTTACACTATGTGGAATGTTGAATTGACCTGGACCTGTTCCATTTTCCCCACGAATCCACTGCATCACAAAGTCTAGATATAAGAAAACATTAAATCATGTACAGTCAAATTTATAGAACAATGAAAGAGGTATCCTTTCAAATAATCACAACACAGGGTATCTCATTTAAAAAGCATATGGTTACATAGCTGAGTCACAAAGTTAAGAATCAAAAAACTATGTCAAAACTTCAAATCCGGAGGAATTCTTTAACTCCTTTTCCTTTCTTAAATCATCTGCTCTCCCACAACCACTAGAAAAAAAGCTGATTTAATTTTTCCATCTTTCTTCTTATACTTCCTCTTTCATTAAATACCAAATATCAGCACATGGAATAAAAGGCACAAACAAGCCCCTCTCCCTCAAGAAGGGTATACTAGTGGCATAAAAGGTAACTAAACACATAATTTTCCATAGAAAATTGAGATGACCTATTGGGGGACATCAGCGAAAACTTCACAGATCAGGGAACACCTAAGATGAAGAAGGAGTTCGTTCCAAGACAGGGGTATACACATAGACACATACACAAGGTAAGTCTGAGGACCAATCACTAGGCCAGCTTGGCTCAAATGCCGAGCTCATGAAATATAGCTATAAATGTAGGTGGGAGCCAGATTACAAAAGGCCTTAAATGCCAGACTAATACCTATAGGAGAGGTCAGCAATACGATCACTTTTCTAGTCTGCCATGCTAGCTTTGAAGTCATCTCTAACCCTCTTCTCTCCTTCAGCTCTCATATTAGATTTGTGTTCATGCTGTTATGGATTAAATGATCATCTCTTTGAAACATCTTTAAGTCTCTTGCCTGTGTTTCAATGCTACATTACCATCTCCTACTGAATATTTCTAATTGGATATCCTTTCCTCTCAAACAATCCCTCTTTCTAATTTCCCTCAATCTAATAGTCACTCAGATGGGCAATTTTAGAGAGATCCTCAAATGTTTAGTCTCCCTCATCTCAGCATCTAATCATCTCTCAAGTTTTATCAGCTCCATGCCTCACAACATCTCTCCCACCCTTCTCCTTCTCTCCATTCATACTATTTCATCATCTCACTTTTGGGTGTTACTAGCCTAACTGGTTCTGCCTTTATCCCCTCTCTTCTCAAATCAATCATCCATCCAGCTGGCACAGTGATATTCCTAAACACAAGGCTGACCATGTTACTGACTCATTCACAAACTCCATGGCTTCCTATCATCTCTACAATAAAACATAAATTCCTGGGTTTGGCACTTCAAGCTCTTTAGAGTCTTACTCTAGTCTACCTTTCCAGGTTGACCGAACATTCTTAACCTTCACGTAACACAGTCCCCACACATAACACCCCTGCCTTTGTGAGGACCATCTTCCTTTCCTGGCAAGTGCTCTCTTTCCACCTCCATGTCTTAGAATCTCTAACTTCCTTCAAAGTGGAGCTCCTCTACTATCTCTTACATGAGGTGGTTCCTAATTCCTTTAGCTACTAGTGTCTCCCCTAATTAGCTTGTACATACTACAAATTTACATGTGTGTACCCACACATGCCCATGTACTCTTTCTGCCTCTCTCTCCCTCTTCCCATCCCCAACAGAAATCAAGTTCCTTGAGGGCAAAGATGGTTTCATTTTTGTCATTCTCTACATAAGAAATATTTGTTAGATTCATTTTCTATTCCTATTCCATCAATTTAGTTCATGCTTTTATTACCTCATGGCCTATCTATACCCTCCGTGCTGGAGTCTGACTGAAATCTTCCCCACACCGAATTATCTCTGCACTTGGCTCTATCTTCCTAAAACACTACTCTCAAGCCACATTTTTTTCCACAAAAGTTTTCATTGGGTCTATAAGATTCTAAGGTAAAAATCAAATGCCATACCCTTTCCTGCCTCAGCACCTTTTTGCTTCTCCCACAGCCCAGAACATCCTCCTTTCTACCAACCACCTAATCAAACCAAGGCTCAGTTCCAGTCCCACTTTATGAAGTGCTCCTTACAGATCTGCCAACATTTAATCTAATATTTCTCTTCTTTAATCTCATATATAGTATAATCCCAAAATTTTAGCACAGCTTTAAGCACTAAGACTTTTGCAACACCCTGCCTTACTTAACTTAGTATCATAGTTTAGCACTTAAATAGTTCTCTATTAGCTGTATCTTTTCACCTGTATTATAATTGTTTATTCCTATTAGAATCAAATGAATGATTAATTCTTAGACTCAAATTTAAATCTCTTTATCCTTAATTTTTTTCTTATGGTCACCTAGTCACTTTTTCAGCCCAGTCACTATGGCTCCTATACAAACTTCATTTTACTAACCTACTCTTCTGAGGTCAAGGAATGACTCATTAACACAATCATACCATGTGCCAATCATTTTTCCATACAATATATCCAAATGCCATATGTACAGCAAAAAACACCTATCATATTAAGTAAAAGCCTTCTAGAATAGTGGTCTCCCAACTTTTCTGATCATATATGCTTTTATCAGTAAAGTTTTTTTGATCATGCACCCTAATATATGAATATTTACTTATTTGTGCACACATACGTGTGTGTGTGTGTGTGTGTGTGTGTGTGTGTGTGTGTGTGTGTGTGTGTATTTTTAACCGTGCTCAGGTAAAGATGTAATATTTGTCTCTAAAATGAATAGGGAGTCATTGGAATTTACTGAGAGAAACATGGTCAGGAACATTAGGGTGGCAGCTGTACACAGGTGTAGTATGGGCAAGAGGAGATGAGATCCCAAGTTGAAGACAACAGCTGTATAAGTGGAGGGGATATATTTGAGATACTGCGATGACTGCCAAAGAGGGTAAGGAATAGAACATGATTCATTAAGTTGTGAAATTGGGTAAATACATAGAAATAGAGAAGTTCGAAAAAGGGGTACATTTTTTGAGTTAAATAATGCAACTAGATATGGGATGTGAAATACAGCCCATCCATCCCTAGTCATCCTATGGAACACATTCTGTCCCATTAACTATTAAAGTGGTAGAAGGACGGTATTCACCAGCCCCGTGAGGGCACTTTATCACCAAGACAAGGACAAGGGGAGAAAAGGGAGTAGTACAGAACACAAGTAAGCCCAGAAGGGTCAATTTTGCCTGTGTAATGCTGGTACAGCGGTCCTAAGAAGGTTCTGTGTCCTGTGGAGTTTATGCCCTGAGCAGAAGGGTCCAGTTTGGAAACTCATGTAATCACTGGAGACAAAGGAGAACAACGGAGCGTTACAGACAACCCCCCTTGCGAGCACAGCAAGTGTGGTCTATGATTCATCTTTCCATAAACTAATTGGTCACCCTTTGGTCATGGTTTCCTTGGTTATAAGCCCTAAATTAAGACCACTCTTCTAGATGATTCTAGCACCAAAATGAGGTGATATACCTTGGGTCAATTTAAGCAGTCTGTTATTCAGTCCTCCATCTCCATCCACAAGGTAAATTTCTCCAGTGTTTTCCACATATATCTCTGCTGGGTTATCAAACTGGATGGGGTTTATACCAGTCCCTTTTTTGCCTGGAGTACCCAGAATTTGAATGAGGTCACCAAAGGAGTTGTATTTTTTCACTGTATGTCCATAGGATCCTGCATTTAAAATAAGTACTTTTCACAAATAAAGCTCTTAGACAAATGATTAAATAGATTGTGCATTAAATGAAAAAAATAACAACTAAGGGGAAAACATCAGAAAAGACTAGGAAGGGGTAGATAACGTGGTACTATTATCTAAAACGTTATTACATAAAATCTCAATTGCTTAAAGTTGATTTGGATCCTTTAATTTTTAAAAAATGACATTTCTTTTAATATTGAACCTTCTAGACTGATTTGGTCAATGTTGATTATTTTAGAAAAGGGTTTTTCTGTTAGTAGTATTACTAAATCATTGGAACCAAACAAATGTGAACTTTTGGACCTATTCTAACATCACATAAGCATTTGCAATTAAGAGATGTAAGGACTGAGGGGTAACTTTGAAAACACCATTAGTTTGTAACTTCTACTTCTCTATTATAATAGTTTAGCTTTTGTAGGCCCTTGGAGGCTATAATTTCTATAATACAAATATACTATCTTTCTTTTGGTTCTCAAAATTCAAGTATTTTTAAAGAATAAATGTTCTAAAATTGCTGGTGTCCTAACTTTTTACATAGAGTTATTTCCATGTAAGATTTTATTGCAAGCAAAAGCATGAAACATACTTCTTTTGTAGAATGAGGGGAATTATCATAGATAAAAACTAATGGAAATCAATGTGGAGGTTCAAAACTAAATTTATAATTTGAAGTGTCAAAAAAGTAACAAATTGAATAACATGAATTTGAAGTAATCTGAATCAATTTCCAGCTGTCTTTTTAAAAAATCACTAAAAGTTAAGCACAGGATGTAGAGTGGAAAGTACATGGTTCTCAAGTCAGTACAAATCCTGCCTCGAACACCAAAAGGGTATGTGGCTTTGGGCAAGTCACTAACCTGTAACATGAGGAGGTTGGACCAGCTGGCCTCTAAAAGTCCGTCCCTTCCACCTCCAGATCCTACTGTTTGGAGTCTTGATTAATTAGTGAGAATAACTCCAGAGGCTGAGCCACAAGATGTTTGGAAAGGTGCAAAAAGCATATTTGATTATAAAGAAATGCAAAAAAGGAAAGAATTTCATTTAAAAAAATATAATAATGCTTATTAATAGCCAACTTTCTGACTATTGGAATGGATTTTCTCTTAGGTTGAGGCAACTAGGAAAGACTTTTAACACATCTGTGGTTAGGGAAAAAAACAATGGAAGAAGAAAAAAATTTGTCTTGTTTGCATATGTGGGATTTAGTGGAATGTTATAAAAAAAGAATCACAGGATGAACTGTGTTGAGAGTGAAGTCCTTTAATCAATGAGAGCCTGAAAAAGAGTATCATGTCAAATCTCCCTGCAATTAACTCAGAGACAGCATAGGTTTTACAGTTGTCCTAGGATGCAGTCATAGGAAAAATGGCCCAAGAGAAAAAAAAAGTGAGTCATCAGTTGAAGCTCTGAAATCTTTTGGTGCAACAATATTTACTGTATATGGGATCTATTTTTAAAGTTTTATCAATTCTAAAAACATTAGGTCTAAAAAATCTGAAAACCTTTCATTAGTGACATTTTTATTACAAAACACAGAAACTAGGTGTCTCATTAAAGAGATAGGTAAGTGGTGAGGTGGAGAGTGCTGAACCTGGAAGTCAGGAAGATAAGAGCCCAAACCTAGCATCAGACACTTACTAGCCATGTATGACCCTAGGCAAGTCACTTAACCTCTGCCTCAGTTTCCTTAATGGCAAAATGGAGATAACAGCATCTTGCCTCTGAGAGTTGTTAAGACTGGATAGTTAATATTTGTAAAGTGCTTCTCACAGTGCCTGGCCTAAAGAAGGATTCCAAAATGCTATTTTTACTATGGTTGTTGTTATTGATATTGGCATCCAGTCAAGTGAGAGCAAAATCTGATTCAAATTACACACTAAAGAGTATTATACTACAAGGTTTTTACTCTATTAGTATAAAATAAAATCTAGATTTACAAATTGATGTTAGGGAAGATTTCATTTTTAAAGAAGAAATTTTCCTCAGTTTTCCTAAAGCATTTAACATTTTATTTGATAAATAACTTTAAAAATTCATTATTAAAACTTTCAAGTATACACAAGTCATAAATCAGGTAAACGTGACCACCAAAAATAGGAGAATTTTAAATTTGTTATGTTTAAAAATGTCAAATAAACTCAATAGGATATGATATGTACAAACAAACTAAAATCCTAACTCATTCTACAAGAATGGATCTAGATGATGGATTTACAATACTGACTAGAAATTGTCAATATCATTTTAATCTAGGTTGAGGAAACTAGTCTATGAATTTTTGGCTCAGAAAAACTATGCATCTCTCAAATATATATCACCTTTGTAAAGTTTTTAATAAACTCAAGGTCACCACTCTTCGTCAAGTCCTAGGTCACAAGTTCAAACTGTCTTTTGCCCCCTCTATATCTATGAATCTAAATGTGTTGCTAATATACCTTGGTTTTCCCATTTTGTTGGTATACTTGGTAGAAACAAGCATATAGAACCACTAACGGTGTCACAGGGGTTACAGAAATTTTTACACCAATTATTATACTACAGATCAAAAAATTTAATTTTGCTAGTGGTGGTCTTAAAAAAATAGCTATTTGGGGTCAATTTTGGAAAAAAGTCACATTTCATTTGTGTTTCCTATTCTTTCTTAATAAAGGGGTCCAGATTTCTACAGTGTATGTGTATATACATATACCTAGATAGATAGACAGATATGACTATATCTATCTATATTTTTTCCCAACACAGAAAAGCAAATTACATTTAAACATTTATGCACACATTTAGTAACAAGAATTTTCTTTTGAAACACTAACATTTTAGCATTCAATGCAAAAGAATGTTGTGATAGTTTGAAAAAGCTGAAGCAAGGAGGGAATAAAACATGTAACCCAACAAAGTTATCTTTTTCCTCTCTAGCTTGTTTTAGAGAATTCTTTGTCATATTAATAACAAGCTTGGGAATCAGATTAGCAATTAAAATTAATCAATCTGGAGGTGCTGTAGTACAGTCAAATATGATGCACTAGCTCTTCCTGGAGGCAAATGATGGGGACAAGTCCAAAGTTTAAATATCCTACAGAAGAGGAACACTAGGCCTTCTACCTTAAATAGATCTCTTCCATGGTGCTGACCAAAATGGAGACAGGTCTAGTGTCTTTGGGCTACTCAGTCATCAAAGTCAATGTTATCACTGACCCAGTCTAGTTCAATATTCTCACTGGTGGACCACGGAGGATGATGGGGTAATTGCTGGCTTCAGTGTGGTAATAATCATCAATGAGCCTACAGAAGTTACCATGGCTTATTGCCTGGACTGAATTTCTAAGGGCGAAAGAAATTTCTAAGTTTCTTAGAATTGAGAAATTGATCATTTGAAGAAATCAGCTTTCAAACAATGAAGCACAACAAAGAAAATTATGGGAGAAGATATTAAGTTCTTCCAACATAATTTATTAGATGTTACTACACATACCACTTCCTACATCCGTGATCCAGACTGATTGTTCATATTGGGTACTGGTTGCAAAGATACCATGAGGTGTGTCAACAGTGTCATTCCAGGCTCGTAGAAAATATCCATCCTCTGTGAACACTAATACCTTTGGCATGTTATCCCCTCTCTAAAGGCATACAAAAATATCTGCTTAGACAAAACCAGGTTTAAGTAAAATAAAATGTGGCAGAGTAAAATAAAATGTAAACTTAACTGAGAAATCAACATAAAGCTTAAAGAAATGCCACCCCCAAATCTAACATGGTTGTTAACTGGTAAACTACAATCAAAATAAACTCTTTGGCCTTTTCAGACTGATTTAATGCTATGTAATTAAATCAATATAACATTTAAACTCCAATGAGATCTTTAAGAAACATTACAAACACATCCTAAGTGATAATGGTTAAGAATTATACAGAAGACATGGCATTGTAGACAAAGGGACAGATAGTCTTAGAGGAAGAAAGATTTCAGTTCCAGTCCTGCCACTGACATATACTGGCTGTATAACCAAGAAAATATCACTCAGCATCTCAGTTCTTCCAGGCAACCCTTTCCAGGTTTATCATATCTTATTTCCTGCCACATATTGTTTGATCCGGAGATACTCGTCTTCTTACTGTTCCAATCAATGAACATTTATTAAATACCTACTATGTGTAAAGCACTGTTCCAATAACAGGACATACTCTCAGATCTGAGCATTTTCTCTTGCTGTTTTCCAGGCTCTGAATACTCTCACTCATCTCTGCTTCCTAGCTTCTCTCAAGTCCCAACTAAAATCCCATCTACTATAGGAACTCTCCCAATCCCTCTTCATTCTAGTATCTTCCCCAGTTATTTTCTAATTATCTTGTATGTAGTTTATTTGCACATACTTGTTTACTTATTATCTCCCATATTTGATCGTGAGCTTCTTAAGGGACCATCCTTAACTTCTTTTTGTACTCCCAGCTCTCCATGTAGTGCCTGATACATAGAAGGCACTTAAATGTTTATAGACTGACAAAAAAGAAATCTCAAACCTCAAAGCTTATAAAGATGTGATCAGTTTTCAAAGATAAAGAAAGTTTCTTCATAACATGTTCCCCACACTGATGAAAACACAAATAAATTTTTAAAAAAACCCACTGACAGTAAAAAAGAAAAGAATGATATTATTCCCAAAGGAGGGAAAAAAATCTCATTTTTACTTACCTGTGCTACATAAACAAATCCTTTAAGGGAGTCTACAGCAACACAAAATGTTCTGCCAGTGAAGAACTCTGGATCTTTAGGCCAGCTCACATCCAAATGGTAAAGCGGTTTCTCTGTTCTCCAAGAAACAAAAAAAGCAAAAGTCTCTAAGCCCTTAAACAAAAGTAAGAGAAACAGAATTAATTCCATTGTAAAGTAAAAGAAGACATTTTAAGAATAACTTCAGATTCTTCAAGTTTTACAGAGCTTCATTTTCTCTACAGGCATTCATATAGAATAGCAGCTGGTCAATTATAAGGAATCAATAATTTTATTAGGTTAAACCAGTTGTTCTTAACAGACTAGGGAACATAATTTTTTTTTATAAATTAATTTATTTTTAGCTTTCAACGTTCACTTCTTTAAGATTTTCAATCTTAAATTTTCTCCCCTTCTCTCCCCCTCCCCTATCCCAAGACATGCAATTTGATACAGGCTCTATATACACATTCATATTTAACATATTTTCATATTACTCATGTTGTAAAGAATTAGAACCAATGGGAGGAATCACAAGAAAGAAGAAACAAAACAACAGAAGAAAAGGAAAGCAAATAGTATACTTCCATCTGCATTCAGACTCCAGTTCTTTCTCTGGATAAGGATGGCATTTTCCATCATGAGTCTTTTGGAACTGTCTTAGATCCCCGCATCGCTGAGAAGAACTAAGTCTATCAATATAAGTCTACACACACTGTCGATGTTACTGTGTACAGTGTTCTCCTGGTTCTGCTCACCTCATGCAGCATCAGTTCAGGTTTTTCTGAAGTCTGTCTGCTCATCACTTCCTATAGCACAATAGTATTCCATTACATTCATTTAGCACAACCTGTTCAGCCATTCCCCAATTGATGGGCGTCTCCTCAATTTCCAATTCCTGGCCACCATAAAAAGGGCTGCTATATTTTTGTACATGTGGGTTCTTTCCCCATTTTTATGATCTCTTTGGGATAGACCTAGAAGTGGTACTGCTGGGTCAAAGGGTATGCACATTTTAATAGCCCTTTGGGCATAGTTCCAAATTGCTCTCTAGAATGGATGGATCAGTTCACAGCTCCACCAATAATGCATTAGTGTTCCAATTTTCCCACATCTCCAACATTTATCATTTTCCGTTTTGTCATGTTAATCGATCTGATAGATATGATGTGGTACCTCAGAGTTGTTTTGATTTGCATTTCGCTTGTTAACAGAGATTTAGAGCATTTTTTCATATGATTATAGATAGGTTTAATTTCTTCATCTGAAAAGCACCTGTTCATATCCTTTGACTATCAATTGAGGAATGACTTGTATTCTTATAAATTTGACTCAGTTCTCCACATAGTTTAGAAATGAGACCTTTATCAGAGACACTGGCTATAAATACTATTTCTCATCTTTCTGCTTCCCTTCTAATCTTGGCTGCATTGGCTTTGTGAAAAAACTTTCCAATTTATTGTAATCAAAATTATCCATTTTGTATTTCATAATGTTCTCTATCTCATTTGGTCATAAATTCTTCCCTTCTCCATAAATCTGACAGGTGAACTATTCCTTGTTCTCCTAGTCTCTGCCTTTATATTTAAATTATGTACCCATTTGGACTTTATCTTGATATATAGTGTAAGATGTTGGTCTATGCCTAGTTTCTGCCATACTGTTTTCCAGTTTTCCCAGCAGCTTTTGTTAAACAGGGAGGTCTTATCCAGGAAGATGGTTTTGGGGTATAACCAACAGTAGATTACTATAGTCAGTGACTACTGTGTCTTGTGCCTAACCTAGTCCACTGATCTACCACTCTTTCTTATCCAGTACCAAGTAGTTTTGATGACCGTTGCTTTATAATATGATTTAAGATCTGGTACAGCTGGGTCCCATTCCCCTGCTTTTCTTTTCATTAATTCCTTTGATATTTTGGACCTTTTTTTTCTTCCAGATGAATTTTGCTATTATTTTTCTTCCTCTAGAAAATATTTTTTTGGAATATTCACTGGAATTCGCTGGAACGCCAGTGAATAAATAAATGAATTTAGATACAACTGTCATTTGTCATTTCTATTATATTAGCTCAGCCTACCCATGAGCAACTGATATTTTTCCAGTTTCTTAGATCTGACTTTATCTTTGTGAAAAGTGTTTTGTAATTGTGTTCATATAGTTTCTGGGTTTGTTTGGAAGGTAGACTCCCTGATATTTTATAGCATCTACTGTAACTTTAAATGGGATTTGTCTATCTCTTGCTGTTGGGCTTTGATAATAACATACAGAAATGTCAAAGACCTATGTGGGTTTATTTCATATACTGCAACTTTACTACAGTTGTTTATTATTTCAAGTAGTTTTTTACTTGACTCTCTAAGTACACTATCATATTATCTGCAAAGGGTGATGGCTTTGTTTCTTCTTTCCCTATTTAATTCCTTCAACTTCTTTTTGTTCTCCTACTGCTAAAGTTAACATTTCTAACACCATACTGAATAACAGTGGTGATAACGGACATCCTCGTTTCACACCTTATCATACTGAAAATGCTTCTAGCTTATTCCCATTATATATAGTTTGGTGATGGTTTTAAATAGATGCTACTCATCACTTTAAGGAAGACTTCACTTATTCCTATGCTCTCTAGTGTTTTTAATAGGAAAATGTGCTGTATTTTTTACAAAGCTTTTTCTGTATCTACTGAGAGAATCGTATGATTTGTTAGTTTCGTTGTTTACATGGTCAATTCCGCTGATAGTTTTCCTAATATTGAACCAAATCTGCATTCCCAGGGAACCTTAGATTTGAGTCTCTTTAATTTTGGATTAGAAGAAATTTCTTTACTTTCAGGAGCCTCTAATGAAATTCACCATTTCCTTCTATCATTAGCGCAGGAACAAAGCACAGTAGCATTAGTAGTCCTTTTGGCAACTGTGTGTTATTCAGTTATTTCAGTCATGTCCAACACTTTGGACATGACCGTGGGGGGTTTTCTTGGCAAAGACACCAGAAGACTCTGTCATTTCCTTCTCCATCTCATTTTATAGATGAGGGAAACAGGTCAAACAGGGTTAAGTGACTTGTCCTGGGTAAGTATCTAAGGTCAAATCTGAACTCTGTAAGATGTCTTTCTGACTCCAGGCCTAACACTCTATCCATTGCACATAAGTAGAAATATAGCTTAGCCTCACGATCGCTTTGAAATCCCTGTATCACGCGTTATTCTCTAATACTTTCATAACCGTGTTTGTCATTCCACATTTTGTCCTATGCATTAAAAAACGTTCCTGAGGGGCTTCCAGGAATATCCACTGTACAAATAAGAGGACAAACCCCGCAGTTGGGGAACAGAGTCTGGAACTTGGGGAGCAGCACAACTGTGGCTATTTCACTTGACCTCAGGAGCACAACCGACCTTTAATGCCCGCAGGCTCCTATGACACAGGGGCCGGCCACTCACCCATTCACTTACGTCCCTTCCCACCAGACTCACCGGCGCCCTGCAGAAGCGGCAATGGAAACCCAAAACGGCCAAGAAGAAGGTGGCGGCCCCCACACAGACCCAGAGGCGGGCCATGAGCGCAGCTGGGGGGCGGGGCAGGGGCAGGAACGGGGTTCGGAGGAACCCCTCGGGGGGACGCGGCACCAGCGGACTTCAGCAGGCCCGTCAGAGACGCTCCTCGCACCTCCGAGACAGTTTGCAGAAAGGAAGGAAGCGGGGAAAAAATTCTTTGAAAAAAAAAGGGCTACAAGCGAGAAAGGGAACCAGCAGCTCCCCTAAACCTCTACTCCAACCTACGTTCCAGACGAGCAGTCACGCGCGCCGGCAGGGGGCGGGATCAGCTGGCTCCCAGGCTCCGCCCCTCGGGGCTGTCCGGGCCGGGCCTTCCCTGGGTCCTAGCTGGGGGTGCCTTGGCTCCTGCCTTCACTGAGCTCTCTTCCCATACGCCTCAGCTTGGACTGGAAAAGCAGGCGCCTCCCTAGCAAGTCTGGACCATACAGCAGGCAACGCCTAGAATTCATGTGTTCAGTCAGGGAAAAGTTAAAATCCCGCCCCAATTCTTTGTGAATTCCGGCATTCTCAGGAGACGGCCCATCCCATCGGAGGGCCTCCACAAGGGGGGATGGGAGGGGCTGTGTTTTGTTCCTCGCGTGTCCAAGGCGCGGGGAGTTGAGTTTCTGGGCCGCGACGCCCGGCTTTGAAGGTCCCTCCCCACCCACCCCTCCCGCAGGGGTGGGGGCCGCAGGGGGGGCTCCGGCGAGCGATCCCCGGCGGCCTCGCGCCGCCTCGCGCCGCGGTCCTCGAGATCCCCCCTACTGCAGGAGGTTTCCCCCTCCATCCGGCTCTCCGGGCGCTCGGCTGCCTTGCCCGCTCCCGGAAGCCGCGGGTTTGGGTAACAAAGAGAGCCCCAGCGCCGCCGCCGTCGCGGCCCGGAGCGTGGGGAGCCGAGGGCGCCGGCCCGGGAGGGGACGCGAGCCAGCGAGGCAGCGAGCGCCGCGGGGTGCGCGGCCGGCCATGGGGCCGGGCCGGCGGTGACGGGCGCGCGGACCGGCGGCGGAGGAGGCGGAGGCGGGGACAGGTGCAGGGCGCCTCGCCTCCCTCCTCTCGGGCCGCAGCCCTGGCGCAGGTGCGGCCGCCGCCGCTGCTGCTCTGCCCTCCCGCTCCGGGCCCCGAGCGCCGCTCTCTCTTCCGTGGGAGCCCCGCTCTCTGCTTGTAACTCACGGGGAATAGACAGGACCCTCCCCGCCGCGGCCCCGGGACGGGGGAAACTTTGCGGGGAATTGTCGTTTGTTTCCTCTCCCCCAAGTTTCAGCTTTTTCAGCCAGCTTGTTCTTTGAGGGCTTCTTTCGCTACACCCCCACCTTCGGGTCACTTCCTGGTACCTCACCGTAGCTGCTTTCTAATAAGCAGCACTGAGGTCGGATGCTTTTGTGGAGAACCCAGCTGCGGCCGGACTGCGATCGAGATGGATAAAAAGTCCTTCGAAACGGTGCTGGACGAAATCAGAAAGGTAACCGCCGAGGGAGTGCGCCGGAAAACCGAGTCTTTACGGCTGAGCGTCCTTTGAGGGAACCGGGCAAGGGTCTTGATCCAGCGGTACCGAGCGTTTAGGACTGCTGGGTCAGGGAGGGGGTGGGGGCTGTGGAAAAAAGTGTAAACATGTGTGTACGAGACGTGTGTGTGTTCATATATGTGCCCACAAATAGGTGCACCTATGCACATGTGCATGTACACAGACTTGCCTCTGTTATTGATAGGTTCTGATTTTACAGCACTAGAATTTTTCCCAGTATCCCTCCCCCTCCAAGAACCAAAGAGCTCGGTAGCTTACGGACGCCTAAAGTTTAATAGCTTTTTGAAGTTTGAGGAGTCCGACTTGTTTCATTTTCAGTGGGGGAGAAAATGTCTCCAAAAGTAATAGTTGCCTAGTAGCAGTTCTTACATGCGATTATCTAACAATGTAGGATGTCCTAAGTCCTCATGCAGCACAGCTATTTAATAAGATTTGTCATCCAGGCAGCTTTTTTCCCATTTCCAAGATTAAGCCAAGTTTTTATTTCTTGTTTTGATGGAAAAAGTGCCCCAGGTTAACTTATTGGAACAATACCTTTTTCAGTAGTAATTTACTTTTGCTTACAGAAGCATTGGAATATTGGTTATAAATTTTAGAAATTTAAGTCTGTCTGAGGCATTTTTTACGTGTCAGTTTGTCACAAACCATTAGGAACTAAGATTTTTTTGTGTGTGTGCAGCAACATTAAAAGAGAAAATTCCAAAACATAATACAGTAATTCCTCCTTAGAAAAAAATAGATGAATTAATTGAAACTTGTTATCAAAAAAGAATTTCTGTGATGTTTTCCATAGCTGGTACAAAGTCAATTTGCTGAGGTTGACTTCTTAGAAGTATGTCTGACTTTAATGAAGTGTTGCTGTTATCCCCATTTTACAGATGAGGAAACTAAGGCTTATTTACAGAGTTCCAGTGTCTAGGCTGGGGGAGTGTGGGGGTAGGTGGGATTACACAACTACTAGAGGGAGAATTTGAACTCAGCACTTCCAGACTCTAGAGGACCAGACGTACTCCAGCTGGCTGCCTCCTTAAAGTAGCTTACTAAAACCTGAAGTAGCTTACAAGGTCCTGAAAGATTTAAAGTTTGTTTCAATAGAGTTTGATGAGTAACTTTGGTTTTGGTTTTAAACTCCTATAAACGTTGACCCCTGGTACTCCTTTAATCTGTCTTCTGTTTTCAGTGTTCATTTCAAATTCTTTTCTAATTTAAATATATTTCTTAGGCAAGTCTGTCACATTAAATTTGCAGAGTAGGAGATTATTTTGCAAGCTAAAATTTTTGTTTGAAACCAATTAAATGAATTTACAGTAGCTATATTATTGACTTCGATTCCATCTGATGTGGAATCCGTGATAATTTTGATGTTGATTAGACCTTAGGTTGCCTTCTTTCTCAGGGATGGTGAAGAAAGAATTTGTAATTCAAATAAGTAGGTTAAGTAAATGCTTAACTAGAACTCACTGTCTTAAGAAGTTCTTTGGAAGTACTTCTTTATGAACAATTGATATGCTAATTACCAATCTGTTTTATTCATTGAAGCATGACTACCTTTGAGTTTATGTTTTGGAAAGTTCCAACTTTTTTGAGTGTTCTGTAATCAAAATTTTTTTGGATGCCAGAGGTTTTGGGGGGGGGGGTTAGAAAATATTAGTGGGTAGAGGGTCCCCCAAAGAGTTTAACCTGGCTGGAGAAGAGTGACTTTAACAAATGCACAGTTTGTAAGTAACACAGGAGTTAAAGTATGAGCAGGCATCCATCTGGTGGATAGATTTGGTATCTTGAGACTAAGTGATTTGCCCATAGTCACATAACTCCACTTTGTTTTTTCACCTGTAAAATAGGAATAGTAACTTCACAAGTTAGACAGTAGAAGCTCTTAGCAAATCCTAGAGCACTGTACACATTTGTTGTTTTACAAATAATTTATGCATGTTAAGGTTTAATTCTTATCTATCCTTATTCTTTCTTCCCTCCTCTCATTGCTGAAGCTCCTATCTGTTGCTGAAGTAGGAACTGGAGGAAAATCTTGGGGTTTTTAGAGAGAGTATACGGGTTTTTAAAGTAGAGGTAATATGCAGCAAATCCAGTGCAAGAAACACTTATTATATACCTACCATCTTCAGGACAAGTGTAGGTGCTGGGACCTAAAAAAGTGATAGGCCCTGTCCTCAGAGTGCTTACTGCCTTATAGAGCTATCCGCTTGAACCAGTCTGGCAAATGAAAGCAAGTAACAGGCTATCAGATAGTTAAAGCTGATCTCGGCTAAGGACTTCAAGGGAATCTAAAGAAAAATGGGAGTTTTGTTTATGGATATTTAGTTTGAAAAGCACGATGGGGCAATCATAGTGGTGGAATGAGGGATTTAAGTCATGAGGGTCTTAGAAGTAATGTAGAGTCAGAGGATCTACCTTCAGATCATTTTTCTGAAGCTTACTGTGTGAACTTGGAGAAGCTGGTTTACCACCTTGGAGCTTAGTTTCCATTGTAAATGAGAAGTTTGGGGTAAAGTGGTCTTGAGTTCCCTTCTAACTCTAAATCTGTAAGTCTTTTGAGGCTCTGGGGACCTGGAGAAACAATGGAAGGCATATAGTCAAGGAGATAAAAGAATCAAGACAAGTTTTCCATGTTCCCTTTTCCTAGGACCCTGAGGTCAGACTAGTGCTTTTATTAATACTCAACTTCATCAGCCTCATCATGGCTTTGATAGACTTTTTTAAGGTAGCGACATTATTAAATAGTGAAACAAGTCTGAGATTATGAGATGAAGACCTGAGTTTGAGTCTTACTTCAGATGTCTAGTCAAAGTGAATGTTGGAGCCCCACTTAAGCACCCTAGAGCCTCAGTTTCTCCGTCTGTTAAGTGGGAATTGTAATACCTCATAGGGCTGTTGGGGTAAAAATGAGGTATATACAATACTTGGTAAAGAGTAAAGAGTTTTCAACTATTTAATACCATGAATGTCAGTTGTTGTTTTGGTATAACATTGGTACGGTGGGAAAATGCTAAGTTTAAAACATGTTTTACACAAGAACTTTAGGAATATTGGGAACGATTAGAAACTTCTTATAATAAGTCAATTTAGAGAGAGTTTTGTGGTTTAGTCATTTTTGCAGTGTTGTCCAACTCTTCATGATCCTATTTGGGGTTTTCTTGGCAAAGATACTAGAATGGTTTGCCATTTCCTTCTCCAGTTCACTTTGCAGTTGAATTAACTGAGGCAAACAGGGTTAAGTAATTTGTCCAGAGTCACACAGCTAGTAAATATGTCTGAGGCCAGATGTGACCTCATGAAGACTAGGCCCAGTGCTCTATTCACTGCACCACTTTGACGCTCTGTAGCAGCACTACATCAGGAGTGAGGAACCTGCAGCCTTGAGGCCACATGTGGCCCTCTAGGTCATCAAGTGTGGCCCTTTGGTTGAATTCCAATTTTACTGAACAAATCTCCTTAATCAAAGGATTTGTTCTGTAAAACTTTGACTCAGTCAAAAGGCCATACCCAGGACCTAGAAGGCCACAGGTCCCGCCCACCCTTCATCTACATAATTGCAAAATGATGTTGGCAGTCATGCTACGGGCTCAGAAGGGGGTGAAATCAAGTGGCCTTAGTGAAGCCTGGACCTAGAGCATATGCTGATTCCAAATGTCCTTTCCCTGTTACCCACTATTGAGATAGATGTTCCTATATTTTTTTCTAGATCAGGCAAGTTAGTAAATTATATATTGTGTTTTTAGCTTCACCATGAAATTAAATAACTAAAGAGTATCTCTTTGGAAAAATAACTTGAGGAAGAAGTGAGCATTCTTGGCCTCCAACAGTGAATGTAAACCTTGTTCTGATCTCCTGACCAACCTCACTGTTAAGGTACCTTTGAACTCTTCACTGGGTAGTGATGTTTTGGAGGACAGAGACACAGATTCAGCCACCTTAACATTACTATATGCTTTGTGTTTTGTAGTTAAAATATTTTAACTGTCAAGTATATTAAGGAAATGTGAGCTTAAGTGAAAATTCCTGTCTGCATAACTATATCCCTCACCAGTAGAGCATTAGATTTTTAGTTATTTTTCCAATGTAGGTTATTCTTTTGCCATACAAAATCTGAACATACCACTTTAAGTGAATTTCCATTTAAATATGAAAAATTAGCTCTTAAAAGGTGTGGAATAGTGATGGTAGAAAGAAACTGGACTAGAAATTTGTAGACTTCTATTCCAGTCTTGGCTTGGACAGCCACTAAATATGTGACCTCACTATTCTGATACTTTTCTCTAAAATGAGGGATTCGACAAAAATAGACTCTCAGGTACCTAGGTTTTGATGGGAAACATCAAATGTGTCTTCTGAGAAGCATTAAGTCTTTAGGTGTCCATCATCAGGACATTATTGCACATGCATGTAAAGATGAGGACTTAGAATTACTGCAGTTTCTTTTGGAAAGGCAGCAGCAGAAAAAGGCTAAGCTGGTCAAACATCAGGAAATCTTATGCTAAGATCTTTACTTGGCAAATAATGAAGGACATTTCATAGTCAAAAGTACTGTAGAATTTTAAAACTGGAAGAGACCTGAGTGTCTTCTCCAACTCCATCATTTTGTAGTTGAGAGGAAATGAAATGTAATGAAGTTAAGGATTACACAGTTAATAACTGGCAAAGCTGGCTCTAGAACCCAGCTAGATTTGTTTCACTTCCCTCTAAGAGAAGGTAAATCACATTCTGTCATACTTGGGTGTTAATGCTCGGTTAACACATCCATCTCCTGTAATAACTCAGCGGGTAAAGTTATTTTCTGCCTACATGTTGCTGTAGACTATTTTGATAGTAATTCTCCCTTACCATTGCTCAGAACTATTTCACAACCTTCAAGTGGTGGGAGTGGTCAGGGCTAGGGGAGAAACTCTGAAATAGCCTTCATGAAAAGTAATAAAAATTAAATCTTATAGCTGGGGTCTAGCAGAATTATGTTCTTTTTTTACCACCATGTTTCTCTTGTCCTTTTTTCTTTCTCATTGCCCTTCCCCTCTAACCCTTCTCTTTTTTTATCCAGCTAAACCCTACCCATTCTTCACTATTACTGTCTTCACTAGCTGTTCGATCCTCTGTAGATACTGCTCTTTGAACTCCAGTAGTAGTTATCCTGTTCAGATCCATTTGGTAATGAAAACTATATAATCTTGTGAATTTTTTTTAAATCAGAACTGTTTAAATCTTTTATTAATAAACGTTTCTTAAGGAAGCTACTTGAAGATAATGATTTGGCCTGTATTTCACGTTTCATAGGGAGGGCTGATGAAACAGTCTTAACAGTTACTAAATAAATGTTTGTGAAATTGAAATGAGCTGCTTTATAGGAGGTCATGAATTCCCTTTCCTTATTAGAGTCTGGATGACCATTTGTTAGAAATGTTTGAGGGACTCCTGCTCAAGTGCAGATTGCACCAAATGATCTTTTTATCTCTTCCAGCTCTTTTAGACCAAGGGCATGAGAAATAAAGTATATCTTTGTTTTTGTGTCTAAAATGTTTAGGGAGCTAATTGATTACTTTTTTTTTTGCATGTGACTCAGAATATTAGAATTGGAGCATAGATAATATAAAAGAAACGAATTCCTAAGTGTACTTACATTAGGAACAAAGTAATCGTAGTTCTTGTTTGGTTGATGGTTTAAGTTCTTTTTAACTTTGGACCAGTGTTTTTAGTTAATGATTCAGGTCTGGGTTCATCCAATACTTTTGCTATCGGTGTCAATCATATCACCTCTACCTTTTACTCTCACCTAGAAAATCTTAACTGACTTTTACATATTCCTGATGCAGTTTCTTGCACTCTTCCATAGCATGTAGTTTGTCATTTTTATTTCCTCCTCCTCTTTCTTGATAGCTCTACTTATAAGAAACCGCCTTAATAAAAGTATTGTTATCCCAGAAAATTTATTCAGACTTCTACTTCCTAGGAAAAGAATGGCTTTCTTAATTTTACTACCTGATACCTTCAAGTTCTTTTTCCCACTCCTAACCATATTTTAGGTTGTTGGATACTGAGCAGAAACATTAAAGAAAACCTCCTCTAGTGCCTTTGTTTTACAACTAAAGAAACTCTGGTGATATGATTGATTTTATCACAGGTCACAAATAAAAGTAACAGGCTAGGATTCAAACCCAGTCACCTCATTCTAATTTCTGTTCTACTGTGTTGTCTTAAAACATGAAAACCTAAGCCTATATTAATAAAAAAAAAGATTTTTTTTCATAATATGGTATGTAATTTTTTAAAAGTACATATTTAAATGTGTTTTGTATAGCATACCTGCCTATAACTTATTGATCCGTCATATACTCAGTTCAGAACTTTGAAATCACAAAGTACTATATATACTGTATTTAATGTTGTTTTTGAGTAGAATAATTCTAAGTTATATATTAAGGAAGGCTTTTTTAAAAAGTGATATTATGCTTTTTGAGGAGAGGGAAATGTTCTATGAAAATGATAAAGATTTTGTAGGGAAAATGGCCTCCCCCAAAAGCCATTAACACAAATTCTGGAAATTGTAATGGATGCTGTCTTTCACACCTGATTAATAAACTTACTTCAGAGTTGAATAAAAAAGTGGAATGGAGCTGACCAAGTAGTAGTTCAGTATGAGTGTTTGAATGAGTGTACAGAATAGAAAAATCGATGATGTTTTGAATGTTACTGTTGACTGACAGGGTACTGAAGACAATGTTGAAGAATGGAAGAGGATCATCTGTTAATTATGTTATCCTCAGAACTATTCTAGTCCATCCCCCCACCCCAGTCTTTTTAATGCTTCCCTTGGGTGACTGAGAATATGTGACCCATCTCTTGCCCAAGCTAACACCTCCATTTATGTCTTTGATTCTGCCCTTTCCTAGGCCTTTCATGTATATTTCTAGGAAACTTCTAATGATCCAGTCCTATGTCATTAGAAACAAGTATTCACTAATAGTTTTTACTGTCTTTGCTAAGGTAGGATAGACTGGTTTTCTAAAAGGTACAAAACACTCTTACAAACAAAACATTTTGGCATATTAGTGATTGTTAATTCAAAATTTGTTCTACCATAACCATTTAAAACATAATTTCTGGTTTCCTAAGCTAGTCAATAGAATCCTGTTTTTAAACTCTATGAACTATAAACTATAAATCTAATAATTCATAATAATAAATAATAATTTATAATAATCTGTAAACTATAAACTCACCACCTACCATTTTAAAGTGAGAATTTGCATTCCAAGTTTCAGACAAATGTTTTACAGGTCTTCATTGTTAACTAGAGCCTATATGTATTCAAATTCTTAGAATAAGCATTAACTCAAATTGTTCTAGTTTGGTATGTAAAGGTCATACGATCAGAATTTGAGGGAGAGATTCTACTGAAGAAAGCTTTGAAACTTTAACCTAGGATTCTGGGTTCCAGTGGGCCATCACTGGCAAGCTTAGGGAATAGCTGTAGAAATAGGGAAGGAGTTTTTGTGATGGAGTAAGAAGTGGGTAGAAGTGTCACCAAGGTGATTTCAGCTAGATATAGTTATGTTTCCTATCACAGGTATCAAAAAGTAAAAGGACTGCTACAGGAGGTGGTGGGTTCCATGCCACTAAAGTTTTCAGACTGAGGCTAGTTGAACCACATTTCTTGGGATGGTTGTAGGTGGGGGATTCCTGTGTGGGTACAAATCAGGTGGTGCAGTATGCAGGGCACTGGACCTGGTATCAAGAAAATTTGAGCACAAATCCTTCTTTCTCTTATACTCTCTAGCTGTGTGGCCCTGGCAAGTAATTTCATAACTGTTTGCCTCAGTTTCCTCAGCTGTAAAATAGGGGTAACAATAGTACTTACCTTGCATGGTCATTGTGAGGATTAAATGAGATAATATTTCTGAAATATTTTGGGAACTTTAAAAGAACTCCATAAACACTAGTTGTTATTGTTATATGAACTGCCAACTCTAGAGTTTCTGTGTGATCCTGCTGCTCAGTAATACTAAAGAATACTCGATAATTTGCAGGAAAATTTTCATGGATGCTTTTTATTGTTTTTACTATTTACACATTTAACAGAACTGTATGTATGGTTTGTTTTTTGGTTTTTTTTTTAGGCCGTTTTGACAGAATACAAATTAAAGGCAATTGAATATGTGCACGGATACTTCTCTAGTGAACAGGTACTGTTCAGTTTTTTGTTTTTAGCATTGAAACTATTTTCATGACAATATTATCATGTAATTAAATTTTAATACCTCAGATCTCTTGAGCCCCAGGTTCATTTACTGCTGTGTTTATTTAAGACTTTTAAAATTCTTTCATCTTGTGAGATGCCATAATAGAAGTAGCATAATTTATGGTATTGAAACTGACTTCTTGAATAGACACAATAAGAGAGATGACTTCTATCAATTTCCAGACTTAATATAATATTTTTAAGCCTAATAACATAGTTTAATCACAGTTATCAGGTTTATCACTTGAGAGAGGTGTGCAGATGACAAAAATTGTGTTGGTCAGTTACAAAATGTTTGTGAGAGTAACTGGAGTTCGGCCAGTAATAGAAATACAAATCCGAAACAGCCTTTGATTTGCTTAGCAAAGGAAAAAGTATTCCAGGAGTAGCAAATGTTGGAACTTAACTTGTTTATCTAGCATTTCTCAAGAATTTTTAATATTTTCTGTTCCTTACCTTTGAACTTTAAACCTGTGTGAACTTTATTTTGGGGGGTTTGGGTTTGTTTGTTGTTTTGTGGGGTTTTTTTGGCGAAGATGTGTGTGGGAAATTAGGGGAAAAGAACTGATTTCATCTTCAGGATTTATATATTTTTAGTAATTCTGGGGCAACCTTAGATTGGTCATTCTACAATCTCATAACGAAACCTTATTTCTTTAACAGGTTGTGTAGTTTCTTCTTAGAAGAAAGTCCTTTACAAACTTCTTTCTTTTCTAATCAAACTTTTATATTTTTAAGTTTTCCAGAAAAGCTTCCTACTTTTTATAGATGTAGAGTTTTAAGAAAAAGTTCTCAGTTTTTCCCTATAGATGTATTCTGTTTAACTGTCATCAAATATCTGACTTTTTTCCAAGAGTGCTAACCTTAGCTGAGTAGTTAGTTTACAAGATAGAACATTTTTATTAAGATGCTGGGTTATGTCCTATTCTGATTAGTTAGGTTCCAGATGAGGGCTTTTATTGTACTCACAGTGTGACCTTTTTAAAAGGTGTATGTGTGCATTCTTACCATCCAAGTACCTAGAAGAATGCGTGGTTATGATCTCATTTATCAAGTGCCTTCTTCCAAGGAGCAAGAAATGCTTCACTGATTGGATTTGTCCAGGCTGTGCCCAAGTGACTGACAAGAATGAGATAACACTGCACGAGAACGAGGCGCAGAGAAGCTGGATTGTGTTGTGAAGTCATGCACACAGTTGTCAGGTGAAGGCTAGGGCCCAGGTTGTGTTGTGAAGTCATGCACAGAGTTGTCAGGTGAAGGCTAGGGCCCAGGTTGTGTTGTGAAGTCATGCACAGAGTTGTCAGGTGAAGGCTAGGGCCCAGGTTGTGTTGTGAAGTCATACACAGAGTTATCAGGTGAAGGCTAGGGCCCAGATTATGTTGTGAAGTCATGCACAGTGTTGTCAGGTGAAGGCTAGGGCCCAGGTTGTGTTGTGAAGTCATACACAGAGTTATCAGGTGAAGGCTAGGGCCCAGATTATGTTGTGAAGTCATGCACAGAGTTGTCAGGTGAAGG
>CM053771.1:81039798-81119993 GCA_028658325.1 Potorous gilbertii | reverse complement strand
TGAGGCAAAAGAAAGGTCAGAGTGAAGGGGGGAGTAGGGGAGTCTGGACCAGGGATGTGATGGGGGAAGGGAACCGAACAAGCATTTATTGAGCACCTGCTGGGCAAGGCACTGTGCTTAGTGCTTTACAGGTATCACACAACCCTGGGAGGCAGATGCTCTTGTTATCTTTATCTTAACAGTTGAGGAAACTGAGGCAGATAGTGTTCGGTAAGTTGCCCAGGGTCACATAGGCTAGTGACTGAGGCTATCTTTGACCTCAGGTCTTTCCGACTCTAGATGTAGTTCTAGCACTCAGTCTCCCCTGTAACACCTAGCACTGCCTCAGTCATGGTAATGATATTGCACTGTTCTCTCTTGATTAAATGTATTTAAACTATCCTGATTTGATAGCGAACCCATTTTTAACATTGATATCACAAAAAGCTTTCCCCCCCGCCCTTTCCTGCTCCAAATGGTATACCTGCCTTTACCCTCTCCCCCAAAAACCCCATAATCTACGGTACTTCTCCTCTCCTTTTTGTTGAGAAATTCATCTGTTGATTGCGTTTTTAGGAAATATACCTTGATATTAATGCTTTCCATTCTATTTCACTAGCTCAAATTGTGAACCAGGTCATTGATTCCCAAGTCTCATTATCTTTAGTCTTTGACTAAAACTTTTTTTTAACTAGTATTTATTTAATGTTTATATGCAGTTTCCTCATTCAGGCATTATCAACTAAAATGTCTTTACATTCATATGACTAATACTGTATCTCAGTAATAACCATTTTTCTTTTGGAATTAGGAACTTTCTGATATATCGTATACTTTATTTATGCCTTAATTGAACTTGGGATGCTTGACCATGATCGTAGTCTGACTCTGGGGCAAACAGTAGAGATGGTGTAGAAATAGTCATAAAATCCATGCACAAAATATTTTCAAAAATAGTTGATTTTCCTTTAGACCCATATGAGTAAAGTTATTTATCCTTTATTTCAGGTAGTTGAATTGTTGAGATACTTTTCTTGGGCTGAACCACAGCTGAAGGCAGTGAAAGCATTACAACATGTAAGTGTGCACTTTGCCCCCCTTTTCTTAGAATATATGACCCAAGTTTCTTCTTTGCTATACTATCTTGTCTAATTATTTAGTTATTCCATTGCTTTTTGATTTTCAGCCAGTTTGAAAACTTGTGTATCAGGCAAGATAACTTTAAATTTGTTTGGTTTCCATTTTGGAAAAGCTGGTGATTATTCAGAACAATACAAATTACATTTGATAAACCACATGAAGTCTTAGAATCATGTCACTAGACCTGAAAAGGATGTTAATAGCCATCTTGTCCAATTTCCTCATTATATAGATGAAGAAACTAAAGCTCCAAAAAGTACACTAAGTTCTCTGAGACTCCATAGCTAACAGTGACACAGCCTATACTTAAATAAATTGTACTGTCTGACTTCAAGTCCAGCATTTCCTTCCATCATGTCACACTCAAGAATAGGAAAGAAACCTGACCATCATCTTGTTTAGCTCACTACTGGAGACAGTATTGACCCCATACTAATTTGGGTTCTGGCTCGCAGCTTATGGTCTGGGGTTGACAGATTTCTAGCAAAGAATGGAGCCACCCCTACAAAGACTGAGCAGAGCATATGTGACAAGTGTGTTGCTAATTTATTCAAAAGAACTGTAAATTGAAAAGAATAAAGGCACGAGAAGAATGCCTATATGTGCCCCCACTGATGGATACTAGAGAGAGGACCACAAAGAAGTGAGAAAAATAGCAGCTGAAATGCCCAGAAGAAAAACCAGTCCAAACCAGGAACCTGTCCAGTGGTAAAACCGGTACAGCCCAAGGGGACACATTTGGCCTCTGGTATCATTACATCTTGTGGCATGAGGCCTTTGACTGAACTGTGGTTCTAAATGGGGTACCTCATAAAAAGAAATGAGATAGGTAAAAGGAACTGGTAGATATAGTAGAATGGTATAGTAATAAGGAATATTCATGTGAGAATTCTGAAACTAAGGGGAGAGGGATAAATAAAGGGAAGTATTAAGGTGCAGATCGGAGCAGAGATATAACAAAATGATGTGGCAAGTCACTGAACCACTTGGACAGAAAGATAATAAGTGAGGACTTCAGGAAATGGATCACAGGCCTGGCCCTGAGGCATGAAATAGTAGTTCTAGACATCTTCTGGACTTCTCCATGAAAAGCAGAACAGTTAATAATTTCTTGATTTACCTTAGGGACAATGTCATGCTTCAAAATGTTATAGACCCAACAAAGAGAAATTCTATTCTGGACCTAATTCTTACTTATTGGGGCAGAAATGATAGAAATTCCATCTACAGTTTATGATATCAAAAGAGTTCTGTGGAAAGAGATGGCATTCTTTTGCATTAAAATGTATGAAGATGATATAAAATGTATAAAGAAAGAATGAAAGTGCTCAAAGATGGGCTGAACATAGAGACACAAAGGACAATTCCAATAAGAATAAAATAGGATTTATCTGAAGAGACCTATGTGGATACACAGGAAAGTTACCAACCGACTTTTAAAGTAAATATATAGAAGATGGAAGCAAAACCAGTAAAAAAATAAGTATAAGGCATGGTATGGGCCTATAGAAAGAATCAGGAATGCTCTCTCCCCAGACGAGCTGAGGCTGGCAAGGAAACTGAGGACAGCATAAAGGTGTTGGGTTTATTGATAGTCTAAGTAGGATCAAAGAAGGAATAGAATCTTTGCTTGGAGTGGGTGGGATGATGATAAATAATAACAGAAATGGAAGAGCTTCCCAATTTCCATTTTTTTTAAGTTTTCTCTGCAGAGATTGTCTTTTACAATGGAAATTAGAGAACAAAAATGGCTAACAGTGATTTGATGTCTAAGATAAGTAAAAAGGTGGTAAAAAGCACACTTTGCTGCCCTTGATGAATGTTAGTCACTTGACCCAGGTGAACTGTGTTCAGACCCTGAAAGAATTAGCAGAAGCAATTGCTGAGCCACTGTCAATGATATTTGAAAGATCATAGAAAATAGAGAGGTGCCATAAGACTGGAGAACCTCAGGTTAAGAACTCTTGCTCTAAGTAAATCTTTGCAAAGTGACTCAAATACTTTTCTATAGGGCTCTTTTCTTTGGTTTTCCCCTGTTATTAAGCAATCATGAAGCAAGCCTGCAGAGATATTCAGTTATTAAATTTATATTTATTAATGTATATAATATATATATAATATAGTGTTATATAAGATAATGTATTAATTATAGTATGCAATTATAATAATATATTTAACATTCATAACCTCCACTGGTATGTATATATAGAACTATGTATTCAAGCTCCAAAAAATCCTAGGGATTATTGAATTCAAATGTTTTTACTTGAAAGTTTAAAAAACTGTCAGGGAATAGATAGCTTTCCTACATAACACAGTTGGTTGATCAGAAAGTTCATATACTAAAAGAGAAGATGTATTCTACTCCCTTCCCCATACCCTTTCTCATTGCATATAGAAACGGGAGTCCCTCAATAGGGACTTGCTTGCTATCATAGAAATAGTATGATATTATATATATCATATATAATTGTATGATATATCATACAAAAAATGACACTGGAAACCCAATATCTTTTTTTTCCCCAAAAAGTATTTGTTTTCAGTTTTTAACAATCACTTCCATAAGTCTTAAATTTTCTCCCCCTCCCTTCAAAAACAGCATGCAATCTTATATGGGCTCTACATACACATTCTTATTAAACACATTTTCACCTTAGTAATGTTTCATAGAAGAATTAAAATGAATGGGAGAAAGCATGAGTAAAACTAAACAAAACCAAACATAACAAAAGAAAAAATAGTCTGCTTCATTCTGTGTTATGACTCCATAGTTTTTTTTCTGGATGTGGATGGCATTTTGCATCATGAGTCCTTTGGAAATGTTTTAGGTCTTTGCCTTGCTCTGGAGGACTAAGTCTATCAAAACAATCCTCACACACTGTGACTGTTACTGTGTATAATGTTCTCCTGGTTCTGCTCACTTCCATCAGCATCAGTTCATATAAGTCTTCCCAGGTTTTTCTGAAGTCCACCTGTTTGTCATTTCTTACAGCACAACAGTATTTCATTGCCTTCATATGTCACAACTTGCTCAGCCATTCCCCAATTGATGGGCATTCCCTCGATTTCCAGTTTTTGGCCACCGCAAAAAGAGCTGCTATAAACATTTTTATCCATGTGGGTCCTTTTCCCATTTTTATGATCTCTTTGGGACACGACCCTAGAAACAGTATTGCTGGGTCAAAGGGTATGCACATTTTTATAGCCCTTTGGGCATAGTTCTAAATTGCTCTCCATAATGGTTGGATCAGCTCACAGCTCCACCAACACTGAATTAGTATTCCAGTTCTCCCACATCTTCTCCAACATTTATCATTTTCCTGTTTTGTCATGTTGACCAATCTCATAGGTGTGATGTGGTACCTCAGAGTTGTTTTGATTGGATCTCTCTAATCAATAGTGATTTAGAGCATTTTTTTCATATGACTATAGATAGCTTTAATTTCTTCCTCCAAAAACTGTCTGTTCATATCCTTTGACCATTTATTAATTGGGGAATGATTTGTATTCTTGTAAATTTGAATCAGTTCTCTGTATATTTTAGAAATGAGGACTTTATCACAGACTCTGGTTGTAAAAATTCGTTCACAGGTTTCTGCTTCCCTCCTAATCTTGGTTGCATTGGCTTTGTGTGTGCAAAAACTTTTCAGTTTAATGTAATCAAAATTACCCATTTTGCATGTTCTCAATCTTCTTGCTTGGTCATAAATTCCTCCACTCTCCATAAATCTGCCAAATAAACTATTCCTTGGTCCCCGAATTTGTTTGTAGTATCAGTTTTTTATACTTAGATCATGTACCAATTTGGACTTTATTCTGTATGGTATCAGGCATTGATCTGTGCCCAGCTTCTGCCACAGTGTTTTTCAGTTTTCCCAGTAGTTTTTGTCAAACAGTGAGTTCTTATCCCAGAAGCTAGGGTCCTTGGAGCAAACCCAGGTATCTTGACCCTTTCATCCAGTGACTTTCTTTTTAACCCTGAATGAAATTTAAATAAGTTAATCAGTTAAAGTGGAGATAAGGAACCAACAATGGAGCCAGTATAAGAATCATGCAGATAATTTAAGGTTCTATGTTAATCTGATTTAGCTTGTCAGCTTCTGACATAAGACTTGCATCTTTAGGTTTTTTTTAAACCTTTATTTTGACTTACTGGTGTTAGATTAAAATTCCCAAGCAAGTTTTTTCTTTTTGTTTTTTACAGAAATGGCATTTTGATGAAGTTGATAGTGACTTAAACCATAACGAAAGCAACAGCATAGGATGGTAAGGGGACATCATAGGATCAAAAATCTAGAGAAGTTTAGAAGTTGTCTAGTCTAATCCCTTACTGTACAGATGAAGAAACGGAAACTCTGAGAGGCAGGCATGACTTGCCCAGGGGCACAGTTAGTACCTGTGCCACTCCGAAGGGACTGGAGGCAGGGGAATAAGTGCTGTGACTTGTCTATTATCTGTTTTCTTACTTCTACTACTTAGAAAATGGTGGCTGTCCCTGCAGTGAAAGTGGTCAACATCCTCAATTGCTTCACCTTCAGCAAAGATAAGCTGGTTGCTCTTGAACTGTTGGCTTCGTGAGTAATTTTTTGTGTCCTTTTTTGTTTCAGATGAAAAGATTTCAGTTAGGCTATGAAGGAAGTTAGTAAATGTTTGTTTAAATAACCATGAATTTTAAACAGTGCTAAATTATGTTTGGTAGGAAAGAATCTTTGTATTTTACTTCTTTCCAGGAAAAGCCATTGTACTTATTATAGAACTCTTTCTATATTAAATCCCTAAATTGAGACCAAAGAGCTGGATTGTGAAACTGATATTGTCCCTGTCTACATTTTATCAGTTAGTCTTTCCTTTGGAATTCTTACGACTGCGTGCTGCTGCTTTCCAGAACACTCCGCTAAAAGAATATGACTGCTTTATTCTGTTATATATTGAGTTTATAGGATAATAGATGACATCCCCTCATTTTAGAGAAGAAGAAACTGAAGTCCATAAAAGTTAAATGACTTGCTCAAAGTCTCTCAATTAACCCTTGCAGAGTTAATATTCCAGCTTTTGTCCCCTGACCCCTGGTCCCTCTTTGTCTTGACCATTTCATTTTGCTCCCTTAAACATAAGGTTTTCTGTTAAAGAGCAAAGAACCCAGAAATTTGTTTTTTGGGTTTATGATTTCTTTGAGGACTTAGACTTTTGATAATTTTCGGTCTGGTCCTTTGTATTTAACTGGGGAAATCAAGAATTTTAAGATTTCTCTTAAGCTGAGATGTAGGAAAGCACTTACAAGTCATTGAGTACTATAGAAGACATAGGAATTGATAGAAATGAAGCATCAGCATCACCTGTTAGTACTTCTGAAAAATAAACTTTTATTGTTATTTTTTGTTTTTATGTTGCCTAATTGTCCCCTGTACCCATTCCCCTCCTCTCATCCAGAAAACCATCGTGTATAACAAAAAAAATGGAAAAAAAATCAGTAAAGCTAAGCAATACATTAAAAAAAACCCCAAATCTGACAACATATGCAGTGTTCCACGTCTGTGCACCTCCCACCTCTGCAGAGGAGTGGAGAGAGTACTTACTGTACCTTCTTCATTCAGTTGATCACAATTATGCAAACCTACATTTTGTACTCATCATAAAATAAAGCTCTTTAAGTTGCATTGCTGTGTGTGTGTGTGTGTGTGTGTGTGTGTGTGTGTGTGTATGTATCACACATATAATCAACCATTTTTCCCCAATGTCATATTGAAAAAGAGTTTTACCTCTCTGAAGAAAGACTGTTAATTCCCGGTATATTTAGAGTTTCAAAATAACAAATGAATTTTATTTTCTTGGTAGGAATATTATTGATGCACAGAATTATCGCCTTATTGAGGATCTTTTTAGGATCAACATGTCTGAAAAGAAGCGATGTAGGAGAATTCTTGAGCAGGTAATTTTATAGAGGTTTTTATTTAAACAAGTACACATCTTTTTAGAGTTCCAAGAAGCAATATAATAGTCCTAAAATTTCAGGCCTAAAAGTGTTCTTGGAGATCATCTAAGTCTCCCAGTCCCCTGATCTTACAGGTCTCAACTCACAAAGAAGAAGGAACCTCCCCAATGTCACAATGCTGTCATTTTGTCATTTCTTAATGATTATGAGAAGAAATATTTAATAATCAAATAAGTAAATGTTTCTACAACAAAATCCTATATGTCACAATGCAGCTTATCTTCGATGCTCTGTTCTCTGAATTATGAGACATCAGTATCTCATCTCCTTCCATTCTTTTAGGAACTTGGATTATTATGCCATTTATTAATGAGTTTATCTAAATGTTGGTTCATCACATATTCAGATACTAATTGTTTCATAACAAGGTGGGAGTTTCCAAAGAGTCTCATTTTCATTTTCTTTTTTGGCTTTATTGCAGGCTTTAAAGGGAGGTTGTAAAGCTCCTCATGCCATGATATCTTCTTGTGGAATGATTCCTGGCAACCCATATCCTAAAGGGAAACCCAGTCAGATAAATGGAACTTTCCCAGTAAGCAAACTATGATTATATGACTCTTGTGGATAAAGAGCAAGTTTAAAATAATTATAATCTGTAAAGAAAATCTGTGGTGGAAAAATATATACATGAAGGAGATTCTGTTGTGTCATCAGAAATTGCAAGTTCATTATTAATGTGCATCCTAGTAGTTTAGAATTCATGATAATTCAGACCTGGAATTAACTAGTTTTCTTCTGCCTACCTACTACTTACTCTCTTCTCCCAACCCCCTATTTTTCATAGGTCTTAGAAACTAATTGTTGTTGGTAAGTCATTTCAGTCATGTCCATGTTTTTGTGACCCCCATTTGAGATTTTTTTTGCAAGTAAATTGGTTTGCCGTTTCCTTCTCCAGCTCATTTCACAGATGAGGAAACAGAATTAAGTGACTTGTCCAGAGTCGCACAGGTTCTAAGAGTCTGAGGCCAGATAACTAGTAGTATTTTTAAAAAATACATATATTTCAGGCGGCACCATTTTCTGATACATAAAGTAATTTTAAGTTGCAGAGAGCACTGATAATGGTGGGGAATTAGGGAAAGCTTGTTGAAAGTGAGTGAGATCTGAGTGGAGCCATGAAGGACTGGTTACAACTCAGAACAGCACTGGTAATTCTCATCGGCTGCAGGGCATTGAATTTTTCTGCTACGACAGTTGTTGAAAACCATTTCCTAGAAGAGCAGTATGTAGTCTGTTGATTGAAAGAGGATCTGCCACTAAATCAGAGATGCTCACATATTTAAGGAAAAAAATATCCTATTTTGTTGAATGAAGCTGTATTCAGAAACTAGTATCTTACAGTTGATAAAATGGATATGTGACCCTCACTGTATTAAAAAAAAAAGTGAGCTCCTAAAAGCTGTAAGGTGACTTGCTGAAGATCACATAGTATAAGTGCTGAGACAGATCTAGTGCCTTGACTCCAAATCTAATATTCTTTTAGTTCAGTCTCAGAGATAAGACTTGAATTCAGATCTTTTGACTCCCAGCCCAATATTATGTTTCTTTTACTATACTGCTATTACTGTAACACTTTTATTATACTACTATACTATCTTCTATGTGTAGAATATTATAATCTTGAGTTACTAATTTTCCTTTTATAGGGATTCCCTATCAAAAAGGATAATGAAGATTGTACAAACGAAGGCAAAGGAATAGCTGCAAGGATACTTGGCCCATGTAAACCAGTATGTATGGAATAGAAAATATGGTTATATTCTTAGGAGTCTTGAGATACAAGAATATTATTATCAAAAATTCATTTATTAGTTGTGAAAAGTCTGTCATTAATGTCGGACACTAATTTCATTTTTTGCATCTGGGTATTAGATGGTCGTTTATTTCTTTTTTATTTGTTTTTTGTCATCTACCTTTCCAAATATGTCACTCCTCTTCCTGTCTTCAGAAAGTGTTTCCTTCTAGAAATTAATGTAAAGTTGGGGATGGAAACAGGTCAATCCGTTCATCTACACTAACACATCAACTGAGTCAGACAGTGTGTGCTATATTCCATACCAAAAGCTTCCTCTGCAAAGAAAGTGGAAGACGTATCTTCTCTTTTGGTGGGAGGGGAAGGTTTAGCCAGTGTAATTACACTTCTTCCCTTTCTTTCTCTTCACGCTGTTGCAGTCGTATATCTTGCCTTTGTGGTGCTGTCATAGCACTTTTTCAGACAGCTATAAAAATCATTATGGACTCCCCATCTTCAGTGACTTAATGGTAGGAAGTTGATACATATGTCACATGAGTTAACTGACTTATTGAGGATGTGTGAATTAAGTGCCTGAAATTTACACCATTGGTACTGGGTAGGCATCCCTACCACTACATAGATGGATAGGGAAGAGTGCCGTATGGGATCCAGTGTGCATACTGGGAGACTTCCAGTTCATTTGAACAATTATTTCGCTGTCGTGCATATTGATTTTCTATTACTATTGCTGAAATTATTTTATCCTTATCCAGGCTCCTGCAACATACAATCCACATAAACCTGTTCCATATCCTATACCCCCCTGCCGACCTCATGCAACTATTGCACCAAGTAAGATGTTATTTGATTCTAATTTGACTTATGTGCATATACTATTTCATTTGTTAAATATTTTATTTACTAAGTTTACTGAAAGTATATACTCTTGAAAATTAGGAAAAATTGAAAATCTGTGTACTCTTGAAAATTACCGTAAGTGTCATAATGCGTTTTTTCTTGCATTAGCTACTATATTTTTTCATACCAAGTGGAAGCAATTGTTTTGTATTTTAGAGCATTCATATTTTTTCCATTATATGAAATAACTCGTATCAGCTCTATTTGGTGACTATAATAATGAATACTATTGGAAGTAAATTAGGTAATATTGTGAGTGAAATTAACACCAAATTATGTACTTTGGGACAGTATCTATTTCCTTGTGTATTTATGTTTTAGGTGCTTACAATAATGCAGGTTTGGTACCACTGGCCAATGTCATAGCACCAGGAGTCCCACCTCCACCTCCATATACTCCTAACCCCGTGGCAACAGGTAACAATCCTATTACATAGATCTTAACATTAGATCATTTCTTTTATCCAGAAAATTACTTTTGATAATGCACAGTTGCATATTATAGCCTTATGATTTGAAATACTTTAAAACAAGCCACCTGAAATTCTAAAGCAGAGTTTATTCCCCCACCATAGTTCTTTTGAGGAGTCAGGAGACTAGTGAAAATGTAATAGTGCTAAGATGGAAACATATGAGGCTAGAAGATAATGTGAAGAATAAAGAAGTGACATAGAAAGGTGGTCACTAAGTATCAGCATGGCTTTATCAAGAACAGCTGATACCAGACTAATATAATTTCCAAATTGGGCCGGGCTGTCAGTCCAGTGGATAATTAATTCTGGAGAGAGTGTGCTGAGGATTTCCCCAGAGCATCTGAAGCTTCCAATGCTGTCCTTATGACAGAGGATAGAGCAGAGGGGTTACACTCCATTGCCTGGGACCTGACCAGCAAAACTTTACATGTCATGGAGAAGTCTTGAACAACATAATTTAGAATACAGTACAACAAAGATAAGGTGAATTCACTGACATAGAAAACCCATTTTCCATAATGCCAAAGTAAAAGTACAAAGACTATATTGGAGCAATCACTAGAAGATTCATTGAGGGTAAGCAGCTGGATGAATGCTGAGAAATGCTCAGGTATAAGACTGTGCAGTCACATGGGGCCAGAGAAGTGAGGCCCTTTCCTCAGTGCTGGGTCACTGAGACCAAACAAATGCTTAAGATCTGGATCAAACTAATCTCATTAAGGAAGCTTGAACCCGATTGCCATCTACTGGGCAGGAGTGAAACCCAAAAAAGCCCCAGAGATGGTCCAACCCTGTTGTTTTATAGACAAGGAAACTAAGGCACTGAAGAATTCAGTTACTTGCCCACTTAACACAGCTAGGAAGTGTCTGAAGTGGATGTGGATGAAAGTATGAATGGAAGCATATATTCATTAAATGCTTATTATATGTAAAGGATTAAGTGCCAAGGATACAAGTCTCTGCTGCAAAGAACTCACATTCTTATGGGGGGGATAACTCATATGGAAGGTATCCGCTGCCAATCACATGGAAGGTTCCCATGATCCTTAGAGTGCAACAGCAAAGCAATTGTAGATAATATGTACACATGTATATTTACGGTACTTGTGACAGGATTCTTTGGTTTTCATAAGTTAACTTCCTCTGGCTCAGCATCAGGAAATGGAAATGGGCCAGGGAGAGAGGGAGCCTCTCTAAGCTCCTAAAAATTAGGATCATAGATTGAGAGCTACAAGGAAATTAGCCTGTCCCAGCAAACTTTAAGTCCTTTCCATCTGGATTTTTAGGGCCCCTGTATTATGATTTTGGCAGTGAAGAATAAAGATGTGATGTTGAACAGTGGGTCCCAAATGATAGTTCTGTTTCAACCATTTTGTTATTACTACCTGAAACATATTCCTCTGTGGACTAAGAAGGGGCCTGGTCCTTTGTAGATTGAGAAGACCTCTGGATATGTTATAGTAAATTTAACAGCAGTGTGAACACTGCAGACTAGATGGCACTTGTCCTCCTTTCTTACTCAGAGAATCTGAAGTTCCCTTACTATGAGATAGTGAAATGACTTCCATCAGGAACAATCCATAGACCTTACACACTCATGTGACTCCCATCTCTAATCAATTAGGAAAAAACAGTTCTGTGAGACCTTAAAATCATATTTTTTTTTTCCCCTGCAGAAAATGAAGAACTTTCTAATCCATCAAAACCCCAAAATCCAAGTAAGTGTTAGATTTACTGACTGACATGATAACTACTATATTTCTTCCTGGTGTATCATGCTAATTTTTATTCACTGACACTAAGTAGTGTAATATAGTGGCCAGAGCCCTATCCTTGAAATAGGAAGACTTGACTTCAGGGCCTACCTATGTGACTGTTGACAATGACTTATTCTGTTGGTGCCTTCAAGCAACGCTAAAGCCGAAGAATTATTGATCTTATTAGTAGAGGCAGTTTCTACTCACAGTTTCTTACCTGAATGGAATCACAGCCCCAAGACTTCTACCCAAGAATGCCTTACCCCCCCCAAAAAAAAAATTAATAAATTTACAAAGTATTTTTCTCAGAAGAACTCTGAAATAAGTAGTGCAGGAATTATCTGTATTCTTTTTACAGTCATTGATCTGAGGTGCTCAGGGAGAAGAAGTGATTTTCAGCAAGGTCCCATGCCTAGAAGATGTCAGAGCTATGAATTGAGGGTTCCTACTCCAGGACCCCAGTGTATTTCCAAATGTATTTTGTTGCCTCTCTGTGATCATAATATATTAAAAAGTGTGTATGTGTGTGATTTTTGTGTTCATAAGCCAAAAAAATTTCTACCACTTCTAGATTTTAGGTTGTCATTTATTTCTTTTAAAAAATGCATCTTAAATTTTACTATGATCCTAATGCTCATCTTTATTTTTTACAGCATTTTCCTCCCATTCCAGTCAGCTTTTTTCTCCTCATTGTTCTAATCCTTCGACACCTGTTGCTACTCCAGTCCCTACTCCATCTCCAGTGAAGGCAGTTAATCATCCATCAGCACCAGCAACTCCGGTCATTTCTGGGATGAACTCCTCCACTCCTGTCCTTCCTGTGTTCCCAGGGCAGGCCTCTTCAGCAAACCATACGCACCAGTCATCAATCCCAACGTCAACTGTCATCAAAACCCTTTCACTGCCAACAATTCCTGTTACATCTGTACATAATACAACTTCAGCCCCTATCCCAACAGTTTTTTCTGGTCTGACTCCTATGTCAGGTCTTACAGCTGCTCCTCCTCCTGCCCCACAGGGTTCTGCTACACCCTGTGCTCCTCCTGTTCCCAATGAAGCATTTGCTTCTGCTCCTCCTCCTACCTCTGCTCCTTTTAACAGTCTCCCTTTTCCTGCTACTTCTTCAGCTGTTTCTACTAATAACCTTAATCCTGCTTCATTATCATCAGTTTTTGCAGGGCTTCCCTTGTCCTTAACACCTTCTCCCCAAGTGGTATCAAGCCCAGCTTCCTCTGTAATTGCTGGTGGTCCTGCTACCAGTCTTCCAGGGCTGAGTAATCCTATTTTGTCTGTCTTGAAAGGATTTTTGACATCAAATGATTCAACTTCAATCAACTCTTCTGCTTTGGCTTCATTATCTTCTCTCACTAATCAAAACTCTGATTCTCCTGCTTCATCCATTAACAAGTGCTATACACCATCAGCTACACCTACACCCCAAAGGTCTGCCACTCCAGGCATGGCCATGTTCCCAGGTCTTTCATCGACTTCTGTGGCCAATCCAAGTTCCACTCCCTCTTCTTTGCCAGCACAGTCTCCTTTAGCCACACCTGCATCATCATCGATAGCACTACCAGTTAGCTGTGGTTCCTCAGTTTCTCTTTTGCATGGCCCCCACCCAGGTAATCCAGAACTGCAGATTCCAGCTACCCCTGTTGTTACAAGTATTCCTATCATGGTAAAAACGGAACCTACGAGCCCCACACCTTCAGCTTTCAAAGGCCCACCCCATCCTGCTACTCATAGCACTTTAGGCTTGTCAGCAGCATTAGGTCGTGCATTTACTTCAGCAGCAGCATCAGTGCCAGTTAGTTTATCCACTTGCCTTAATCCAACATTATCAGGTCTTTCCTCCTTGAGTACTCCCCTAAATGGTTCTGCACCTCTTTCCTTGACCCCTCATGGTTCCTCCACTCCAATTGCTCCTGTGTTTACTGCTCTTCCTCCTTTCACTTCTCTGACCAATAACTTTCCTGTAACTGGTAACCCAGCACTTAATCCTTCTGTATCTCTTCCGGGGTCATTAATAGCCACTCCTACAACTGCTTCCTCCACATCAGTCCCTCATCCCAGTTCTACTGCAGCTGTAATCTCAGGGCTTACAGCCTCAGCCCCTGTCTCAGCGGCACCGTTTCCCCTCAACTTGTCTACTGCTGTCCCGTCCCTTTTCTCTGTTCCTCAAGGACCTCTACCATCTTCAAACCCATCCTACCATGGCTTTCCTGTCTCTAACACTCCAACAGTTACTCCTGCACTCCCTTCTTTCCCGGGGTTCCAGGCATCATCTACAGTAGCAGCAGTTGCACCATTGCCAGCAGCTGCTACAGCGCCGTCACCAGCTCCAGTCTTGCCAGGATTTGCATCTGCATTTAGTTCCAATTTCAACTCTGCACTTGTTGCACAAGCTGGGTATGTTTTTACTTCTAAAATGGCATAAAAGCCTTCCAATTTAACCTTGTGTACCCTTAAAAAACTAATTTTCAGTAAACTGTTGGGTGGAAGTCAAAGTCAGATACTTAGTGGCCTTTATTTTTTGTGAGCTTAAAATGTACCACTTATAATCAGAAATGATTTCTGAACAGCCTTCTTGTAGCAGTGTTGGCATGCTAAACATAGGGGAAAGTAGGTGCATATACAATTTCACATTTGTAAACTTGGTAATTAGCTCTCAGTGTTTTGGTTTGTTGAATTCAGGAAAATCAGAAAGTATAATAAGGTTTAATATTTATATGAAATATATTTGACAAATGTAGGAAAAGTAGGAAACATTTGCTCTTGTTCGTGAACTTTCCCTAATGGACTTGTTACAGATTGTCATCTGGACTTCAAGCGGCTGGAAATTCTGTTTTTCCTGGACTTTTGTCGCTCCCAGGAATACCTGGGTTTTCCCAGAACCCTTCACAGTCTTCCTTGCAGGAGCTGCAGCACAATGCAGCTGCACAGTCAGCCCTCTTACAGCAGGTAAACCAGTTATACCTGTAAGTACTTTAGAATGGTGACAGTTTAGTGCCAAGTATGAAGCCCTAACATTTAGCAGTAAAAACTTATTCTATATTTATTATCATTGGTCTTCTACCGAAATAGTAACTGATCTCATTCCACAAACCTTCAAATCATACTGCCCTCCTTAAAATGGTGGTATAGTGTTGGCTTTGTTAACTTGATTATTTTTCCTGTTCACCACAGAACTATTTTTTGAAAGAACATTTGGATCAATAAACTAATGTTTTTATTTTTTGTGGAGCTGACACATTCTTTAAAAAATTTTAAGCAGTTTAACAAAGTTGACTCAGCCAAACATTTTTCTGCCCCCCCACCCACTGTGTTGTAGTTTTTGTGTATTTGTTAAATACAGATGAAAACCTACTTCTGTTAACAGTTATAGCTGGATTAATTTTTACTCTTTGTTTTAGGTACATTCAGCTTCAGCTTTGGAGAGCTATCCAGCTCAGCCTGATGGATTTCCTAGTTATCCTTCAGCACCAGGAACCCCATTTTCATTACAGACTGGACTTTCCCAAAGTGGGTGGCAGTGAATATAGTTTTTTTTTTCCTCCTTTGAAGCAAGACCAAAATTTTTTAAGGACTGTGGTGAACACCCTGGCAAAAAAAGAAGTTGGGGAAGTCAGAAAATGAGAGTAAGAATTACTCTGGGGAAATGTTAGTGTCTCAGAGTTAAAATGTAGCTGCAATTTTTCTTTATAGCAATTTTAAACATGGACATTTTCCCATGTAAATAGGACTGACACACCATATGGGAAACAATATTACAAAAGTTTTCTGTATTTATTATCTCCCATCCTATGAAATTTTGATATGTGTGATCTGTACAGAAAGAATGGTAAAGAGGAGATTGGATTCTTTACAGCCGAATACAGCCTTAAATCTGCCTGTGATTTCTCTTGACATCAGTAAAAGTTGTGCCTAGGGATTAAAGGTTGCATGTGACCCTTAGGGTTTTCCCTTTTATATTCATGAGTAGTTCCTGTTAGTATCAATAGGAACTCCAAGTGTATACTTGAAGGGGACTTGAGACTCCTTCCTGACACCTTTCCCTCCCCATTCTTTCCCCTGCCCCTAATAGTTTTCAAATACTAATATGAAATGTCTTGCACATACTGCTGAATTCAACTGAAAAATATATTTTCGGCAAGGAGTAACTAGAAAAATGGTGCTTATTCTGGTCATTAGAATGACTATATCAGGTATTTTGAGTAAAATAATACTTCCAGGCATGCTTTCTTACAGAAATACAGCTGAATCTGTAATAATTTGCCTTCAGGATATGTTTCTTAACAGTAGTGGTGACAGCATTTGTATAACTAGGAACAATTGACTGGCATCTAGGCCATCTCTGTTGTTCATTGTACTGGAAATCTTTGGTGAATGTTTACAGTCATGAGATTTAGTATTTCTCTTTGAAAGACATTATGCTTAAATAACTGAAAAAGATGGTATGGCAACATATAGAAAAGATTTCCTTTGTTAATGAAATGCAGTGTGCACTCTATTTTACGTACCTGTGGTAGTGTAACACATGATTGAAAGTCATTTGTTTAAGACAGCTATCTCTACTGGATTTTAAAGAAAAACAGTAGAGAGAATGGTCTCCAATCCTGTGATTTACAAGTGTGAACTGTAGAAAATCTACTGTAGAACATTTCAGCACCTAGAGGTTTTACTTTTTTAAAGATGGTCTCTGATGGAAGATGTTGCTAATGTATTTTCCTTTAATGGGGGAACAAACTTTTTAAGCCTATTAATAAAAATATTCCTGTATGATTAGTTTTTAACACAATTTTTAAAATAAAGTTTACAGACATGGCACAAAGTTTTTAGTGATTACTTTTTTTCTAGTTTAAAAAATACTTGAATAAATGTTTGGATACTTATATGGATTGGGTAAGTGAAACACTTTGTTTTATGCTGTATATTAGATGGTCTCTAAAAAGTTACCATATAATGTTCTGAATTATGTATTGCCTTTATGAATTGAATTAATACTTTTGAGTTCATACTATTGAGCATAAATTTAATCATTGAAGTATAAAAATGAAATTATTAAATTTTGAACAATTAAAAGAGGGGTGTGCTTATGTCTGAAATTATTCACCTTTTAGACTCAATAATATGAAGCCATAGTCATATAACTACTTAACAGGACTGGGGGAAGGGTAGAAATCTTTTGGATCCCATCTTTTCTTAGTCACTTTAATTCTGTAATTATTTCATTTAAAATTCATATTGCCAAGCTCATTATAGTAGCGCATAGATTTATGCAGCATTTTAGAGAATTATTTAATGTCATCTTTCAAATGCCCCTGACAGGTAGACAAGACAGATATTGTAACCATTTGATTAATTTTGGAAATTGAGGCACACAGACATTTTGGTTTGGCTAAAATCACATGACTAAGTAAACCTGTTTTGGCATATGTTTGACCCAGAGTCATAATGTCTGGAAGATATAGCTTGGTTTTTATTATTTCTCCCTCTTTCACTGACTTGAGGTGTTTAGGAGTAGGCTTCGTGGGCCCAGAAGGTGTGGAAAATTTGTCCATTATGAGAAATTCTCTTCTTTGAATATTTATTTATTTCTCTGAAGTTTCTGTGGGTTCCTTGGTCAAAACTTGCTTCTTAATCATTTTGCTTTTTCCTTCTAAAGCCCTCCCCCAAGCTCTTCTTCTGAGAAACCACAAGAATTGGGTAAGGTGTGTGTGTTTCTCAGAGGGTAAGAGGGACCATTTGGAACTTGGCTGTAGGTGTTCCCTCATTAGCTTTAAAGGTCTACTTCCATCATGCCCCTGCTGCCTCTCAGATCACCTTTGTGACTGCTCCTTAGTCTCCTTTGTAGGATCATTTTAGTCTTGCACCCTGTCTTACAGCACTGTCTGCGCCCTCTTCTATAGTCAGTCTTTCATGGTAATTTTTTCTTCTTCCTGTGGGTTCAATTCTCTCTACAGATGATTCCAAATCTATATATCAGTCCTAGTTGCTGCACCTATGTTCTTCTTCACCAACTGACTGAAATTAGAAGTTCTCAGAATATCCTATAGGCATTTTGAAATCTACTTGTCAAAAACAGTCCATTATTTCTGTAGAGGTTACCACCATCCTTCTAGGGACCTATGTTTACAACTATATTTACCCTCAACTCTTCCGTCTTGCTCATACTTTGTGTCTTGTCAGTTGCCAAATTTTGTCAAATCTGCCTCCATAACATGTGGAATCCTTTCTCATTTCTCCACTTAACAAGGCCCTCATCACCTTTCACGTAGACTTTAGCCATAACCTAATTTCTCTCCTGGCTTCAGTCCTCCATTCCATCCTCCAACGCAGCTGCCAAATTGATATCCCTAAAGCCTGGGTCTGAAATACTGACCAAGAATTTCAAGTAGTTCCCAGTGGTCCTTTAACATCATTTGCAAATTAGCTCCAGCTTTTTTTCTAGGCTCACCCATCTATCCCTCATGGCTAGAACATACGCCCTCCCCAGCATCATCTAAAAAAAAAAGCTTTTAAAGAGCAGCTTCAGTGCCACCTTCTCCACAAAAGATAAAAGCAATTGTAATTTTTGCAGAAACTTAAGACACTAATGAGGTATCTGATGAACTGAAACAGCAAAATTCAGTCCATCATCTCCCCATTGAAACCCCCTTCCCCACTCCCCCTTCATAAAAAGATCAATAGGCTTGTTTTCTGGGAATCAACTTAGCAATTCCCTTGCTCCCCTCCTGTAGTCTACTAGGACCCATCTCCACCTTCAATCCATTATTCTACAAGAAACAAAACTCACCTCTTCCTTTTGTGAGGAGGAGGCAGAGGCAGTGGAAAACTGAAGCATGTTTTCTTGGGGGGTGGGGCGTGAGAGTGAGTGGGAAGAGCTGCGCACCTTTCTCTGGTTGGCTACCATACTCATCCAGGGAACTGGGAAAGACTCATACCAAAGTGTAATGAGGCTCCTTCGGGCCAGAAGGAAGAGGAGAGGCATCCAGTTGATATCAGTTCTACCTTCTGCCTCTTTCCCCCCATGTCACTTGAGACAGAGACAGGCCACTGAAAAGTGAATTTTCTGGGATGAGAAGAGGTTGGGACAGCTCTAAACACCCTCTGGGAGACTACCATCAAAAGAGGAGTCAGAAATTAAGATAGGGAAATATAAAAGGGAAAAGAAAAAACAATTGAAATGGCTGGACATCCCAAAAGGAAGAAAATTCTGTTAACCTTGAACACAAGTAGATAAATCAAGAAGGAAAATACTAAAAAGAATGAGATATGCCCTTTCCCCCAGGACATCTAAATGACTCCAAACTTCTCTGAATATATGTTACAAGGCAGAAGAAAATGAATCACCATCTGAAGCGGAGGACCCTGTAGATTCCCAAGAGAACATGGAACTACAACGAAATACTCCTCTGTAATTCAACAGAGGAATGAGTCATGTAAGCAAAACATGGCCTGCACAGAGGGTATCACAGCCAGAACAGGAAAACCTGAATTTCTATTGGTGATTCTCACCAAAGAATCCCAAGTGATAAGAAAATGCAAATGTATGTGTAAAAGACTATTGAAGAAAACCAAAAGATAGTCATTAAAACAGCTCATTGTGAGCAAAACACTGAACTTCATGGTAAGATTATCTGCAATCACAGTGTTTAAGGTAAGTGAATAAAGTTGTAAGCTGCAGGCATCTATACAAAGTCCGTTTGCTTTGCTTTGTGTCTTACACAATATATTCATTCAGGTGATGTGGAAAACCACCAGAAACTAGTCAAAATAGCTAACAAAAAAGTTGAATTCTTAATTTAAAATAAATCACTGAACCCATTCAATAAACTGCCGAAGCAGTTGATATATAAAACATCCATTTGTGTTTTTAACAAGGGAAAATGGATTAAAATCTGGAAGTTTTAAAACACAAAGCAAGACTTCTAATAATAAAGGTTTTAATAAAGTATTTTAATAAGCACCTACTGTATGCCAGGCTCTGTGCTAGATACTAGAAATTCAAAGGCAAATGAAACAATTCCTAGTCACAAGATGCTTATGACATTCTGACAATAACGATACAAACATCCATGAACTCATTGGTAATAGGCAGATGTAATCTTGGACTACCTCAAGTTCAGCTCCTTTGGGGCCAGCATTTGCCCAAAACTTGTGCGCAAACCTCCACTACTATTTTTTTATACCACCCCAGAGGACACAGAAATAGCATATCAAAGTAAGTAACAGTAACAAGAGAAACCCACCCTACACACAGTGTGTTCTCCCAAAGTTTGTCCTTCCATCCAGTAGGAGGGTTGATAATATTTGCTATGACCATAGCAACACATGATATAATCTATGTGTCGGACCTTTCAAAGTTCACATCTCAGGGATGTCTCAATTTCCACATCTCCAAATAGAGCCTATTCCTTTCTTCCACCTCTTCAAACCTATCGCTTCTAAACTTCGCCTTTTCTATTGAAGAAACTTCCATATTTCTGTTAAGGTACCATCATCCTTCGATTCTCCCAGATCTGTAATCTTACTGTTACATTCCACTCTTCATCCTCCCTCACCCCGTGCATCCAGCCATTTGCCAAATTTTTACTTTTCTCCCTGTACACTCAGGGACCTCTCACATGGAACTTCAGTTTAGGTCTCCTTTACCTCTCCTTTCAGTTGTTGCAACAGACTCCTGATTCCTGATTGATCCTCATGCCTCAAGTTTGTCCTTTCCACTGTCAGTGATTTTCCCTAAGCAGAGATCTGACCATGTTACTACCCTACTCAGTCAACTCCAGTGCCTTTTATGACCTCTAGAATCAAATATAAACAACTTTCATCAGCTTTGAAAGCCCTTTACAACTTTTCCAACCTTTCTTTCTAGCCTCATTGTATGTTATTCTCCCTGCCATAGTTGGAATCAGCCAAACTGGCCTATCTTCACACAACAAACGCTTCATCTGGGTTCTCCATGGATTTGCACTGACTCCCCCAGCCCAGGAATGTCCTATCTCCTGACCCCTACCTCAGAAAACCTTTCTGATAAAAGGGTTTTTTTTTTTTTTGTCAGATAAAATACGTGGGACACACACAAACATGCCCACACCCAAAACTTCCAATTTTTTCAGAATTACAGAATCTTAGAGGGGGAAGGAACTCTTCTGATAAAACAGCTGAAGTACTATGTAAGATGTGAAATGTTTCTGAATCCCTTCAACTAGTCATGTCCTCTCATTCAAACATCCTTTATTTAGCTTCTTTTGTATTTATTTTCATTGTATTTATTCTGAGAGGTATACATGTAATACACTTTTGTCCATCTTCTCTATGGCATCTTGCAAGTAGAGATTATTTCATTTATTGTATTTGAATCCCCATAGCCTGATACAATGTCTGGCACCTAGTAGGCACTTAACAAATGTTTGTTGATTCATTGATAGCCCTCCATGTGCTATGTGAGAAATTAGAAATGGCATTAAACAAAGGAGGGGAATGGGAGTTGGACAAGACCAATCAGATACAAAGGAAGTCTAGACTGCAAGTCACATTATTTTGAGGGTCTTGAAAAAAGTTGTTTACAAAATAGCTGGAAAAGAAAAACTTAGTCACAGGGATTATTCCTGCCAGAAACAAACAAAAATAAGAGCAAAAAAAGACCTGATCAAGAAATATTAATTACTACCAATTCATTGGGTCAGCTAGGCAGCATAGTGGAAAGAGCACTGGGTTTGGGATCAGGAAGACTCATCTTCCTGAGTTCAAATCTAGCCTCAGACAGATACTGGCCATGTGACCCTGTGCAAGTCACTTCACCTTGTTTGCCTCAGTTTCCTCCTCTGTAAAATGAGATGGAGAAGGAAATGGCCAACCACTCCATTATCTTTACCAGAAAAACCTCAAGTGAAGGGTTGGATAAGACGGAAATGACTGAACAACTAACCAATCCGTATGTTTCTTTCCCATTCTCTAGAAAATCTTTGAAAGTAATCTACACACATAAAAGAAATCCCAATGGAAGATAGGAGAAGGGAACAGGCAAGTTTTCATGAGTGACAGTCTTTATTAGACCATATTGTAACAGTCACAGACTGAAAGGCAAAACATAAGCAGTTATAGATGAAATAGAGCCTGGCTTCATTCCATGATGTTATAATCAAAGTAGCTGAGGAAAAACCTTTTAACAAAAGGATAATGGAATTCTGTGGGAGGTGTTAGATTTTTCTCACTATAGGTTTCCAACTGTGACTTGGAAAATCATTTGTTGAGGAGGTTTAGAGAATACTTGCTCAGGCATTTTTTAGCCTGGGTGGCCTCTGAGCTTCTTGCCAAGTCAGAGATTCTATGACTCAATGAAAGACTTCCTTCCTTCTTTCCTTCCTTCCTTCCTCCCTTCCTTTCTTCTTTGCTTCCTTCCGCAAAGATCCTGTCTTAAAGAGGTAAAAGTCACTTTTAAGGGCAAAAACTAATGTGTATTAGAGCTGTCAGAATAACCATATTGTTTAGACTCTGTTGCCAGTTGTTTTTCTACCACACTACAGGAACTCTGTGTGTGTGTGTGTGTGTGTGTGTGTGTGTGTGTGTGTGTGTGTGTGTGTGTGACATGACAGAGAGGGAGATGGGAAGAAATGAAGGAAGAGGAGGAGGAAACAAAATATACATTTAAATTTCCCTCTTGCTACAATATTTCTCTTTTGTCTCCATCACAGTAGAAAGAAGTTACATCATTACTATTTTGGAACGCAGACAATGAGAGTGGGGAACTACTCTCTGATACAGACAAATACTTTATAAAAGACTTGAACATTATTTCAACTTGGTATTGACAGAGGAACACTCTCTTGTCTCTCTGTTTCTGTCTCTCTATCCCCGTCTATGTCTCTGCTGATCTTAATTTCCTAAGGTTCTTGACCTGCTACTAAAGACACGTTAAGTGTTCACTCTTTGCTGAAATAAATCTTGGTTTGTTTTTTTTTAACGTGGGACAAGAGGAACATTTTGAAAACAGAAAAACAGTCGATTCGTCATCTTCCAAGGGGACATGTTTGCATTCATTCACCTCAGGGCACTGCTCTACTGCCACTAGGGAACAATTATTATTATTTTCTACCAAGTATTAAACTGATAGGCAGCAATTAACGTGTTGTTAATGACATGAAAATTATTCACAGTCATTTCTTTAAAATCTCTGAATTACATTGCAACCAAAATAGCACCACTGAGTGTTCTCTTCCTTTTCCAAAGAAATGACAGGGTGGAAATATAAGTTTCTTTCCCTTCTAAAATTCTGTAATTCTGAAAAGATTGGAGGTGTGTTTTGTGGTGTGTGTGTGTGTGTGTATGTGTGTGTGCGTGCATGTGTGTGTGTGTATCCCACATGTGTGATTCAGGTGAGGAAAATGGAGTCCTGGGTAGGTCAGTGAACTGTTCTATATGTATCTCAGATTTGGAATGACAGAAGGTCATTTGCTTCACCTAAACCTGGGAGTGGAAAAAGCTGTATCACTGCAAGTAGGAAGTAAAAACTTTTCAAAGTATTTGTCCACAGGTTAACTTGAAGGTCCAAGAGATGGAATCATATACTAGGAACATTTTCTCCTTCCTTTTTCTTTTTTCCACCCCCTTACCCCAATTTTTTTCTTCTTACTACCACATTCTCCTTATATCTTTTTTTCCTTGTTTGTTTGATGGGAAGGGCAAGTATTATTTAAGGTTTTCCTCCCCTAAAGATCTCAGAATTGGAAGATGTATAAACTGTTACCATCTGCCTTTCATCTTCATACATTTAAGTTTGTCATGGGTTAAGTATGTATGTATGTAAATATTATTGACTAATCATTTCCAATCATGTCCAACTCTTCATGACCCCATTTAGGGTTTTCTTGGCAAAGATACTGGAGTGCTTTGCCATTTCCTTCTGCAGCTTGTTTTATAGATGAGGAAACCAAGGCAAACAGGGTTAAGTGATTTGCTTAGGGTCACGCAGCTAGTATTTGAACTCAAGTCTTCCTGACTCCAAGCCCAGCACTCTATCCACTATGCTACCTATCTGCCTGGTATATAAACATATGCAAATATAAATCCATACTCATATACATGCACAAGTTTGTAAAATGTATATATACACCTTTTATCCATATATAGACATATATCCATACACACATGTAATATTTGTGTGTGTGTGTGTGTGTGTGTGTGTGTGTGTGTGTATCTCAGATATACTCCCTGCCCTTGAGGAACTTAACATTTCATTTGGAAAGTATGAAAAATGCACACCTTAAAATCCATAGCAGTACAAGTATATGATAGGGGAATGTGACAAATGTTGGAGGGGATATGGAAAAATTGGGACACTGATTGTTGGTGGATTTATGAAGTGACTCAACCATTTTGGAGAGTGATCTGGAATTATGCCCAAGGAGTTATTAAACTACCTATACCCTTTGACCCAATACCACTACTAGATCCATTTCCAATGATGATTGAGGAATATATGTTCTAAAATGTTTATAGCAACTCTATTTGTGGTGGCAAAGAACTGGAAATTACAAGGATGCCCATCAATCAGGGACTGGCTGAACGAATTGTGGTATATGATTGTGATGGAGTACTGCTGTGCTAAGAGAAACGATGAGCTTGATGATCCTAGAAGACTATGGGAAGACTTCCACAAAATAATGAAAAACAAAATGAGTAAAACCAAGAGAACATTGTATACAGTAGCAGCAATATTGTTTTAAGAATGACTTTGAGCAAATAAGTCACTGTGACTATTATAAATACCCAAATTAACTAGAAAGGACATGAAAAAAGATGCTATCTACATCCAGAGAAAGAACTGATAAATAGAAATTGGTATAGAATGATTTTACCTCTGTGTGTATATGTGTGTGTGTGTGTGTGTGTGTGTGTGTGTGTGTGTGTGTGTCTAATGGTAGCCACTGGGAGGAGAAAAACAGGAAAAAAAATAAATTTATATAATTTTCATATATTCAAATGGAATGGCAACTTGTGTAGAATAGATTTGCAATTCCATGTGCAATCTTTTTAATTATACTATGTTATGAAAATGCTTGTTTTATAAATTACAAATAAATAATTTTTTTTAAAAAGTATATGCTAAATGTCATGTGGGATGAATGATAGTACATTCCAGTCATTAAATAGCTGTTTGAAATATTCTGTCCAAAAAATATTAAAATTAAAATACTTTAAGCCTCTTGTGGTAGCATTCAAAAATTTGTCATTTTTTTGCCTAAATCTCAAAAATCTTCCCTAATTCCTCTTTAGGCTAAGAATCTTTGTGAATCAGGAAAGTAACCAAGTAATAATGTAGAAAGATATAAAGAGATTAGTAATCTATTCATATTGAATGGGAAGAAGCATATTCAGAGGAGAGAGTCAGTAATGGCTTTCATATTCCCAGTGGCCTGGAGCAGGCCAAGCAAGGGACAGGAGAATGAAATTAGGCCAGATAAAGATTTGATGGCACCTAATTCAACAAACCCTTCTTAAGCTAGACCTAAGAGGTGGAAGGTAGGCTTTGTGTACCCCAGTTACTTCTCTGTTCTTCTTTTCCAAATCCTTGAATCAATGGGAAATGACATGTTTGGTTATGGACAGGAAATGTATAGTTGAGTAGCAGAAATACTACAGCATCCTTAGCTAAAAATAACTAATAAGAATGGAGAGGAAATAATCCTTTTAAATCAATCCAACACAGGAAACTTTTTCAAAAATTTTCATGCTCCCTCTTCTTTTCTTTTAACTCAAGTATCTAATATCCTACCCTATTTTACGCCTGACAGAAAAAGCCGGGACACCTGCAGCTGTACTTTTGGGAAAAGGGACTGAATGCCAGGGGGTCAGAAATATCACTCAAAGGATCGTAAGATTTAGAGCTAGAAGGGACCTATTCAAGCACTTATCATTTTATAAAGGAGGAAATTTGAGGCCCAGAAAGGTTAAGGCAGAAGTACCCAAGGCTACCAAAGTAGTGAGTAGTAACACTGATATTTAAATTGAAAACAAATGAACTTTAAGGTTTTGTTTTTTGGGGATGCAAAAAAATAAATACCTCATATAAATCTGTATACCCTGGTAGAATGTAAGTTGGGGGCTGGGACTTGTTCATTTTTGCTTTTTATCATGACTGTCCTGTTCATCAAGAAGGTGCTTAGTAAATACTTGTGGAAAGGGAAGTAATTAGAGCAGCCTGAGGAAAATAAGACCAAAGGGAGGAGGGGTAGGAAAGGCAAATTACCAAATGAAAAGGAAATGACTGGTTGTAGTGACAGGACTATGTAGAAGAGTGTTTGGGTGCAGGGCCTGTGGTAAGCATTTAATTAATTATTGTTGCCTTGTTGACTTAGAGATAAGGAAAATAGAATACTTGTTGAGAGCATATGAGTATGGGAAGTCCCTTCCTGGATGAGCTAGAAATCTCCCCTCCCCACCTCTGCTTTTTTTTTTTTTTTTTTTAACCAGACTACTTCAAATAGCATTATTCACTGGCAGGTGACATTCTTCAAGTCCTCTTTCTGTAGAAGGCAGACTCAAGGTTTTTGTTTATGGAAACATTCCCTTCACCTGGGTAACTAACCCCTTGGGGTGTTCCTGAATGGGAAGAAGCCTCTCTCATGTGCTCATTCTTTTCTCTTTTCTCACCCTATCACAGTCACACCTCAGCTGCTTTCTGATAACTGATCCCTCCAGAACTGCACAGCGATAAAGACTTTTCTGAGGATGTGATGGATTCTGGAATGTCTTCCCCTGAAAAGCAGGATAAGCAGAATTTAGTCGGTAGGTTCTTTTGCTTTCCTCATTTTATAATGGAATAGGTATAGTAAACATTGCAGACGGATAATGTGGTATAGTGGAAGAATCCAGGACCTAGAGGCCAAGAAGGTAGGCTCAAACCCTGACCATGCTATTTAATATCTATGCTGCCTTGGGTAAATCACTTGATTTCTCAGTGTCCTCATCTACAAATGGTGGGCTTATACTCCATAGTTTCTAAATTTCCTTTCGAGTCTATGATCTCATTAGGGACTACTTTTCATGTAACATGATCTTGGGGTGTATTTTACTAAAGAGAGATGGTTAGACTTTCATTTAGAGCAAAGAAGACTGGTTGGATCATTCTTTAATTTTCCTGAGTAGGGGAGAAAAGTTTGTGACTTGCTATATTTTTTTACTTGTATAAAAATACTTAACTTTTGCATTAATTACATGGAAGTGTTAGATAGTGTTTGGTTTCTGCGATCTTTAACATATATCTGATTTTCTTATGAGTGAAAGGAAAAATGAATTATAAGTCAAGACTGATAAAAGGAGAGAAAGAGAATACCCTCTTTCCCTCATAGTTGACATATGCTAGTAACCCAAGTTAAAAACCAGAAATACCAATACATTTCACATAAATGGAAAGATACTAAGAGAAAAATTATATCCTCTGGGAAACTTGTTTGGGTTAAGAAAGCAGTTCTCTTGAGGATAGTTTCTTGCATCTTTCTACATCACTGAAAAAAATGTTCTGACAGATTTCCACTCACACTTTCTTCTGTCCTTTCTCCATCTTTGTTATGTTTTCTCTAAAGAAAGTTGCAAAGGGAGTTAGTGAATATCTCAGTCTGAGTTCCTTCTCAAAGTTGGGCCTGTTTTTTATCTGTTTTGTTTTTGTACAGCCAGTGCTTACCGTAGTACCTTCATATAATAAGTGCTTAGTAAGTGTTTGTTGAATTAAATTAAACTCTCTGGACCTAAGTTTTCTCTTCTGTAAGCAAACAAATAAACAAGAGGACGTTGGATCAAATGATTTCTAAATCACGACATTATAACTATTGAACTTCTTACTGTTATTTACTACATCCTTTTCTCTTTGGACAAGTGTGAAATGTTATCACCTTAAATGGTTCCTTGGTGCCTTCATTACTGTTTGAGGCTGGAAAGGGAACAGGTATCTATATATCAATTTAGGGGAAATTTTAAAAATGAATTTAGACTTGAAGAAATTTTTCCAAACACTAAAGTACTAAATATCTAAACTCCATGAAAGAAATGCCATCTGACATCTCTCTGGGGATCCTTAGAAGCCAGTCTACTTCCTTCTTCCTGGTAGAAACTCCACAAATGTTTGTTGAATGTGTTAAACTAAAATATTTCCTCTCTTTAATGAACTCCCTCATCTCTAAGACAAAACCTAAAATGGGGAAGAAGGGAGAGAGGAGACTTTCAGTTTAGTCAAACAAGCCTCTGGAAACTGCTGATACTCGTTTCCATCATATATTGACTGAAGTCTGATTGGTGGAGACACTGAGGTTTCTTTTGTGAGAGCTTACTCAGGGACCATGAAGGGGACTGTGGATATGAATGGGATCACCAAGAACTGTAACTGCTGGGCATGCTGCCACTTGTGCAGGACGGTCTTTCATCCAATAGGTTCAGGATAGTTGTGGCTATTTGGCCAGCTTTGGGAAGGTGGAAATCTGTTTATTTGATGGTTGTTGATTATTTTTTCTTTCTTTTTTTTTTAATTTAAATTTGAGGCTGCTACTTTCTTATGAGAACTTTGAATGATGACTATCTCAACCAAGAATATTTGGCATTCCTTCTCCCTTTCCCCTAAATTAATCTCTATGTTATTTTGAGAGTCCTATCTCAATTATTTTTTGTTTTAGCTATAAATCAGCTTGCACACTAAAAGAAGTATATGCTTTTAACTGACCCTTATTGTCTATAAGTTCCTCCATGTAGTGGGGTGAGCAAACTTAGCTGTTTGATTTTCAAAATAAGTTGTGCACCAAAAAAAATCCCTCCTCAAATTTCTCAGACTTCATGCAATTTCATTAAGATAGTTTTATTGATTTAATTTCTGCCCTGTTCTATCCTACCTGCCCCTCCATGATACTGCCTGTGTGACCTGGGGCAAGTTTATTTTCCTGAGCAGCATTTTCCTCATCTTTGTAATGAAAGGCCTAAATGATTTCTGAGGTTTCTTCTGTGACCCTACAATTTTACTCCTATAAGGTTTAAATCCATCTAATAGAACAAAAGTTTATGAAGCATCTGCTGTCTACAAGGCACCACTGTGGACTTCTTGGTGAGTAAAAAATATGAATGAGTCATAGTTTGTGTTTTTCAGGAGCTCTCATACATATTTTCCCATTACGAGGTAACTGAACTTCCATATAGCAAGAATGGCAGACAATCATGCGACAAAAGTACATTGATACTTCTGAGACACTGAAAGAAGGAAAGAAAGGCCCCTGTGCATTGGGAGGGTTTTTGTGCAGAATTTATTGGAAAATACAAAGAGACATTTCATGTTACAGGAGGTGGGTGGTATGCGAATCTGAACTGGTTTGGGGAGAACCCACATGAGTTCAATGACATCATAATGTAAACAGCAAGGCAGCCTGGGAGCTACGTCTAGAACCAGCAAAAAAAAGATGAGCTTTTAGGCTATGCAGATAGTAATGGTAAAATAATAGTGCTCTTAAGTTACAAAGCATTTTCTGTATATTATCTCATTAGAGTCTCACAACAATCCTGGGAATTTTATAGATGAGGAAACTGAGGCAGGTAGTGGTTAAGTGATTTGCCCAGGTTCACATGGCTAACCAATGTCTGAGTTTGGATTTGAACTCAGGTCTTCCAGACTCCAACTCCAGTACTCTATATACTTTGCTATCTCCCTGCCACTTGATCTTACAACAGTCTGTGAGGGAAGTACTGTTATTGTCTCCATTTTATAAATGTTAAGAAGCTGAGGCTATGTGACTTGCTCAGGGTCACCCAACTAGTGTTTGAGGCAGGATTCAAATTTGGAGTTTCCTGACTCAAAGTCCAACATTCTACCCATTATGCCAACCTGAAAACGTGCTTTTTGCCAGGCATTAAGTACTTTGCAAATACTTGAGTCACATGTGCCAAATAATATAAACTTAAAATATTTGAATGTAATCCATGGTATAGGACTCTTTCCTCAGTGGTATAGAGTAGTGACTTGTACACTACATTTATCTATCAACCAATCAAGAAGCATTTATTAAGAAATAAAGAGGAATTGTATTCCAGGAGGGATGTTTGAAGTATCAAATGTGAGAAAAGGCCAATTTCATGGAGCTACAAGGGATAGGAAGGGAAGAAATGAATAGTCAAACTGGAAAGAAACTTTGGGTCAGGTTGTGAAGGACTTTAAAAGCCAAGCAGAGGAGTTTCTATTGTATCCTCCAGATAACTGGAAACCACAGAGTAGATGAGAACCTGGCTCAGATCTGCACTTGAGTAGATCACTGGCTTCTGATAAGCAATGAGTCAGGTGCTGATAATGACACAATAACCACTACAGACATGTTTGATATCCTTTTTCTTTCTGTCATGTCAGGATACATTTATCAGATTTCTGCCTTCTACCTGAGGCACTAGTAAAGGTTCTAGACAGAATCATTTATGTTTCCACACCCATTTATTAAGTGACAACTCTGGAAAAAATATAGTTTTAGGTCTTAGAGACATAAAGATAATTAAAACAATCACTGCCATTATGGAATTTACAATCTAGCTGGAGAAATACATAAATAAATAATATTTACATAATTTGTTTAAACAAAGAAGGATTATATAATCTTCTACTGCATGTGCAATGCACTGTGATTAGGACTGACTCATACAAAGGTGACAAACAACATGGTTCTTATCCTCAAAGAGCTTACATTTTATTGAGAGAATAAGGACGTACACACAAATCATTTTAATGCAAATTAGAATATATTAAGTGTTTTGATGAGGCTACATTTAGAGTTGAATAATACAAATTGAATAACAACATAAGAAAAGCCCTGTGTACCATTTAAAGATAGAGGAAAGAAAGCCAAAAAAGCATGTATGGAGAGAAAAGAGGGCTCAGTATCTTATCACCTCAGAGGGCCAGTAAAGAAGATTTGGGGAATAGTTAGAGAGGTAGGAGAAGTAGGAAAGTGTATCCTTACTTAAAGATATTCAAGGAGATGGGTGTGGATAGCAATGGTAGTAGCTAGAGAGAGATTGGACGAGAGGAATGTTAGGAAAAGGACTATATATTTGGCCATTGAAAAGTTATTGGGGAATTTTAGAGACTTTCTGTAAAGTGGCAAGAATAGAAAGTATGTTATAAAAGGATGGGGAAAGTAGTTGGTATTGAAATAGCGGGAATGAGTGATTTACATATTCATATATACACATATATACATATACATCCTAATTCATTGAGTTCCATCTTATTTTTCTCCTCTGCCATAGGCAAACATTTTGAAAAAAAATAGTAAGTAATCTGTCCCTTTCTTTCTTTATCTATATAGAATATACAAAAATGTAAGCATATAGGATATATAGACGTGTGTATATATGTGTGTATATGTAATATACACACATATATACACACATACATGCACTCTGTGTATACATATACATATACATTATGTGTATATATGTGTGTATGAATATATGTATATTCATAAACACACACACATACATACACTCACACACACACACACACACACACACACACACCTAGCATTCTAGGCAAATTTCTAAGACTATACATTGTATAGGAAGTTCTGAGTTGCATTGGTAGGGGGAATTTCTCCATCTAGGATTTCCCTATACAACAAGTACAATCCACATGCTGATCAAGGGTTGGGGAAAAAGTTAATGGAGCAAGGTGTGAAGGATCCTAGTCACAGGTGGAGAGATTGGCTTTGGAGAGGATCAGGTACCTCCTCCTTTCTCTGAGGGGAAAGGGAAAAGAAAATAAGCAACAAGGCTTATAAATTTTTTGGAATGAATGGGGAGAAATTGAGAGAAGTGCAACCTCTCTTTTCTTCAAGCCGTTCTCCAAACAGCTACTAAAGTGATATCCCTAAAGTGCACATCTTACATCACCTCCTCTGCTCCAGAAGTTCCAACAGCTCCCTGTTGCCTTTAGGATCAATGGACAATTCCAGTATTTTTAATTTAAACCCTTTCATGGTCTGGCTCCAATGAGTCTTTTCAGGCTTGTTTCACTTTACTCTCCTTCACACCCTTTAAGGTCTGGCCACACTGGCCTTCCTGTCATTCTCCATATGTGACATTTCATCTCCTATCTCTGTGACTTTGCCTTAGAAGTGCTTTAGACTTTAATATCTTCACTTTCCTGTCATAGAATCCCTAGTTTTTTTTAAAGGTCCATCTCAAATGTGACCTCTAACTATAGTCATATCAAAATCACCTTACTTACTAGTGGCTTTTCCACCCTGATGACATAAAGACTTAAATCTTTTCTGATCATTGATGTCTATTTTGTATTTACTTGTATGTATTCATATAGGTTTGTATTTACTTATATGTGTTTTTTAATAGAAGGTGGCTTCATGATGAATTTGTTTTGTCTGTGTATCCCATGTGCCTTGCATAGTACTTGGCACATGGGAGATACTTACTGATCCTAATAGTTGAATGACCTTGTCAACATGTCAGGAAGATTGAGAAGTGGGGAAATAGGAAGGTTGCTTCTTTCCCTGAATAATTTTAATCTCCACATCTCTATTTCCTTGATCATTGATTTTATTGCAAAGTAAGAAAGGCAGGACGGGGCAATACTTTCCCTTATGCAGGTAGTAGAGAGTGTGGTGCAGGCCAGGGATTGATCTCCCTGGTTCCTGCTCTGGCTGACTCCCTGAAGATCAAAGCCCAGCAGCCTCTCTCTTTAATCTGCTGCTAATGATAAGCAAGGGCACCACCAATTCTCCTAGCAGGGGCAGCCTGGGTATTTGAAATGCTCAGATGTAATTCTCGGAAGATGAACCACGTTCTCCCGTATTCACTTTGTAGCAAGTTTAGTGTCTAATGAAGCTGAGCTCCAGGCTTGGTGATTGATGACGCACGAGCTCGGTGGGACCCCGGGGATGCTCTGACAGGTCAAGGATGTTTTTGTTTTTGTTTTGTTTTGTTTTCCCTCAGACAAATAATAAAATGCAAAAATGCATGCGAAGTGCAGAGGGGAAATGGTGGCTCTTTCAGAGGAGTCCAGGATTTGGCCACCAACCCGGAGTCAGGAGGAAGCTGATGTAACTGATGCTGTCCTTCCTGAGAGGCCTGTAGGACTGAAACTTGTGATACCTCTATAGCCTTCATCCCAGAATGGAACCTGTGGTTTCAGAGGTCACTGCAGAATAGGACTTACAGAGGAAGACTTAGAGATCTTCTAGACCAAAATCCCTGATTTTACAGATGAAGAAATAGAGGCCCAGAGAGGTCAAATGTTTTGCCCAGAAGAAGCAATGTAGTGTAACAGAAAGGTCACTGAATTTGAAGTTATAAGATCTGAGTTAAAATTCTGTCTTCTGAGCCTCAATTTCTCCTTCTGTAAAATGATGCGGTTGGACTGGATCACCTCTGTGGTTCCTTCCAATGGTACTCCATGAGACTATCAAGGCTGCAAGGTGGCAAATGGCCGAGCTGAGATATAACCTAGTAAATTCAACTTAGACGTAATTAGACGACTCACTTTCCTATTAATCAGTCAGTGAACATGCTTGTATTAAGACCCTTCTAAGTGCTATGCTGGGTGTTCACAGATAGAAATGAAACCATTCTGGTTTTCAACATTGCATGAGAGAAAAGATATGTACCTTTATAAGTATATGTGAAATAAATACAAGGTAATGTGAGGTGGGTAGAAGAGCTAACTGTTTACGTGGAAGGGAACATTTGCTCCATCTATGAAGGAAATTAGAGATTTTGAGAGGCTGCAACATTTTTGTAGATTTCATGTGCATTTCCTATAAATTCAATATTCTCAAATTTTCCTTGTTTTCTTTTGCTTAGTTAACTTTTTTCTGGATAGTTCTCAACTCTTTTGTACATTTATAAGCTTCTGCATTTTTGTTAACATGGATAGGCTTTATCTGCAAGTCTTCCTTCCTTTTAATATGATCTTACAAACTTTTTCTTTGTAAATATAGCTTGCTCATTTTTCACTTTCCAGGATCTTTGGTTAACTTACTCCAAAATATTTTGCTGTGATGCATTTAGAGACCAAGTATTTGTTGGATTTCCCCTTCCCTTTTCCCTTCTTCTCTTTTCTTTTTCTTTTCTAATTTAGCAAAAATAAAAGAACAAACATTTTCCCCCAACATCTTAGGGGCACACTCTCCTCTTTACCACTTTGGTTTCTAGAAAGAGGGAACTCAGAGATAGCTCAGTTCTAGCATTAGTTCAACCAATGATCTCTGATGAGTTCTCATCTCAGTTAACCCTGGGCTGAGCCTTGAATGTTCCTTGGGGTAAAACGAATTACAGACTTTTACTCTAATTACTAACCCTTTTAAAGACACTCCCAGTTCTAAGTAGGTGGTTAGCAAATTGGAACCAATTACAAATTGTCTACACTTGATGTGATGCTTCTCCAAGGCACTTACTGCTATTTCGCATCATCACCACTCTCCCAGAAGCTGGGTCTTCAACCTCTTCATGTGGGGAGATGTCACCAGAGGTACTCTGTGCATATGCCAATCTTTATTACACTAATTTTAAATTCATGCTTTCTACTTACTTGTGTAATTTAAAGATAATATGTTTAGGCTTTCTTTGACGATCCTTTAACTTCTCTTGTCTTACCTCTTCCCCTATATTTCAGATTCCTTATCTCTTCCATTCTTAGAGACTTGGGTTCTATCTACAGCAGTCTTCTTTTTTCTGACTGATCTTTTCTACTATTAATCTTTTAGAGTGCTCTCTTCCCTCCTTTCAGATCTTCCCCCAACCCCCTCCTTGACTGCTCTGGAGACTTGAAAGTTTTCTTACCTGTCTTCTTCCCTCTTTGAGAGCTCCCTTCCCCCTAATATTTGCTTTCTGCACCTATTGTATTTCCCTAACTCTTTTCCTGCATTTTCTTCTCTTAACACAACTTGAAATACCAGTTTTAAAAAAAAATCTGGACTCGCCTTTTTTCTCCCTTCCCTGGACTCCAATCTTTTCCTCTTGTGCATTCTCCTTTTCTCCCCAGGAGAATTCCCTCCATTAATCTGGGCAGTTGTTATAATCTCTGGGGAGTCTTTTCCCCTTTCATTTTGTGGGCTTTTCCTTGAATTTGACCCAGCTGTGCTATAATAAAAATTATGACATAGTCTTGGGCAGTTTGAAAAGATCTGCCCTTTTTCAACACGAAGGTCATACACAATTTCATTTTTAACAGAGGAACTGCTGTGTTTCTTGTGATCTCCACATCTAAAACATTTTTTTCCTGACTGAAAGTTACGCTTATGATTTATTGAGTCACATCTATCTCATGTACTTGGCATCTGCTACACCAGCTTTCTTTGTCCTTAAAGGAAAACCATCTGATATATTGTTAACCTCATACTCTCTTTGCCACAGTTGTATTTCACTTTTGAATCCCAAGCTGGTGTGTGTGCTGTTTTAACTGAAACTATTAATTTATCAGAATATATAGGGTACCTCCCAAAAACTTAGTGCAGTTTTCTGTTATTAAAAGCTTAAAACTACTCTAAGATTTTTGGGACACTGTATTTTATCTGGGTCACAATATCTCCTGTATTCACTGTTTCATTCTTGAATAGAATAGCTTTCCTAGAAACATCAGAATCTGCTCATGTCTCTCAAAGGGCCTTTAGTTCCTCTGTAAGCTCCCAGGCTGACAAAGGCATTAAAAATAGAACAGGTTTATTTAAGAAGTAAAGAGCAAAGAAATGACCATAGTCCTTAGTATAGAAATTGAGGAGATCCCTCCTAGGGAGCTCCATTTATCTCCCCAGAGGTTGAGCTCATGATATAAGAGAACTCAGTGCATGAATTAGTGAAATCCCTGCATAGTTAAATGGAATTGCAACCCCATTGTATTACAGGTTGGGTATTTTTCCTTAACCTTCATCTGTTAGTCGTTAGTTTCCAAATGGCAGAAGCAGAAACTTTGGTCTGGTTCACATTGTTGCATTAGCATCTAAATATCTCTCTGTACCACCAGCCTGCACAGGCCTTGTTCCAACATTCTCTGGAATGGCTTTGGTTGTATGTGCTAGGTATCTGTCCTTTCCCATATAGCATCTTCAGTTGGAGGTTCCTGCTTGATGTTTTCTCCCTTGGATCCTCATGCCTTCTACCCATCCTGTGCAAGTAATGGAGAAGAGAAGTTGATGTGACTTTTATGATGAGTAAAATATACTACAGGGAGAACTAGCTCTAACAGGTTAACATTCATTTTCTCTATGAGAGAGCCTAAATTCAGGCCTAAATGCAATGATACTTGAATAATAATATAGTAAATATTGTTTTGTGTGGAGCATTGTACATATTGTACATTGTACAATAATGCATACACATAATACATTCTCAACATTTATTAGGCATCCATTATGTGCAGAGGATTTTTTAGATATTAGTGCACACATATAAATACATAGCAAACATTTGGCACCCTCTGTATTGCAGAATATTGTGATAGACTATAATGCACACATATAAATGTATATTAAACATTTATTTGGCACCCACTCTGTGTAGAGAATTGTGTTAGACAATGCACACATATAAATACATAATCAACATTTATTTGGCACTCACTGTGTGTAAAAAATTGTGTTAGACAATAATGCATACATATAAATACATAGTAAACATTTATTTGGTACCCACTGTATTGCAGAACATTATAATAGACAATAATGCACACATATAAATACATAGTGAATATTTATTAGGCACTAAGTACTGAGGGAGAAACAAATTTTAAGTAAAACATACTCCTTCTCATACCAACCCTTGTTCTCAACCAAGAAAGCTATGTAGGTCTCTAGAGAGTAACTTTGAAAAGGGAATTCAATTGGCCATGTTTATGCCATCTCCTGCTATCTTGAGTCAGACAGCAAACCACTGTTATAGCTTAATACTAGAGATATCCTTTCATTCACCTATCTCTTAAAATATGCAAGTTTCCAGTTTCCTATAGTCGTTTGTTTTATAATCTAAGCCTGCATGTTCTTGGTAAAGACTTATAAAGGATGGGTTTTTTTCAGTAAGGTTGCCAAGCAAATGAAAAAATGTCATAAAACCATTTCATCTATACCTATTTCTTTTACTAGATAGGAAGGTAGGGCCTTCCAAATATTTTTTTCTTTTCATAATTACATAAGACAAAGCAAAGATTTCTTAAATTGCAAAGTAATCTTGAGTGTTTCTAAAACATTTATAGGAATCCTAGAGAGGGGTTATTGAACAGAGGTGCTCACCCAGAGTTGTAGGTAAGGTATTCAAACCTTCAGTTACTTGGGATCAAGGGTCTTAATCAATAGGAATTTATTATATATTTCCTATGGGCCAAGAATTCAAGATGTTGTTTGTTGTTCAGTTGTGTCTGACTCTCTGTGGGTTTTCTTGGCAAATATTTTGGAGTGATTTACCATTTCCTTCTCCAGTTCATTTTACAGATGAGGAAACTAAGGCAAATAGGGTTAAGTGAGTTGCCCAGGATCACACAACTATTAAGTGTCTGAGGCTAGATTTGAACTCAGAAAGATGATTCTTCTTGACTCCAAGCCTGCCACTCTATCCACTGTACCACCTAGCTTCCCCTGTGCAAAGATACCAAGATACTAAAGGAGCCCTCATCCTAAGAGGGGAGACAATGTGTTTATAAACTGGTACCTACAAGTTAAATTCAGAGTAACTAGAAGACAGTCTTGAAGGGTAAGGCACCAGTATCGGGGGTTGGTGTGGGACTAAGAAAGGCCAATGGAGGAGTTGATACATGTACTGAGTCTTGAATATTAAAGGAAGACAGGAAATTGACTAGGCATAGGTAGAGCACCACAGGCATGGGGGGGGGGCGGTTAACCAGTGCAAAGACAGAAGAGTGAGAGATGTAACATTATGTGTAAGAAACAAGGTCAGCATGGTAGTGCTGAGTAAACAGAGTAATATATTAAAATGCTGAAAAGATTGTAAAAGTGTAGCCTATATTCAGATACTCCCTCTTCAAATTGTATCTCTCTTTAAATCTCTTTATATTTACTTATCTGGATATGTGTCATATTCCTCAGGGGAGTGTAAGTTTCTGAAGGGGTTTTCTCTTTTTTGCTTTCCTATCCTCAACCCACGGCTGCTTATATAAAGGATACTTAATAAGTGTTTTGAAAATTGAAATCAATCAAATTGGTGGAAATGCTATCCACCAATTTTATATAACTGTGAGAAAAGTACATTAATGGACAATAAAGCCCTACATAAATGTGAACTTTTTATTTTGATTAGACTAAACATGTCACTTTAGCAGAATCAGGTGAATCCATCCACCTCCATGGATGCCATCTGCACTGGGTGGCAGCCACGTAAGGTATCAATGCTCATTAATGGACAACTGCAGTAACCTGTCTCCTTCTACTCACTCAATAGATGCTCACAATAAAAACATTGGGGCTTGTGGCTGGTTCCTGGTTTGTCTTTCTTTCCTGTTGATGATCATCACCTTTCCTTTCTCCATATGGATATGCCTAAAGGTAACACACTGGGGAAATAACAGGGATTACTCCTAAAAGCTGCAGAATGATAGCATTGAGACTAAACCCACTCTACCATCCTCTTAGATTGTTAAGGAGTATGAACGGGCTGTTGTATTCCGACTTGGACGAATCCAAGCAAGCAAAGCAAAAGGACCAGGTAAGAAACAATGTTTTCCAGTATTAAACTGTGTTGACAGTTTCAGTAATACCACTGAAAGGTAGAACTCCCTGGAGAATCAAAAGCACCAAAATGGAAACATGGTGCCTATGAACTTACTTAGAATTGATTTCTAAATGCCCTTCTGAGCTGCTAAATGGTCTTATTCAGGTCAAGGTGGGTTTTGGACCACCTGGGTAAATCACATGGACTTAATTCATCTTTCTTGCCATCTCCTACTTCCCATGTGACAGGGACCTTTAGAACATACAAGAATTAGAGGGATAAACTGCTTCTCTTAAACGTTTGGGTAACTAGGTTACAATTCAGAGCACTGGTAAAGATATGATCTGGGCCATATTATTTGAACAGGGTGAATATTGCTGTAAGAAGTGCTCTCCTCACAGGACAAATCAAATGAGTTTCAAAGAAGAAAGATATCAAGCAGTCAGGACTCCAAGTATGAATCATGGCACTCAGGGCTAATTCATTTGAAGGCATATGTATGTGTGTTGGGGTGATGGGATGAGAAAGAGGATAAACTGCTGTGGTTATGTATCATTGTACCAAGGGAGGGGTTGGCTCATCTCTCAGGGAATCTAGAACCATTGCTGGTGGCGCATGTACAACAATTCCAAACCCCATCTCTCAAACCCTGGGAAGAGGTGGAGGAAGGAAGTCAATAGGTGAGAGGCACGGTAGTAGGCAGGCATCAGAAGAGGGGCATGTCTTTCAAGGGTGGTATCACATAGTGTGGAATCTATGGAAGATCATGAAGCTTATGTTACAGTGCAATATGGCCCCTGGGATGTTGGCCTTGGCTTAGTACATCTCCATCGGAATACCCCCTTAGGATATTTTCCCAAGAGGCCAAATATCTAGAAAAAATAACACTTAGAAGCCTAATGAAGACTTGTACCTAAAGATCTGTTAGGTAGTAAATGGAGGATACGTTTATATATGGGAGTTTATTAAGAGGATGGCCATGTCAGATTAACACTAGAATCATCAGAGGGAAAAGAATTATACTTTTAACATCCCCTCCCTCCTCTAAAAATACATTGTGAAAAACCCACAACAGTATTAAATCTAGGGTTCATGAACTTGTTTTGTATTTTAAAAATTATGTTTGATTAACAGTATTTCAGTATATTTGGTTTCCTTTGTAATCCTATGTATTTTATTCATTTAAAAATATTATTCTCAGTCCAGCATCTTTACCAGACCAACAAAGGATCTATCACATGAAAAATGTTCAGCACCTCTGGGCCAGAAGCTTAAGAATTGAGCTTTTGACCTTGAGAAAAGACAAGACATAGAACCATCACAACTAAAGTGTATACAGTAGTTATCACTCTGGAACAGGGCAACAGAATCATTCTATCTTGGACAGGGTAAGAGTGGAAAATAAAATCAATCTTGATCTGGGGATAATAGAGTAGTTTCAACATACAGTTTGCTGGAGGGAAAAACCATCCTTTACCAATGAACCCATTTCCCAGGGGTTTTCATGTACTGAATGTCCCAGGTTAACTACGCTCGTCATACACGTCTCTAATGAGTTACCTCAGAATGCCATAAGGACCAGTGGGAAGTCATCCAAACTGTTAATGAAAAGACTCCGCACTTTTACTAATTGAAGCTAAACATCATTTTGTATCCCATCTGTTACCTACCACCAACAGGAAAAGTCACCATAAAGCAGTCATTCTCAAGACAAGTCACAACAAAGGTTGAAAGATCAGGATTTTGTAGGGGAAGAAAGCATCCCAGTAGTATTTTTTTCTTTCCCTTCTATAGTATTATTAGCCATTTATGTGGAGTTCAGAATCAAAACCCATCTTTTGCTTCTATAAGCATCTATATAATGAATGAGAATGAGAATAGATTGGTGCATCCAAAATGCCAATACTGATTTTTTTTATTCATTTATTCTAAAAATTCCCCCTCCAAATGAATAAACAATTAATTGAAGACAGGGACACATTAAATCATCACTTTAGCAACTCTGTGAAATCCTTACAAAGCCTAGGGCCAGCTAGGTGGTTCAGTGAATAGAGTATCTGACATGAACTCAGGAAGACTGATCTTCCTGAGTTCAAATGTGACCTCAGACACTGACTAGCTGTGTGATCCTGGGCAAGTCACTTAACCCTGTTTGCCTCATCTGTAAAATGAACTGGAGAAGGAAATGGCAAATCACTCCAATGTCTTTGCCAAGAAAATTCCAAATGGGATCAGTAAGAGTCAGACCTGATTGAAACAACTGACCACCAACAAAATAAATCCTCATGCAGGGGCCCTGTACTGTGGAGGGGTACAATAATGAGGAACCACTGCAGGGTGGCAGAAAAGGCATTGGACTTGGAGATCAGAACATGTGGGTTCAAACTGTGGTCCTTACTAGCAGAGCCATAACTAAGGATATGAGCTAGGTATTAGGTACTAGAACTCAGTACCAGGATAGGACATTCAGGGGTCCCAGGAAGGACTGTCAGGCCATACTTCTTCCTCTACCTGACCCTAGCATCATAGTGGTAGCAGCAGTTTCATCCTGTAGTAGACTTCCTCTCCTTCTACCAACTAAGAACCTCATGGTATCCTAAGGTGTACACTTTCCCCTCCTAAAAGACATACAGGTACATTTTGCCATTGCTACTTGTTTCAGGTGCAAAAATTGCCAGTCATATTTCTTATCAACTGTGTAATATTGGTCAAATTACTTTAACTATCTAAGCTTTAGTTAGCTAGTATGTAAAATGGAGAAAATATTTGCCAGTGTCTTCAAAGTTTGATACCCTCCCCCCGAAATCAAGCTTTTATCAGTTGCCTTAATAGCTATTTCAACTCTTTTTGTGAATCAGACCCACAGCCACATGCAGCTAGTAAGCAGAAAACTAGCAGACGCTTTTTTTTAAAAAACTACTTTATTCTTATTTAAGAAGCTTCTCCTCCTTGAATGAAGTCCTCTGTTTATGTTGTAGAGAGAAAATTCCTTTAAATTATTGTCATAAACTTTGGTTGATTTCCCAGGTTCAGGCAAAACATACGAGGAGATTCACTTGTCTACCCTGGAGAAACAGAGTGGAGCTAGGAACATTCCACTTGCATTACTGTCAGCAGCAAAATTGCGCTCCATGTACCTTGCACTGATTTGTGAGGAAAGTGTTTTGTAAATCTTAAAATGCTATGTAAATATAAGCTACTGTTATCCTAGCATCTTATTTTGACCAACATACTTTAGTGACAGAAAAACTACAATTATCATTTCCCCTTCACTAGACTTGAATCAGAAGACAACTGTGAAAGAGCCATCAATTCTGTAATACAATGGGAATTTAGAGAATGTAGACGATCAGGAAGATTCCCACAGTAATATTCTTTTATTGAATTATAATACAGAGATGATTGAGAAAGAATCTCACAAGGAAGCAGTCTATGACATTCAAGGGCAGGTGATATGCCTTTCATATAGATTTATAATGAAATATTTCCTCAGATGACTCTCATTAAAATTATCCTAGATTTTTAGAGATCGGAAACTCCCCAAACAGGAAGAAAAGGTCAAAATAAATGTTAGGGATCTTTGGTGCCCATACAGAAGAAAAGAACAGTTAATATAAAAAAAGTCACAAGAGCTTTTGGAACCCCAATTTAACCTCAAGCATTTTGTTGTTGTGGATGTCTGTTTAAATATCTATCTGTCTATCTATCTATTTATTTTTTGGAAAACATTTTGAAATATGCCTTCTTTTTGGTAGGTCTGATCCTGGTGCTACCATGTGTAGATGTTTTTGTCAAAGTTGATCTCCGAACTGTTACCTGCAACATCCCCCCACAAGAGGTATCAATCATTCATGATCAATTTCCATTAGAAATACAAAACCAAACTGTTTTTAGTATACTGAAATCTCAAGTAACCTTCTTTAACTTGAATGGGTGATTTTGCTTTCATAAAGTCCTGGATCCTTGCATTGACTTTAAGTTTGCTTGAGTATATACTAGTCACATGTTAATATATGCAATGTGACTTCTACCCATTATTACTTCTTTAGCATCTGATTTCCATAGTCTTGTGAATTTCAAAAGGCTCTTCCTGTCTTTTTGAATGAAGGAAAGAAAAAACAAATATTAAGTGCTTGCTTTGTGGAAAGCACTGTGCTAATCTGGGGATATAAGTAAGACAGTTCTTGCTCTCAAGGACCACACATTCTATTGGGGGGGAAACAATACATATATAAGATTTTGGCTGTAAGTCAGATGGAAAGGTCTAGTTGTTCTCAGTGTACAACAGCAAGGCAGGTGATAACATATGGTCTTTAATATCATTTCCACTGATAAAGCATGGGTTTCTGATCAACCATTTGATGGTACCAGGGACTTCGGCAACAAAAACTTTCTTTTCTGGGTTTTCTGTACCTATAGCTGTTACAAATTGCAGCAATTGTAGAAATGATTGTCAAGTGACCATCTCTGCAGAGATTGTTTCCTAGGATGAGGAGGATCAAGGGTCAGAGGGTATTACTACTTTCAGGGATGTGTTGGGCTTACTTGCCTGCTGCTGGCAGTTATTTAGCTGTTGATATTGGTAGTGGTAAGGAAGTTGAATCCCTTCTTCACAAAGATTTCTTTATTAGCAATGGCCCGAGAGACTATGGAGCTGTATGCTGGGTCAAAGATGGGTGAAGAGACATTACTATTTCCAAGGTTCTTGGGTTCAGGGTCCTAGGATCTTTTATATAAAAATCCAATAAGATTAAAAAGTGGAATCAAATGCATATAGGAATTCAAAGATGTTGGGACCCTAGAGAAAGATAACCAGAAAGAAAATAAATGGTTATCAGCCAGAGTAGTTTCCTTTCTCATTTGTTAAACTAATATAGGAGAGACACTAGAGTTTCATGGAAATTGAAATTGGGAGAACAAAACACAATTTACAAAAATTAGGAGTTAAACCATAATTAGAACTTCTAAAACATGGGGGAAAAAGTTAAACAAAAACATCTCAAACAAATGGTTTTTCATAGAATCATAGAATTTTAGAGCTGGAAGGAATTTTGGGGATCATCTAATCCAGTCTTCTAATTTTATAAGTGAGAAAACTAATGTCCAGGGAAATGAAGTGACTTGTTCAAAGTCACAGAACCAATTAAGAACAGATCCAGAGACGAAGCCCACGCCTAGTCTGGCACCTTTTACACTTTAGTGGCAAATAGTCACAGAAGTCTGTCTCCTTATCTGCCAAATGGAGCTAATGCTACTTATGTGATTTACCTCCCCAGAGTTTTGGAATGAAAGCACTTTGTGAGCCTTAACATGCCATAGAAATGTGAGTTATCATTACCTGGGTGGAGTTTACTCTGATGATTGGTCCATGGAGGTGATTTTGGAGTCAGAGAGTTGAAAGTGACGTCAGTAGTCATCTAGTTCTACCTATACATGAAAGGAACCTCCACTACAAGACAGAATTATTGAATCCCTGATCTATACCTAGAACAGACTTCAGAGGCATCCCTACACAAATGATTGTCCAGCCTCAACTGTGAGACTTCCAGTGTGGGGGACCCAGGACCTACTTTTGAGGCAGTTCATTCCACTTGAATATCTCTAATTATTAGAATTTTTCCCCAAATTGACCTTGACAACTTCCACTCATTGCTTTAAGACCGGTAAAGCAGAACAAATCTAATCCCTTTCCCGCATGGCATCCCTTTAAATATTTGAAGATGTCTCTCAACCCTCCCCACCCTTATCCACCTTTCACCAAGCTAAACATGGTCAATTCCTTCATTTGATTCTAACATGGACTCAAAGTCCTTCACCATTCTGGTTTTCCTCCTCTGGACATTCTCCAGTTTTTAATCAGTATCCTTGAACCTTGGGCCCAGCCTGAATTCAGTATTGCAGATGAGAGCCAAGGACAGTGGGATTATCAGCTCCCTATTCCTGGAAGCTCTGAGCCTTTCTCTTTAATGGAGTCTATGATCATATTAATTTAAATTCTCCAAGGCTTCAGAGGATAACTAAAATTTCAAACATACAACATGAAACAAAAGAAACAATTTAAGTATTTTTTTAAAAAAAAGTTTCATATCTTCGCCAATCAGTGAAACAAGGCTAGTTCTCCAGCGGAAATCTCCACGCATGCTTGAGTAGGAAAGGGGAGAGAGAAACAAAAAGGTGATCATGGAGCCAAAAGGCACTGGAAAAAGTAAATGTCAAACCTGAGGGCAGGAGCGTTAAACCAAAATACATGTATTATTTATAGAAAAAAAAAATTCTCCAAGGCTGTGCCAAAGAAGGGCGCGTTTTAGAAAGTCCTACCTAGCTGGAAAGCCTATATATATATATATATATATATATATATATATACACACACACACATATATAAATACGTGTATATATACATGTATATATGTGTATATATGTATATGTATAGATGTATATGTGTGTATATGTATATATATATATGTTTGTGTATATATATGTAGGTATGTATGTATGTATTTGTGGTCCCAGGACCAACCAGGTTATTTTCATTCTCATCACCTCATTGGTTTCAGAATATTTTTTTTCATTTTAACCACAGTAACCCATGAAAATCAGCAATAAATCACTGATGGTGGTAGTTCTGTGGAGTATGCGCACCAACCAATTTACAGATGGTTTGAAGAAATTAAGTATCAAAAGATAAAATATAGAGAGTTGTCTGTCATTTGAAATGCTGACAGTCTATTTGGTAAAGAGGGACCCCTCCTCAACTGAAATGCAATTTCTGCCTTAAAATATAATTTGAGAGGAATTGAATAAAAATATTGAAGTTAAGTTTTCTCTGAAGGAACATTTTAAAGATTTTCCCTAGATTTTACACAAGCAATAATAACAACAAAGCAGTCTTCCCCCACTCCCCACTGCCTTAGGAAGTCTTCTGAATTTATTTTTTTCAAATGTAGAGAATATCTGCTCTGAGTAGTAAACAAACAAGCTTGAGCAGTTTCAGCAGTTTCTTTCTTGACTCCTAATTCAAGACATTTTAAATGAATTTAGCTTTGAGATCGATGATCTACAAGCAAAACTGAGGTGTTCTAAAGCTCATGTAGATTCCTAGGGGAATAAGGCCAACAGAAGCTGCCCCAAGGCAGGCTGGGGTGTCTGTCCCCTTTGCTATGTCATTCCCCAAGTGGGCATCGGGATCCTTATTCTCTTTAAAAAATAGTACTGTCTACTGAAACTGAAATGTTTTCTCACCTTTTGTAAAGGTCTTTGCTTCTGTGAGATAGCATTTTTCCTCATTATTACACACCAGCAATCTTATTTACAAAACACCAGAGCATGGGGTTAATTCAGTCCAAACCTAATTAATATCGATCTGAGGAGAGCCATAGTTAAGTCTTTCTTTTAGCCCAAAAATACAGTATGGTCTCTACTGCCATCTGGTGGTCTTACTAAGCAACTTTAAATACATCCACTTTTGGAAGCTGCAAAACTGTTCCTCCAACTGATCAATTAAGTATTAAATGCTGGAATCAGGGAAACTTGTTTTCTACCTCTGAATGGAGTCACAAAAATTAAATAATATTGTTATGTCTTCTTAATGTTGTTTTGAATTAGAATACCATACCATGAAAATAAAGTTCCCCAAGATGTGAAATTCACCAACTCTAGACTGTGTACACCATGTAGGACATTGGAATGAGCATCAGGGTAGAAGCCAGGTTGTCTGAATTTTAGCTAGTTGTGCAAACTTAGACTCAAATCAATTAATCTCTCTGCACCTTAGCTTCTTCACTAGTTAAATGAGGTTAGAATAAACCTAAAGTCCCTTTCAGTTCTAAAATTCTACAAGGACGCACATACACACATGGATGCATGCACAGATTTCAATTTTTCTTTTTCATGCTAAAATTTATGATCAAGGTAGGGATTGGTAGGGGAGAAGAAAAGGGACAGAAAATTGTTAGGACATATAGAAACTTGAAATTCAGATTCCCTAACCTACAAACTTAGATGAAGTACCAAGGCCACAACAGCTCTTATAAGAATATAGAATCAGAACAGGTTGAAGCCTTTTTCTCCTTTTTCTCCAGATCCTCACCAGAGATTCTGTAACTACCCAAGTGGATGGAGTGGTCTACTACAGAATCTACAGCGCTGTTTCTGCTGTGGCTAATGTCAACGATGTTCACCAAGCCACCTTCCTACTGGCCCAGACCACTTTGAGAAATGTCTTAGGGACACAAACTTTGTCCCAGATCTTAGCTGGCAGAGAAGTTATTGCCCATAGCATCCAGGTATATCGTATCAACAATCTGCATTTCATGCTTGAAGTAATCTTTTATCTATCTATCTATCTGTCTGTCTATCTATCTACCTACTCTCTATTTATCATCAACCTATCTTCTGTTCTCTATCCATCCATCCATCTATTCATATGTAAGATCAATGACTTTCAAGGATATAGGCTTTATTCTGGAGTTTTTACCATCTTTCAGAATCCTAAAGTCTATTGGGGACTGGGAATATGGAGGGCTCCAGTGATATTTTGGACCTTAGTGTCTTATTTATTTCGTTTAACATTATAAAGTAAGGACTAGCCAAGAGGCAGTGAAATATCCTCGTGGATAGAGTATCAGACTCAGAATCACAAAGATCTGAGTTTCAAACCAGTCTCAGGCATTAATTACTTGTGTGACCTTAGGCAAGTCACTGAACTTCAGGTTTATGGCTGAGGCCTTAGCTTCATTGGGGAAACCCTCTATCTTTAAAGTACTTTGCAAAACTTAAAGCATTTTATAAACATTAGTTATTATTTTTCTGAAGAACTTTAAGAATTATTTTAGGCTTAAGCTATTATAGATATGTGAAGTATCCTGAGCAGTGTGCCCACTTGGAAGTGGTTAGGCAAGTTTGGGATGGGTTAGGGGAAGAGGAGCATAGGAAACTCCCTGAAACACTTGCCCTGTGGCCTGATCTCCCTGGTCTGCTTTGTGAAAACTCTTCACACCTGGACTGTGAGCATTATCCTGCGGGAACGATTTAGATTGGATTAATCCTTCCAGGAATCAGCCCAGTCATCAATCAAACTGAATCCTGTCACGTAGTCAGGGACTGCCAAGCCTAAAGAAGGGGAATAAATAATAAAGGAGGAAAAAAAAAAGAGGGGAATGAGCCTTGTAAATACAGAGCATGTGAAAGATACTCCCAGTTAGTGACCTATCTTTTGGTCAATATGGTTCTTTTTCTTGTTTCTAAAACAGACAATACTTGATGATGCTACTGAGTTGTGGGGCATCCGGGTGGCTCGAGTGGAGATCAAAGATGTTCGGATTCCCTTGCAGTTGCAAAGGTCGATGGCGGCAGAAGCAGAGGCCACCCGGGAGGCCAGAGCCAAGGTAAGGGCCATTCATTTTTTAGGAGCCAATCTCCAACCCGAGAATCATGGGGGAAATAAGACCAGTTGATGGTCTGATGAGAAATAATCGTGTTGTTTGGCTGGGTGACGCTGGGCAAGCCACTTAACGCCACTTCAGTTTTGTCATCTGAAATGGGGGTAACACTTCCACAATTATTGCAAGGATCAAATGAGATAACATGGGAATTGATTTGTGAACCCTAAAACTAGCTATTTTTGTTATTCTCAATAATAAAGTTCTTAATAAGAATTTGCCTCTGGACCTAGGGAAGAGGAGCACTGGTACTATTTAAGGGAATGTTACGCAGATAGTATAAGAAAAGATAAAAATACACTCTAATACTATTACCTGACTAGTTTCTTGGGTATATCCAGTATTCTACTTTTGTCCAGGGAGTAATTCTGTAAATGGTACACCTGGTCATTCAGAGGGTGAAGGTTCAAATGAACAACGCATCTAATAAAAACATATTCTTATACTACCTCCTCTTCCCCAGGCACTTCCCAGGGCAGTTAAAAAGCCTTTCCGAGAAAAATAAAAACAAGTAAAAGTTAGCAGGTGAAGTTAAAAACAATGAGCAAAGGTATCCTCTAAAATAAGTCTTAGGACCTCATTGCTGTCATCTTAGATCTGACTCTATGTCCTTCCAGATCAATCCACCTAAAGGCAAAATTAAAGCAATCTGCCCCATCTCTGCTCCATAACTTCTTGGCTCAGCAATAGTCTAGGCTGGTGTAGTTGGAAAATGGGGAGTCCCTCCAATTCTGCAACTATCCTGGCCCCAGAACAACGTTTTATTTTTGTGTGGGTGTGTTTCCTGTATTCCTAGGAACGAACAGAGACTAGAAGCCCTCCCTGTAGCTCTTTGTATGCGTTTATTGTGAAATAAACCTTTCTGTGATCTTTCTTTACCACACATCCGGTGTGTGATTAGCTGTTAGCTGGGTCTCAACCATTCCAAAGCACTGAGTTTGGACATCAAAGGTAGGAAAACAGTTTAGTGCAGTAGCAATGACAAGCACTTGGTGAAAAAAGTGATCAACTTCCTGAAGGATTCTTGTTCATTTAAAAAATTTTTATTTATATATTTGTTTTTACATCACCATCTTTTCCAACTATATCCCTTCTCCCCTAGTTAGAGAGCCATTACCTGTAAAAAAAATAAATAAAGTATACAGTAATAAACAGAATAAACAAAGAAATAAAATAAGAGAATAGGGGTGGGAGTCAAGAAAGTTAAGGAATAAAACACCCTGACATACCACATGCTACTTAAGTCATACTATTTAAGCCTCATTGAATTATTTTCATCCACTGCTAGCATACAATCCAGTTCAACCCTTAAGTATGTTTTCAAAGCCTGCTACATTCAAAACACTCTATTAGGCACTGGGAATGTGAAGGCAAGATGAAAAACCATTTCCAATGCCAGTAAACTTAACATCCTATTACAGGATTTATGGACTATAACTGAGGGTCCCTTAGACTCCTGATTTCATCTCACCAACCAAACTACAAGACACATCTCCTGGGACCTACCCTTTACCCCTGCCATGGCTCTCTTCATTGTAAACCCCTTAAGAGTCATGGGTTATGACTCGGGGTCTCTCCTAACCACCAGCCTATCCAGGATGCAACATCACAATTCAGAACTCCTCCCCACCATGGGACCTGCTAGACATAACCCTAAGGTTTGTGTCCCTCTTAGGAACTATCTGGTCACAGCTACCCCAGATCCACCAAACATAACCCAGAATCCCTCTTGTGGTCCATCTTTACCTCCCCTCCCACCTTTTCAGGACAAAGATACCATCCTTTAGGAATCAGAAGTACCCATTGATCTTCATGATTAAAATTTAGCAGAGTTTGAATTAGATCTTGTAATGGAATATGCCAGTAATAAGATGAAGAAAACTTTCTCTAGAATAAATGCTCAAAGGAAGAAGTAGAAGCCTCTAACTTCCAGTCAACTCTTTGTAAAATAACACCAGGGGTGAAATGTGATGATTGCCAAGTGACCCAGGAGTGGGCTGCTGGAAAATTCTGAATAAAATGCAGTTGTGAATGTTGTTTTCTTGTTCCTTTGTTACTGTAGGTGCTAGCTGCAGAAGGAGAGATGAATGCTTCTAAATCACTGAAGTCAGCCTCTCTGGTTCTGTCTGAATCTCCTATAGCACTTCAGCTGCGCTATCTGCAAACTTTGGCTACTGTGGCCACAGAGAAGAATTCCACCATTGTCTTCCCTCTGCCCATGAATATACTAGAGGGCATAGGAAACATCAGCTGTAATGACAATAAGAAAAAAATAGAGAGATAGTGACAGTCAGTCCCCTTGGCCTAGCCCTATTGCTCAGAGAGGTCTGATCTGTTTTAGTAGAGAGGCAATTGGTCAGAATCTTTTCAAACTCAAGTAATAGAGGACTCCACAGCTGGTTATAGATATAACAAGGAAACATTGCTTAGAGCGTAGAGTGCTTTTAAAGTGGCATTTGGGGTGGGTGGGTGCAGAGAGTAGCAAGAATGATGAAGAACATGTAGTGTTTTCATTCCTGCTTGGTAATTGATGAACATCATAATCCATGAACATCAGCAGGAGCCTTTTCAGAGTAGCTGAGGCTCACCTTTGTCATTAAGACCTTTGTTCCCTTAAATTATAGTAGATAGTTCAGGTAATTTATAAAATGATATGAATGCTATATTTCTACCCTATCACTTCTCAATAATTCCACATTAGTTGTATGTTAAGCATCCTTGAATAATAAAAATGACAATTATAAAATATTAAATTATTTCCTCCAAATGGTTCTCTGTTCTTGCCCTTGTGTGAACACTGGGATTGGGGGCAGAGGAGTAAAAGAAAAGTTGTGACTCCTCAAATCAATCAATCAACAAGAGTTTTTAAGTACATACTATGTTCCAGGCCCTTTGCTAAGGGCTAGGAATACACACACAACAATAAAACCATTTAAAAATTCTCTAGTTCCCTCCTCAGGTCTAGAAAAATATCAATATATGCTTTCCTACTCCTGAATCTCACCTGTCAGGGCATGAACTGGTATTTAGGAGTACCTACTATGCTCCAGGTAATGCTTAGTCTTTGGTTTGTGATTGTAGTGTCATGAGAAGGATCTCTGATATTCCTCTTAGGGAAGATCATTTCTCAGTTTCCCTTGGAGGGTTGCACTCTTGGTCCAAATGCCCTAGACAGAGACCTAACTAGAGCAGATGACTGGAACTTTGTTCCAGGGTACTCAGCTTGAAACATTTACAACCAACACTTGCATTTCATTACTAGCTTAAACATAACATCACTTAGCAAAGATTAGGTAGCTAAAATAGAATGACCAGATGATTCTGAACACTTCATACCCATCATCTAGAAACTGCATCTTTGAAGCTCACTTCTATCCTGTTCTTTCTTCCTCTTGTCCCAGGCTCAAAAATAACTACTTAGCTCTCATCCTAGGGGTATATCACATTGGAAATATTTCAAACAATTGAGGTCTCTTCCTAGCCTGTAGTGGGTGTTTCTTCACTACCTAGCCAAAAACAGGTTCTCTCCTTTTCCCCATCCAGAACCCAGAGTCAGCCATGAGAATGAAGTAGATACTGTATTGTATTGTACTGTACTACTGGGGTGTAGGGTGTGTTCAGAGAGGACCAATACCTTTGGTGTGATGGCTGCCAAGCCCTTTTCGGGTCTCTTTCCACTTTTGGTGTCCACTTGTTCCACCTAACTCTCACCTGTGGCTCCAAAAAGCTGAAGCATGCTCAGAGGCCATGCCCTGGTAAACTGTTTCTGCAGACAGGTCAAACCAGGTTGAGGGTAACCAAAGGTTCTCAAACCCATTGGTGAGCTAGGGGGGTGTCTACTCCAAGCATGTGAAGACTTCATCTGGTGGAATGGGTGGATGAGGACAGTTTGTTCCAATGGTCACGAAGGCAGATGAAGCAGGCAATGTGGAGAGCTTAGAGCTTGGTTAGACATCAAAGATGTCAAGGTCATCCACTGCATCCTGAGCCATCACCAGCCATCTTGACTCTGTCCTACCACTGGACTATGATGACTCTGGAGGAGTGAGTGAGTCTGATGACTTTGTGCAACTCTGCCTCACTTAAATCCAATTTACGTCCAAAACAAAAGACGTCAAAAGACATCACTGATGTTGGCACCTGGTCCCCATTTGCATGAACTAAGGAGAATGTTTCCTGTCCATCAGCTTCTCCCCAACCCCATGGCCTGGGGGTCTCACTGATAGTCCTTCTCTTGACAATTTTTCCTGCTATTCAGTTAGATGAGATTATCAGGTTGTCTAGGGGTGTGAAACTCTGAGAAGTTGTCTTGGAGCAACAAATCTTTCTTCAAATTTTCCATCAAAACCATCTCTTTCCAACCCCCAGTGGCTCTCAAATTATGTTCACTTATGTAATCCCACAGAGGTTTGGCACCCACCTTGCCTAAAACACAGCATGGAAGCCAAAGCATTTTATGTCCTCTGATGATAGCTAAGCATCATCATAGCTTCAAAACTCTAGTTCTTCCAGTTCCTTTTTCCTCCTTCAAGGGCACCCTCTCATCCAACTTTAGCCCCTCCCAGCTTCACCATTCCTGAACAGGTGACAATGTGTGTTGCTATATCTAGATTATAATTGGGATTGGGGTATTCAGGGAGGACTAGACCCTATGGTGAGAGGGCTTACTGAGGTGCTTACTTACCTTTGGTATCCACCTGCCACTCAACCTATGTCTCCAAGAAGTTGTAACATGCATGGCAGAGATGCCCCAGCAAAACAGTGTAGGCAGGCAGGCTAAATCAGACTGAGGCTAATTGACAGATCTCAAACCCATGGATGAGTAAGGGAGATGTCTAACCCAAGCATGTGAAGATTTTCCCCCTGATAGAATGAGCAGATGAGAACAGTTTGTTCCAGTAGCCATGAAGGTGGCTGAAGCAGAGGCTCCTGGCCATTCCCAAGTGTCCTGACTTTTGATTTGCCATTGGACTTTGATGACTCTGGAAGAGAGAGTGAAGCTGAAGAGCTAAATTCAATTCATGGGCAAGTCAAGATATCTCCTTGTAATGTCATCGGTCCTCTTGAAAAATGAAGGATAAACAAAAATATCTAGAATACCAGAGGACACTGCCTCAGAAAAGCAAGAGATTCCAAGATTTCCATGAAATATAGATATAGTTACTAGCTCCTATAGAGCAACTTGCGTGGTTAGCATCACTTCTACCAGGATTTGGCTAAGTCAGAATGAGCTGTGAACTCTTGCAAAAATTTGAGTACCCTACCCTTGGGTTGTGCATCACCTCCACCAATCATGGACAAGTCATGTATCCTCTTGGGACCTATTTTTTTTTTTGGTAAAATGAGTATAATACTAACAAAAGTACTTATTTCCCCAGATTAGGGTTAACCTCAAATGAGGTGATATCTATAAAATACTTTATTATATAAGTGTTATTAGGAGTCACACAAGATGGACAGTCATGAATTAATCTTGTTCTGAATCTGGAAAGGAGTAGCTACATAGGTGAGATCACAGATTGGAGGGATCCTGTCTCCATGGTATGGAGGTATAGCTGTTGCATCAGCTGGTGCCTTCCTCCCCACCCCTAGAATGCTATGCTGGTGAAGTTAAATTGTGATTGAAAACTCAAACTGCCAATTCTGCTTCTAAGGCACATCACTGGTGAATTTTTGCTGAAGAAGGAAGATACAACTATTGGCTAAGATGATTCTGTGAAGTGTGGTTGTTTTTCTCATCCTTGACCGAAATGGATAAGAGTTGTTTGTATAATTGAGAGTTGATATAGGCAATGAAGTGTCAGAAAATGGGGAAGTTTAGAGGAGTGACTCATACCTGGAGGTCTTGTTGCCAAGGTGGGAGCAAAATGTATGATGTGGGCTACCTTGGCTTGGGTGCTCAATTTTTTCACTTCAGAGTTCCCCCTTGCTTTTGACACCTGGTGGCTCCCCACTGTATGTTCTACTGGGCCTTGGAATCACCTGCTTTTCCTTTCTTTTCCTCAATTTCATCATCTCCTCAAGATTTTCCACTTTTCTGTCCCTTTCTTTCAAGACTCTGACTCTGCTCTCAGCTGGGGCCAACGAGCTCTAGTAGATGAATCACATAAAGTGGCTGATGCTGATTAGGAGAATGTCTAGCATGGAGAATTGCTGCTGGGGCGGGGCAGGGTGGGGAGCAAGATGGTGGAGTAGGAGGAGGCATTAGAATCTAGCTCTCCCCCTTGTCTTCTCAACAAAAATTTAACAAATATAACAGATTGAATTCTGATGAGGAAAGCAAAAAAGGTCAGTCATATTTCTGGTGCAGGGCATCTCAGAGAGATTGATAGAGATGTCTGTGGACACTGAAGATTGGGAAGTGAGGAGGGGACACCCAAAGGTCAGGAAGACCTGAGTTCAAATCCAGCCCCAGGTACTTTCTAGCTGTGTGACCCTAGACAAGTCACTTAATCCCTACCTGTTTCAGTTTTCTCATCTGTAAAATGGGAATAATGATAGCACCTACCTCCCAGGGTTGTTGAAACGATCAATAAGATAGTAATTGTAAGATACTTAGCGTAGTAGTGCTATAAAAATGTTAGCTATTGTTACAGTGATGATGTTCCCCTCTTGGGTGACTAGGAGCAGCCTCTTTCCTTTGGCTATATAGTCAGAAGAGGATATGTCTTTGAAATTACTTGATTGAGACAATCTCACTCCTGTCTCTCTGGTAGCCTCCAGGGATTAAAGGTCCCCTTTACCCTAAATATGCATACCATGTGCTAAATCAAGTGTGGAGGAAGGACTACGTTCTCCCTTTCCTTTTAGGCGTTGTAACTCCAAGAAATGGGTTTGATATTTAGTCTGTTTTGTTTGTCCTTTTCAGTTCTAGGTAAAGTCAGTGAAGTCCTGAGCCCAAGAATTTGAGCTATGGCAACCTAGGACCCAGGATTCAAAGCCAGATGATACTATTAGCCTTTCAGGGAAGCCATGAAGGTCCAGGGTGCTAAGACACAAGTCCAGAGGGACTTTGTACTTGGAACTTGGTGAGACTATGCTATGTAGAAAATAAGCTGTGAATCTCATCTCTCTTTCTTCCCCAGAGGCTGTAGTAGTTTAAAAGTAGGAGATTATGCCCCTCAGGTACTGAGATGTTACTAAATTTGTTCTTACTATATATTTAAAGTAAATAATCCTTTGTAAAAGAACTGTTCTTTCATTTAAAACACTCAGTCTCTCAGGTAATTTGTCCTTATGGACCCAACAATCTGCTGTTAGTGTATGGGAAATTTAGTGGAACTAGGGTTCTGGGGACCCCTAAATTGAGGGAAGACAACAACTTGATTGGGACTTAAACCAATGGTAGAGAGTAACCACCCTTAAAGTCACCAGAAAAGTCCAGGGGGGATGGGTGAAGTGTAACACATCTGGCCATCAGGCAGTGAAAACCAGAGAATCACTGTTACTCTATAGGTAATAACTCCTTTATAGTATGCTTTTAAGATCCACAGTACTTTTAACTCTATGAAACATTCATTCCTTTGTGGTTATACTTCATGTCTTGAAAGCTACCCATGCTTATGGGTACCTGGCTTTCTATATTTCCTCCATTCATTTGCAGGCCGGTTTTTGTCTAAGGATCTAATCTTGGTCAATTGTTCATCATAATCACCTACTGTGCATCATTACCCTCTACCCATCACATTTTAGAGCCTTAACATAGGCTTTGACTTGGCATGTGCCGGGACTGACAAATTTGTTTCAGGAAGTTTCATGGTGTAATGACTGGAAAATGAATACCATCTGAAAGCTACCAAACTTCACTGTGAGCATATTGCCCAAAATGATCTTAGTCACAGGGGCACATTCATATGCTGAAGTAAAAAAGGTGCAAAAATGATGTTTAAAGCATTTGCCTTAGGTAGTAAATAGCCGCCAGCTAACAGACTTTTAAAATCAAATTTATTGCTCCTGGGCAAACATTTTAAAGACCTCAGCTTTAAGAGATTTTATATATTATTTTCACACTGGAGCAAAATGTTAGTGCCTTCATAAACTCAATAAAAGGGCAAAGTAAATCAATGGCCTGAACCCACATGAATTCACAGGAACAGATGCAACACCTCCAGATCTTTTATTGCACACTTTTGTTTGAAGTTTCAGACTTGTCTTTAACATATTGTGAAGCATTCAGACTTCTCTGTGATTTGTCTTCAGGGGTACCTTTCAAAGGAGAGATAAAAAGAAACCCATTATCCATTAGGATGGATTAGCTCTGTCCTTAGAAACTTGTCAATATAATGACAGCTAATTTTTACAGAGCACTTACTATGTTCCAGGTTTTGTGCTAATTACGAGACAGGTACCATTAATATTACTATTTTACAGATGAGGAAACTGAGGCAAACAGGTATAGTGACTTGCCTAGGGTTCCACAGCAAATAAGTGGCTGAGGCTAGATTTGAACTCAGGTCTTCTTGACTCCAGACTTGGTGCTCTATCTACTGTTCCACCCAGGCGTAGAACTCTAGAGATAGGCAACAGAGGAGCAAAACTTTATTGATTTTCTAACTTTGTGACCCATGTATGACTTCCATGGAACAAAGACACTGTAGACTTCATGCTGTCCTGGCTCAAAGAGGTCGCTACTCAAACCAAGTTCTCCTCAGCAGTAGCATCTTTGATCTTCTCTGTTCTTGGAAACTTCATAATTATTTCACTGGGAAGATGGAATGGTAATAAGGTCTCTAAGGGAAAAATAAGGGAAAGTGATCAGAATATAAAATGTGGTCTCTTTCAGTGAACATTTCCATACTTGACTTCATCTCAGAGATGGTTGGGATGTCTGAAGCCACCTAATATGACCAAGGTTTGAACAAATCTCTCTATACAAAATCCTAGACAATTGACCATCATGTCTATACTTAAACCTTCCTCTGAGAGGGGACCATATATTTCCCAAGACAGCCAACTCTACTTTGTGATCATTTAAATCTATAGACAATTTTTCATTATATTAATCAATTTATTTTTCTGCAACTACTACCCACTGTTCCTCATTTTCTCCCTGGGATCAAGAAGAGCCAGGGATATAAATACAAAAATAAAATATTCCCCACCTTTAAGTAGTTTATAATATACCATGAGACAACATATTTCCTATATGTATATATGAAATATATACAAGGTCATTTTTGTGGGGAGAATATTAGGCGCTAGAGGGAGGTACAAAAAGCCTTCATGTAGAACGTGGTTCTTAAGCTGAGAAACTAGGGATAGTAAGAGGTGATGAGAAGGAAGTGATTCCAGGCATGGGCAACAACCAATGCAAATGCCCAGAGATGGGAGCTGGAGTATTTTGTATAAGGAATGGTAAACAGACCAGTTTGACTGAACTATAGTATATACAAAAGTGAGCAACATATCATAAGTCTTGAAAACTAGGTTGGAGCCTGGTGGGGAAGGGTTCAAAATGCCAATCAAAGGAATTTATAATTGATCCTGAAAAGAACAGGGTGTTTATCAACTAGGGGAATGATGAGATCAGACCTTGGTTATAAAAAAAAATCACTAGTGTGTGGAGTATGAATTGGAATAAGAATAGACTTAGAAGAATGTCAATTACAACGAATTACATTTTAGAGATGAACTGAGGTTCAGAGTAGTAAAAATATTTGCCTAACTATACAAGAACTAGAGTATGATTTGAATCAAGATACTGTTTGAATGGTAGAATATTAGATCTAGAAGGGACTTCAAAGATTATTATAACAGCTCTCTCCTTATGCAGGGAAACTGAGACCCAAAAAGCTTAAATAATTTACCCAGGTCACATAATTAGCTAGGGTCACAGCTGGGATTAGAGGCCAAGGGGACTGGGCATGTAGTGGTAGAGGAAACAATGAAAACACACTTTGCCATTTTTCCATGCCTGCCTTGTGGCTGAAATAAATGGTAGAAATGTACCGCAGACTTGATCTGGAACGATCAAAGGATCCAGTTCTGGAAGGGGCTTTGATATCCCAAAGACAGCAGGGGTCACAGAATTTAGAACAGTAAGGAACCACAGAAAGCATTCTGCCCAGTTCTATTTTCTCTATTGGAACAAACCCAAGACTCAATGCCTTGGTCACAGTAACACTGGCTGCTAAGGAGATTGATTAGAACTAGAACTCAAGTTATCTGCTTCCAAGTTCACTGATTTTACTTTTATATACACCACCTGATTCTGCTTGGTACCTAAGTTAGAAAAATCTTCACTAAACTTTGGTGTGAGTTCATAATCACATACTCCAAACTCTCAAGTAAAGCTTTCCAGAGGGGCTACTTGCTCTGCTCAGATTTGTGCTAGCAATGAACCTCCTCTCCTGGACACCCAACCAGTGCAATGCTGGCAAATGTTTAACAACTGGTTCTCTGAAAAAAACAACACATTTTAAGTATAATCTGTCTTATTGACATTTTGTCCACTACTTTCTTAAATCTAGATGATCAATAAAACAATAAATCATGCCTTGATTTGTAGAATTTGTTGAGGTGTAAATGTTTGTATTGAAAATTTAGCAACCAGCTCTCTAGAGCCTGTTGGAACTGGCTCCAGAAAACTTATGCCTGCAGCCCACCTTAGGGGCTGCCTGGGCAGTGAGTGTACCTGTGTCCACAGGGACTGAAATGAAAGAAGGTAGAAGTGGTTTTTGTTTTGATATTTCTATCTTAGCTATGTCCATAGCTTAATAAATTTTGATATCAAAGAAAAATTAAATCTCAGAAGTCCTCTAACAAACCATCTCCAAAGGCACACGTTTTAATCCCATCTTTAGCCAAAAGCAACATATTCTGGAATACCCTTGGGGTGGAGTACAAGGTAATAACTAATCTTAACTGTCAGTTGTGATTTTATTATTAAATGAGGGAATTGGACCCCTCTTTAAATGGGTGAACAACGAGAAGTAGTTCATTTTCAGCACCATGATGAACGTCCCTCCTGGGGATATTAAAAATGACTGATGCTTCAGTTAGACGAAGGCAATAAAAACTTCCCAGTTTCCACAAGACTTCTGAATCATTTGAAGTCTCTTGATGACAGAATTATAAGGTGACTGAATACTCAATGGGAAAAGCTAGAGGACAACCTGTGTGCCTTCAAAAGCTGATGGATGGCATGACATAGCTTGTTAAAATGAGGATAAGATATTAGATGCTTAGTAGAACACATAAGAGACTGTGATGCATGGTTATTACCAGGGAATGCTCCCCGAACATACGGATGAAGGCATCCATCTCTAGGCATACCTGGACATGTTTCTATAGGCTTGACGTATTTGCTCTAATGCCAACTGTTTAAGTATGCCAAACAGACTGTTTAAATTGTTTAATGTTGTGGATGAGTCATGACCCTTTTGGGGGTTTTCTTGGCAAAAATACTGAAGTGGTTTGCCATTTCCTTCTCAAGCTCATTTTGCAGATGAGGAAACTGAGGCAAAGAGGGCTGCATGACTTATCCAGGGTCACATAGCTAGTAAGTATCTGAGGCTGGATTTGCACTCATGAAGATTCCTGATTCCAAGCCCAGTGCTCTATTCACTACTCCTCTTAGTTGCCTAAAAGACTGATAGACTGAGGGAACTGGCGGCCTAAGTGAAATTTGCACCCTTCTTTCAAGACCCAATTCAGTTTCCTCCTGAAGACTTCTCACACCACTAGAGCTCACTGACTCGTTCTCTTAAATTCTCATTGTTTGTACCATACGTTTAGGAATCAGGCGTGCATTGATTGCTTTGGGGCATTGCTTAAGCAGGAAATACTTGATTTGTGATTAGCTGGCCAAATCTGTCATTTATATGACAGAAACCCAGAGTACTTCCCTGTAGAAGTAGTGAGATGAATAATGTATGTTTTCTTAGGACAGACAGCACAGGCCAGAGGGAATCTGAAGTATGGTGGAATTACACAAAAGATAGGTGAGTCCTCCGTGCTCATTTAGTCCAATCTGCATGCCAAAGAGTCCACACTACAACATGGATGACAAATGATACATCCATGGTTTGAAGACCTCTGATGAGGGTGAAGCTATTACCTCTGGGGGATACTGCTACCTGTAGAGGCAGTTCATCTATTTTGAGGGGATAGAGTAAGGCTGACAACTTTGTGGAACTCTGCCTCACTTAAATCCCATTCACCCACAAGTCAAGATGTCACCTGTCATGTCATCAATCCTCTTAGAAAACAAAGAACAAACAACAACGTTTTGGGATTTGATACAGCATATGTAACTGACTCCACTTTGTTCTATATTTGCTATTATTTTTCTTTCCCCTTTTTTGGGATGTCCTGTTGACATCACTGAAGGTCCCTTTTTTGTACCTCCTTTCTGCCTAATTGCTTTAGGATTACAAAAGAAAACTCATAGGGTATCAGTTGTTCCAGAAACTCTTCCCTCTTTCTTTATCTCTTGGAATAAAGTGCAGAAAAGCAGCTTAACAAATGCTAATTAACTAACTGACTGATACAGAAGATACTCTTTTCTTTTGTCTGGTGTAAAAATTATTGTGCTAAAGGACATGTTCTTTCCTTGTAACAATTTAAGCATCCCTTTTTCTTATTTTAATAAGTCCTGTATATCCATCACCTTCTGATTTATCTACACTGCAGTGAACAAATAAATTATTTACTTTTCTGTTTGCATCCTATGCTGGCTTGTTTGGGTAGTTGCTAACAAGGACCCTGAAACTTGTCACATCTCTCTCATGAGACTGTGAACCCTTTGAAAGCAGGGAATATCTTTGGCCTTTCTTTGTATCCCTACCATTGGCACATACAGGCACTTGATAAATTCTAGTTGACTTTGTGACTGGCTTGCTAGGGACCAGCAAGGGAAGGAAGTATGAGGGGATGAGCATGAGGAGTTGTGGTGGATGAGATTCTCTCACCCTAAACCTAGGGGTCATTATTGTTGCTCAGTCGTTTTAGTCGTGTCTGACTCTCCGTGTTCCCATTTGGGGTTTTCTTGGTAGAGGTACTGGAGTGGTTTGCCATTTCTTTCCCCAGTTCATTTTACAGATGAGGAAACTGAGATAAATAGGGTTAAGTAACTTGCCCAGGATCACACATCTAGTAAGTATCTGAAGCCAGATTTGAATTTAGGAAGACGTCTTCCTGACTCTAGGTTCAGTGCTCTATCCATTGCACTATCTAGTGGGACTTGTTCATTAAAGTCTAATTTTAAAAAAAAGTCTTATTCTATTATAAGTCATCATTAACTCCTTTGGGTCCCAGGGGTAAAGTCCTTTTTTCATTGCCATCTCTCTCCTCCTGCCCCATGTCAACTGCTTCTCTTCAGATTTTCTCTGTTCTTTTGTTCCACTTTGCCCCTCATGTTCTTTACTCTCTTTGACACTCAGTGAGTTGTTACTGTTTGTAACTGGGAAAGAAACATGGACAACTCCTGTGTAGCTGTCCTCTTTCAACTTTTCTGTTCTTTGAATAGATTTTGCACAGAAAGATAAACATATAGGTGAGAATAATGACGGTCTGGAAATGATTCACCTTTACTTCCACTCAGAACGGATCTAAGGGGAGAGGCAATCTTGGATTGAAGTGATTGGGTTGGGAATAGATTACTGGTTTACAATGTTTACAACACGGCTTTGCATTGTGACGGAGGAGAGAGCAATCTCTAAGAACTGTCATAGGGAGAGGAATATGTTTGGCAGTCTGACTTTCAGTTGTTCGATATGTCTGTTCACATAAGTTGGGCATGCATAAATCAGGGTGTACCCATTATTTACCTTGTATATTGTTATTTCACTTTTCACATGTTTTAGTCTTATTTTCCCCAAGTAGCTTGTAAACCTCTTGAACACAGAGACCAGATCACTTAGAAAAGTGTTCATATGTATTAGACTCTCAACAAATATATCTAATTGATTAATTTTGTTTTTACGAGATAAGCAAATTCAAATTTTTACTTTAGGGAAAATGAGAACCTTCGGAGTTTAAGCATCTACTTTAGTAGATAACAAAATCATTCTCACTTACAACCATCATGGTAGCAGTTCAGATATAGATTTCTAAATATTTAAAACTAGAAACAAATGAAATGGAGGTAAAACAAATGAGGTTTATTGCAGACCATAACAATTTTGTGCTTTTGGTCTAAGTAACAAGTTACAACAAGCACCAAGATACTGTTCAATTCTTATCTGTTGTTAGTACTCATATGCAGAGATGTAACCAGAAAGTAAATAGCTACGTTTTTTTTTTTTCAGCAAAGAAAACCTTGTTATTACAGGCATGGACTTGAGACTAAATAGTTACAAATAATTGGTATGTAAAACAGAAAGAAAATGCACATGTAATAAAAAAATCTCAGCATTTGTAATAACAATAGGAAATATTTGCGCATTGCTGGTATTATAAACAGTCTGACAGAAAAAGTTACATGGGCTACAAAACTTTGCAAATACATTCATTACATATATATTTATAAAATCTTATGGTGTGACTAGATAAATTTCAAATGATCAGTTATGTGAAAGTTACTTTGGGGAAGAAGGAGGCACTTAATAAAATTACTACATACATTTAATAGGAAAATTGGCCTGAAATGTTTTGCCAAAGACTTCAAAATTCTGAAGCCACAATGGAGGAAACATATATAGCTCTACTACTTTTCTTTTTATATTTAATTTTATTTCAATTAACAAAACATTTTCTCTGCCTCTGACTTCTACCTCCTCACCATTTGAAAAAAGAATGAAAAACAAAACCTTTGTAACAAATATACATAATCAAGCAAAGCAAATGCCTACATTAATAATAGCCAGAGATATATGTCTCATTCTTCACCTTATATCTAATTCCTCTCCATCTGATGGTGAATAGTTTGTTTCCTCATCTTAATATGCTTACCTTAGTCATAAGCTTTACAGTCACTTAGTTTTGAAACCAGTAATTTAATTTTTACTTCGTGGATGCCTGTTATTTATAAATTTATTATTCTCTCTTTCCATCTTGGTTTATTTTCCTTCTCATCAACTTGTCCTTCAATTAGAGTTCTCATGTTTTGCTATAAAATACTTATACCAAGAGACATGTTACATAAAACACATTTACTATTTTACTCATATTTAAAAGTTCAATATGAAATTAGAAACTGGATTCTTTAGCCAATTAGCATCAGATTCAATGGAATTGTTCAAAAAAGGAGAGGGCAGAGATATAAATTTAAAATTGATCATGTTTGAAAAGTAATTTTACTAGACAGTTTTTCATTATTTTTTCCCTTTTAGTTCAGACCTGTGATTTGAACAAAAAGGAGACTATTAGGGGAGGAAACTACTTCCCTGGGATCTTTAATTCCTTGCAAAATAAAAATTGGTCTTAAAATGCTGCCAGGGGATACAGAGAAATTTGTCTATGATCACAGCTAGAACATGTTAGAGACCAAACTCAAATCGAGGTCTTCTTAGTTCCAAGGCTGACTTAATCACTATAATACATTGTCTTTATTTTCATTACTATTGGAGTTTATTTTCTTGATTTATCCCGCTTAAATACATTTGCATATTATTTGAAATGATTGCATATCATTGACAATTGATCTTTTTTGTCTATTAAGTTAATATTGAAAAACCATCAACAAGTGGTTAGAAACTAACTGGGAAACTATATCCATTAAAATATTCGATGATTTTTATGTTTCCTTGGGGTAGTTCTTTTCTGTTCCTTCATTTAAAAGTGTTGCAGGACTCTACACAGAAGAGACACCCCATAGACAGGTGCTGTGCTGACTTATCCCATCTCTCAGATGAGCAGAGTTCTGATCTAGGAACATCGGTAATAGCACCCAAAGGGGAAGGAAAACAGTAATGAGATCCACCATCACTTAATTAGAAATGAAACATAAGCTGAATTATTGGTATCACAGTAGGAGTTCACTGCTGGAGATGGTTTAACTTTGGCAGGGTTTCCTATGAAATTGAATATTTTAAGGGAAAATGGAAATAAAACAAAACAAAACACCAAGGCACTTAGGCAAAGGCAAAAGGAAGTTTCAGAAGTCAGACATATCCTTATGAGACATACCTTAAGTCACATTCTAATGCAAACCAATAAAAAAAGCCTCACCTTTGAGTTCTTTAACTTAATTAGCTTTAGGTCGGGGGAGGGCTAATTTTTTTATATGTTAAATGCCCCCAATGTAATTTTTGTTCTGAATTATATGTTCTGAAACATAGTCTCCATTTCCATTTTGAGATTAGCTGTAATCTAAAGAAATCAAAACAACTGGTAGAACCTTAGAGCAAGTTCTAAAACAGAGTGACAATATGAGGAATTTCAACCTCATCCTTATCACTCTTGTGCTGGGAAAATCTGGACATAGGGTTTTAGATTTAAAATAGACTTCAGAGATCATATATTCTAAGGTGTCTTTTTAAGGATGAAAAAACTGAGGCACTGAGAGGTCATGACTTGCCAAGGTCAAACAGGTGATGTAGGGAGTGACAAGTGTAATTATTCAAACCTACATCTTCTAATTCCAGTCTGTCCTTTCCTAATTTGTCATGATGCAATTCCAAGCAATCAACTTTTCTGTGAGTTTCATTCTAATAAGAAAAAGAGTTTTAACTGACTTCTCAAGGTAGCTAAAGAGATCAGACTGTAAAAGTAAATGACAAGTATGGTATGTGAAATAAATGTTTAAAATCGTACTCAGCTGGAAATGATAAAATAATTATTTTGGAGAAATTAGATTGGATTCATTGAACATGACCTTCTAAGGTAATTCTTGACCTTTGGAGGCCACTTTGTTCAGATCTACATAACTGGAGCCACATTATCCTGGAGATAAAATATTGGTTGTCTCTTCTTCTATGGGGCTGTTTCCAGAATACAAAAATCGAGGAAATGGTATTTCTACATTCCTGACAAATGACGTGGTTACCAGAACAAAGTTCAGCATACTGGACAGACTGGTTTTTTAAGGATTCTTCTTCATTTGACTGCTGGGGCCTTTCTTGTGTATATATTAATCAACTGTTTCTGAGCAAGGCATTTTATAAACTTTAAAGAGTTAAATTAGTTGTTATTAATCATCAGTTTCACATTTTAGTTTCTATTAGAGGAACCATGCTATAGTAGAAAGAATATTAGAGTAGGAATTGGGAGACCTGGGTTTGAGCTCTGCCTTTGATGACTCCTTCTTGTTTAATGATAGTTGTCACTTTAACACTCCAAGTTTCACTTTCCTCATCTATAAATTGGGGATGATATCATTTACTTTATATACTTCAGAGGGATATTACAAAGGAAGTATTTTGTAAATCTCAGAGTTAAATAAATGTGAATTGTGATTACTTCTCTTTTGTCAGTTCAATGCTGAAGGGAATTTCAATCCAAGTAGGATGTATTTTTATTACACTTAAAACAAAAATGACAATGTTGAGATTGATGAACACTTACACTACTGAAAACAAAAGAGATTTTGAATCTGAACCACGTAACTGACCCAGGGATATATTTAACCAACTTCTTTAAAAATACAATGGAAATTTAACTAAATGCTCTAAAAGTAAAAGGCCCTTCTGTTCAAGGGCATAATAATTAATTGATTAATCTTCTCTTTAGCATGGTCATTTAATACTTTCTGAGCACCAAAGTTATGAATGGAGAAGATACCTTTGTAAAAAATGACAGTCTGCTTTTTTCTAACCCTGGCAACTAGAGTCCACTTTGTGGGATGGAATTATGAGTGAGAATGGCTTATAATGAGGCCCTTTGGGTACTTCACTAACTAAGCACCATTGGGTGAGGTCCAACATGGAGCTGCTTTATAATAACAAGTTATTATTATACTTAAGATAACAACAGTTTACAGAGACAAAAACAGTGTCTTGAATATAGTAGACACCATAAATGTTCAGCAAAATTTTTAAAAATTGAATTTTAATATATTTGTATCTATAATATTCAAATTTTTACAGAGTAGAAACTTAAGACATGGATTCCAGTAAAACAATATGGAGAATACTACCGATGACATCCTGACATTAAATATCATGTTCCATTCTTTTAATAAAATGAGGCTACTATTTGGATGAGTTCAAATCTGCATTGTTACAAGTTGATCTACAGTTATATGAAATGAAAATTCTTTTCAGGATTTTCATTCACATTTTATAAACACAGATGTGTGGTGACAATGGCGAACAGCATTTTTGTTTTGTTTTTGCTTTTTAATGACAAATAATAGCACTCAAGGGATGAAGTAACATAGTAGAAGGAGCACAGAACTTACAGCCCAGTCAGGAAGGTCTAGATTCAAATCATGTCTCTGACACAATGTCAGTCAGTTAGTGAAGGTTTATGAGGTACCTACTAGGTACCAAGTCCTGTGTTAGAAGCACTGGGGATACAAAAAGAGACAAAAGACAGTCCCTGCCCTTAAGGAACTCACAGTCTAATAGGAAAAGTAGCTGGGATCTTATGAAATCACAGTTCCTTCAAGTATTAGTATTTTTTGTTCTAGGTATGCTGTGTTATATTAGTTCTAAAGCTACAAAATACCTTAGAGATAATAGGATCAAAGTTTTAGAGGTGAAAGTTACCTTAAAGATATATGGCCCTCCTCCCCATAATTATTCAGATGAGGAAAAATTAAATGACTTCCCAAGATCAGACAAGTAGTACATGGCAGAGTATGAATTTGAACTCAGATCTACGCTGCATCTGATATGACTCTTCATTCGGGAAAAGTTTTGCAGTAGGATAAGAACTGTAAAGGGAAGAAACCAAGACTTCTGTTTTCTTTACATTTCCTCACAATGGCTAGTAGAGCAAGCACAATAAATTTGGACTGACTGAGCCTAAGCAAATGTAATTCCAATTTACTTGTTAACATGTGAAAAATAAAAACAAACAAAAAACAGTGAGTATCCTTAGCACAATAATAAGATTTACAAAGATCAGTGACATTTATTTTTAATACTATGAATTTTCAGTAGATGCCATTCTAATTTAGGATCAAACATTAACTTTTGATTATCTTCTAGGGAACTGGCTCCATTCCTGCTTTAGACAACAGGAATTTTATTTTCAAAGCTGTAAACTCTTCACAAAATGATAATGTGTTGAGATGAAAAAAGTCCATGAAATAGTTTTAAAAAATCTATATGTTAATTTTTTTGTGGTTAGGGAGCATAATCTACAGATGAAGGTTAAGATACTCTACATACTGTAGTAAATAAAATGGATTTCATTAGGGAACTTCCTATTTTCTCCCTTTTAAGTCCTATAAACTTAAGAAAGTTAGACTGTACAATTTTAATTCGGCTATTTTTTTGGATGCTCCCTCTTTGCTCCCCAAACCAAAATGAAATAATATTTTCTAAAAATAGAGAAGGAAGAAAAATAAGAATCACAAAGATTTCTAGTTCTTTAACAGGGAAAGTTGTGTGTTTATTGGATTCTGCATGCCATGAACTATCCAACAAAAGCATCAATAAAACCCTCATCACAATAAGAAGAAACCTAAGATGGGTTTGTAAAGGTATTGATTATTGGAAGTCTCCGAAGGATCTGGTTGTAGTGATCACAGCTGTAACACGGTCTTGTGGCACACTCCTAAAGGGTAGCTCTGCAGGGAGGCTGGTTTGTGTGTCACCTTTTTGTGGATGGTTTAAGGTCAGGTGAGATTCTGTGCTCGGCACAAACTGGCCCAATCACTACATAGTATACATAGTTCATAGACTGTTTGCAGCAACAGAGCTAATGTTCAATTCATGCAAACTATGAGGTAGTCAAATAGTACCTAATTATGGACCAGAACACTGTGTATGAATGTTTCCAGATGTCTTACCACTGAATTATAGGGGAAATCTTGGGATTCAGGGCACTATATGGATCTGCTTGGTAAGAGATGCTCCTTGGGGGTCCTTGAAATGTAATTGAACCATGGTAAACTCATTTGTTCAGTGAAGAAATTGGCCTACTCCATTTTTTCTCAAAGATTTCTGCAATAGTGAGTTGCCTAGCTGACTAAGGGAAGGGAAACCCATATTATATAATCACATTCATTTTACTTTTCTCCCAACCACTGTAGACACTTGTTTTCCAAGATTACGGGTATACATTGTCATTGAGAGTTACTTTTTCACTAAATTTTTTTTGTGTGTGTCTTTCTGTGTGTGTATATATGTATATATGTATATGTATATATATACATATATACACACATATTTATATGTATAGACATAGATATATGGGTATATGTGTATAAATATATGAATTTTACACTAGAAAACTGTGGCTAATTCATAAGCATGGGGTTTGCAAAGAGGTTTTTCTGGATTAATGAAGACTTTTTCTCAGATCTTGTGGGGTCTTTTTGGCAACTATAGAGTGTTCTCTGCACCTAGATCAGTTTCTAATTAGAACATCCCTAAAGTGTGTCATCATTAATTTGATCCTCATACATACACATATGACCATGTTGCTTATGCACATTGAGGACTGGCCTTATCCCAGGAGATAGGAAGCTGTCATTCTTTATAGTACTTTCAAGAGACATCACCAGTAGATATCACTATATTAATAAATACAACTTATTCTAATGAAGTAGATGCTGCTCCTTCACATCCATTTTCTCTAATGTCCTAAGTAACTATAAATATAGGACTTGGAGTTGCAGATGTTTTCTAAACTCAATTCTTTCAGAATTGTGTCTTGTATCTTGTGTACGAATTTAACATTACATCTTCTCTAGATGACCAATATGCTATCAAGCCCATGTCCTTTCCCATATCTGTTGGTATTGTTAACAAGTATAATTTACAATATAGTAGTTCTATAACCCATTATATGCCAGGACAGAGATGTCCCATTTCCATAAAATGTGCTCTCTTCTAGACAGATCATATTCTTTGGTTTAAATTTAAATAAGCAAATAAAACAAGGTGTGTTGGGGGAAAGTGAGAATCAGATCAAATACTACTAGGAGATCTCTTCTCTCTCCTTCTCCGACATAGTTTAAGAAACCTCAAACTTGTGGATTAAGAGATAGCCTTAGTTATGGTTCTGTGCTGTCTTCATTTCTTGGAAAACTTGTCATGTTAAGCGACACGCTTCCCATTCTGCCAGATTAATGATAATGAAGCTTCTAGTAACAAACTGTATATCCTGAATAAACATGAAAATTGCATCTTTGAAGTTCATACATAGTGAAAAAGAGAAAAAACAGGTTTCCTCCTCTATTGTCCATAAGATCTACTAGCACCTTTGGATAGTTTGTTCTTCACAGTCTTTAGAAACTGCTACAGTGAAATGTCATTCCGTTTCAGTTCTGTCCTTTCAGTGGCTGGCACTGCTGTGAAGACATGAGATTGAGCTTTTGGCAGAATGAGATACTGGTTCTGAAGTGTTCTTGTGTTTGCAAGAAGGGAAGAAAGAGTTCAAATTCGAGTCTGTGAGTATGCCTAGAGACTCCAGGACTGTCTGTTCACAGTTTTAAACCCTGGGTTCCTTTCTGAAGTTGAACGGTAGCACCTGAGATCAAACCTCTGAGCTGTCACTATTGTACCTGTTCTGGGGCACCATTGGTTCAGTGCTCCCTGTTCCTGCTGGGGCTTCCTTCTCTTTGGAGCTCTGTTTCCTCTTTAGCAACAGTACAGTAATTGCAATTAGACAGATGGTAAGCAGGCCAGTGGTCACACCTGTGATAACTGTGATGAGGTTTACTTCGGGATTGTTGTTGTTCAACTCCCTGGGAAGAACTCCATCCAGAGGAACTTCCCTTTCAGGGATCTGCCTCTTGTTGGTGCGGTCCAAGGCTATATGTTGGATGTTTGTTCCTCTGTTGTTTTCAGCCCCAATTTCCTTGGCAAATGAGGGAGCATTGCTGGCCTCTCTTTTCTTTCTGTTCTGTGTGGATGTTTTAAGTATCCCAGGACTTGATAGAGAGTGGTACTGGTACTCTGCACTCCTTTTGCCAATACCTCTGTTAGCATTATCTTTTGATCTCACTGTATAGATTGTGTGTATGTACCATTCCCTGCCAAGGGAAACCTGGAAAACAAATTTATTATTATTAGGCTAAAACTATTTGGTCAGTCTTGTTAACTAAGTCTTAAGGACATCAATAGAGGGTAAGTTTTAAAGGATGCCAATTTCACTTAATTTGTTATATTCATTCATTCAAAAGGTATTTGAGCACTTGTTTATTAATCAATTAATAAGTATTTATTAAGCACCTACTATGTTCCCTGAATTATGAGGAATCTTCCTCTGCCAATGCAGGTTGCCATCTTTTCTGCAATGTATAGTTTCAGAGAGTTGCCTGTGGCATTGAAAAGTTGAATAACTTGCCCGGGATCCCCAGATCCCAAAGACTAACTCTTTACTCACCTGAAATAGTGGTGTTGAGTCAACTTTAAATCCATCGGATCCAGGCTGCTTAACTAAGAGGACTGCTTCAGGATCATCTGCAGCAAGTTTGGCATTGAACAGGACATTTCCAAAGCTAGTGGCTTGGGTCTCTGGTTGAGCTTTGTCCTAAATGATAAAGGAAATGATTGGCTGCTGAAGATAACACCACACTTTGTAAGCCAAGGATACAACTTCCTTCCTTCCTTCCTCCCTCCCTCCCTCCCTCTCTTCCTTCCTTTCTTCCTTTCTCCTTCTCCTGCCTGTCTTCTTGCCTTCCTTTCTTTCTCCGTTCCTTCCTACTTTCCCTCCATTCTACTCTCCCTCCTTCCTACCTTTCCTCTTCTCTCTCTTGCTTTCTCCCCTTCCATCACCCTCTCTCCTCCATCCTTCTTGTAAATAAAGAGCAAAACAAAATTTCCTCCATGTGACTAAGCTCAAGAAGACTAGATAGTTTTTAGTAAGACAGAACCCAACCAATTGTTAACCTACTCAGTGCCTTAAATCATGGGAACTTACCACAATTTTAAATCTATACAGGAGAGAAGGGGAGTCTGCTAAGCAGCCATATTCAGCATTACTTGGACTATATTTAGGTACATATCCATCAGCTCCAGTACATAGGAACACTTTTTCAATGCTGCAGTAGAAGGAATCACCCAGGTTCTGTACAGGATCCACCATGACTCGACCATAAATGATATCACCTGGAAGAAGAGAGATGCTATACTATCCCTGTTAATCTCCCATGAGAGAGAGACAAAGGGATCACTTTTTTGGCATAAAACCATCTCTGGCCTGTTTCTAGGTGTATAGAAGGTCTTCAGTGGTTGTCCAAAGGTCTATTTCAAGGTTTTTCTAGGAAAACTTGCTCTTTTCTCGTGTCTATCCCAGCAGGCCATTGTAGCTCTTTCAATGTAGTTAATACTAGATCAAAGGCAGGTATGTCTCTCACAGCGTGGCCCATCATTTGATATTTGAAGTATTCCATTATAATTTAGTTCATTTTACATAAATAAAATTTAAATATAACAGAATAACACTCTCCGTGAGTTAATACTTGAAAAATAGTGTCTTTAAAGAGATCAATTAGTCTTTTTTTACTTTAAAAATCATCTGAAAGCAAAACCTAAAGCTATTTCTGAAGGATGTGCCAGATTAAGATGATATAAAAAATGAAATGTTCTAGATAAAACTCACAATAAGTGTTTCTAAAGATCATTCAAATCTACAGAGCAGTAACATTTAAAATAATGACAAAATCTTTGATATAGTTGGAAATTAAGCAACCAAGACATACAAAAATATAGCTAAGGATTTGTGATGTTGGTAGGGATGGCCTAGAAAACTAACTGAAATAGGTAGTTACAGCATGACTTGTAAAATCTCACAGTCTCAGATTTGGAAATAGAACCTAGAACTTCCTGACTCCAAGCTCAGCACTTTCTTTACTAGGCCACAATGCCATGATGTATGTTAGACACAGAAAGTCAACTATAAAATAATTTTTGCATAAATAACAAAAATAATTAAAGCTATTCAATAAATACTTCCAATTTTAGTCTATACATTTAATGTTATGATGATTAAAACACCAATCACACAGATATCTCTCTAGATGCATACTTTTTTTTTTTTTACTGGAGCTAGAGGTACTATTTATTAGCCGTAGACATCTACATTTCCCAATGCATTCTGCCTCCTTCCCTGTAACCCATAATCCTAGAAAATAACCTGAAGGCTAGAAAGGCTATCAGGGGTCAGGAACCTGCAGCCTTGAGGCCACATATGGCTAAGTGATTTGCTCAGGGTCACATGACCAGTATGAATGAAGTCTTCCTGACTTCAAGACAAGCTCCTTGACCTCTGCACCATATTTCTAATTTGGCAAAATCATAACAAAATCAAGAACAAAATATCAAGGGGGTCATGAGAAAGTAAAACAAAAGAGAATGGAAGTATTCTCACATCTCAATTATCCCCTAAAGTAGAAATTATCAAAACTATCAGATAATGAATAAGAAAAAATAGAAAACTGGATTAGTAGAATAGGTTGAACAATAACTTCATCATTCCTGATGCTGAGTGGTAAAATAATTGACCCAGGGTTCTAAAGCCAACATATACTGAGAAGGGCACTTCACTCCAAGTGTCCTGATTTCCGGGATTTGCACAACTCTAGCCATTAAACCATACTGCCTCTAATACTGCTAGTAATAACATATTTTTATTATTTTAGATATGGAAAAATGATTATGAAAACAAGATTGATATGTATACTCTACATATCTTTTAGAATGAGTTCAATAATTGGAAAAAGTAGAAGTCACAATCAGACATACAATAATTTATAACTTTGTGTATATATATATATATATACATATATATATACTTTTTTATTTGTTTCATCATATAAGTTCATCTTTCTTATTTTCTTCCATGCTTATATATATATGTCAAATCTCTGTAATTCTAATGAAAAGTAAAATGAAAATGCATCCACAAATATGTGTGTATTAAAAATCATTCAGGTAAGGGCACTTTTACCACAGTAGCAACTAGACCATAGTAAATGCCCAATTCCAATGATCATATGAAAAAGAATTTTAAAAATTATTTTTAAAGGTTCTCCCAAAGAAATTTGGTTTATTCTATATAAAAATAACTGCAAAAGCAATAGTCTTGTAAACATACTTGGATAGCAACTAGACCAGATTACTTTCAACATGTAAACATACCTTCTGTAAATGCAACATCACTCTCCTGCCCAAATCCCATTGATCCATCAGACAACCAGAGACTCTTCTTGGATAGGAGGAACATCTGTGTGTTCAAACTAAACTCGGCTGCCACAGGATCACTGACCTAAAACCAGTCACAAAGACCTTTTAACATACTCCCTTTGAACATTGTGAAGATGTCAAAAAACAATTTTTTTCTCATATGCCCAAGATAATGCAGCTTTCAATATTGTCTGTGTGCTGTGGACAACCTCACTGTAACATAGCATGTATATTTAGCTATAAATACATATATATAATATATATAAATATATTATTTATATATTTATATATAAATATAAATATATAAAACATATATATATATACATATATACACACATAGACACACACACATATATGTTGATACTATGCCAGAAGCTGTGATTATGTTTGCCCTTTTTGGACCTATTAGATCCATATAACAATGTGATTTCTTTGGTGGATGACACTGATAATGACAACAAGTCATCTATTGTGGACCATGATGCTTTAAAACAAACTTGGTATCACTTGAATTAATATCCCATCAGATGGATTGGTTGGAAACCCAAGTGTGAGACCTTGGGGAGAGTATAAAAGAATTGTCTTATGTATTGGCTTGGGAACTTCACAGAACCCACGGAACTCCTATGGACTATTTTTACCTGGGGAATCATAGAGCAACTCTTAGGAGATGTTGTAACAGAAAGCTGAGTAAAGCTATATGCTCTCTGTTCCTTTGCTTAGGAAAAGTGAACAGGATTTGTTACTTAGGAGATGAGTCTTAGAGGATTGTTGCCAGAAATTCAGTGAATTTCATTCATTCATTCATTTATTCACAGAATTCACAGAATAAAACTATGAGCCTTATACCTCTATACCAATTTGTCATTTATTTTTTACGGGTAAAACTCAGGAAGGGACTAAAATGATGAGTCAAACTGTCTGGGAGGGAAAAAAACAAAAACACTACTAGTCCAGATCCTTTCCACTTGTTTCTTCTATGGAATGTGTATGGTTAACTCACTATTAGTTAACAATGTTACATAGCTTGGACCAGTATCAAAGTGTAAGATTTGAAATTCTCCTTAAACATCAAGAAAAAAACACAGTAGAAACATACAGGTATACTTCAGGGAATTATCCCCAAGGTTGCAGTTTCTGCCTAGAGAATTCTACTGAGTCCAATTCAGGAGAGACAAAGTCATTAAGATGTCATTACTTTCTGTAGGGAACTTGACTTACCTTAAAGAATTGCTCCTAGGGGCACCCTGCAGTTTGAGCAGCAGGACCAGCATGAAGAGACAAGAATACTGAATTCTGAGTGAGAAATCCTGGGTTCAAGTGCCAGTTTTGCTATTATGTGATACTAAGTCCCATAACATTTTGAAGATTTTGCTTTTCTCATCTGCAAAACGAGGTTGTACTAGGTGATTTCTAAGAGTCCCTCTGGTTCTAAATCTTATGTCGTACCCACAAGTGATCCCCAACAGATGCTTCAGACCGTCATTTCAGTAAAAAATGAAGCAACAAGTCTTTATTAAGTGCTCAGGATGTGACAGATACTGTACTAAGTGTTAGAGGTACAAAAAAGGTTAAAAAAAAACAAAGAGAAATAGTCCCATTTCTCAAGAAACTTATATTTGATTGGAGCAGACAATATATACATATATAATGTATATATGTATGTACACATATACACACACGTGTATATATACATATGTATGTCAAGGTAATGCAAGATATATACAGAACAAAATATATGAATAAAATCTAAAATAGGAATGTATTAGCATCTGGGAAGACCAAGTAGGGCCTCCTGTAGAAGGTAGGATTTGAGCTAAGTCTTGAAGTAAGCCAGAGAAACTAAGAGACAGAAATTGGAGGCAAAGGATTCTGGACATTGGACATAGCCAGTTCAAAGAACAGAGGTAAGAGTTGGAGTGTCCTGTTGAAGGAACTCCAAATAAACTAGAGTAGCTAGATTGTATCACCTATGAAAGGGAATAAGGCATAATATGGCTGGAAAGTTAGGAAAGAGACAGATTTTGAAGAGCTTTAAATGTCCAACAGGAGAGTTAGTATTTTATATTGGAGATGGGAGAGAAACACTGAAGCTCCTTGAAGGGAGTAGGAGAAGATGTAGCCAGACTTTAACTTTAGAAAAATTGCTTTGGTAGCTGATAGAAGAATAAATTGGAATGGGGAGAGATGCGGTAAAGAAACCAGTTAGAAGACTATTGCAGTAGTAGGTTATTGCAGTAACTCAGGTAAGAGGTGGTGATGGTGAACTAAGGCTGTGTATGTGTGAATGGGGAGGAAGGTAAATATATGAGATATGTAAAGGAAGTTTTGGTAATCAATTGGATATATAGGGTGAGTGGGAGTAAAGATCAAAGGCCTGGGTGACTGGAAGAATGGTAGTGCCCTTAATAGTGATAGGATTGTTTGGACGATGTGGGGAAAAATAATGAACAGTTCATAGGATATTAAAAGTATTTCAATTTTTATTATAATTCTAACTTGTTCATGAGCTAACTTTTTAGTTCCTGTTTATTTTTTTTTCAGGTCTTGGCTTACGAGTTTGTGCCAGCTCATGTATGTGCTATGCTAAGTACTTATTTATAATTTATTTATGACATGGAAAACACGACTGAATATATCAACACTTTGTCTATAAGAGGGATTACTGCATATTCAATAATACAAAATCTCAGAAGCTCTTATCTTAATTTGAATAAAGTTTTGTCACTGTAGCATGCTTAGAAGATAGTTAATTTTAACTATAAGTTAAATAAAAATGATGTGATGTCAACTACAAATACCATTTTCATTGGAAAAAATAATGGTATAATGAATTTTTTTTAATATTGGACATGATATGAAGAACATAAAGGTGACCTCCACTATTATGAAAACCTTCCAGTAAAGTGATACGACAAAGAAATAATTCTCTAAGAGTTACCTGCTGAAATCGAATGTCCAGCTCAAATGTGATTGGCTCTCTGGGGTTACAAATCACTGGTAAGCTGTATTCCTGATGTGGAGAGGTTGTGCATGGTATCAGTTTCACAGTATAGGTTCCTGAGTAGTCCCTGACCTGGAAGGGGAAAAAGAGAAAATATAGCCCTTAGTTAAAAAGCTGAGCAAGAGTCAGGGAGGAGTTTTTAACCTTTTAAGTATCATGAACACCTCTGGCAGGCTGATGAATCCAATGGACCCCTTCACAGAATGACATTTTAAATGTACAAAATAAAATATGTAAGATTGCCAAGGGAAGGACTTATATTGAAATGCATTTATAAAAAAAGTTTGTAAAAGTTCATGAACATCTAGTTAAAATCCACTGATTTCCAGGCACCAATAAAAGAAAATAGAGGTAGATTCTTTATCAATTACCGAAAAGTCAGAAACAAAGCTCCATTGTTGGACTGGCTGGTTGTATGTTGGCTCACTCCTTGTGAGGCGGAGAGAAAAAGTCAGGCCACGATGATCAGGTGAGATGATCGTAGAGGTCATGGAAGATGCTATACAGACAACAACAGGAATATCAACAGTAATAGTGATGACAACACCTTGCATTAATAAAGCACTTCATTTTAAAAATACATTTTTATGTGCATTATCTCCTTTGTTGCGTACAACTCTTGGTAGTCAAGAGGCAAAGGAGGAAATGAAATTGGAGAAATTAACTTGTATATATTATATATATATATATATATACATATATATATGTATATATATATATATATATATATAAATATGTATGTATGTAATGTGTGTGTGTTAAAATCAATTGCATGTTGAAGTACCAGGTCTAGACAACCAATCTTTTTGCTTCTCTGTGATCATTTCACTCTAATGTACTATATACTCAATAGGTAGTGTTATATGATGCAAAGTACATTAGGTTTGAAGTCAGAAGAGATAGTTTGAATTCTGGATCTGTCTCAGTATATGATCCTGGGTCTTTTCACTCCACTGGGTCTCAAATTCCTCACTGTAAAATGGGGGTTTTGGACAAGAAGATCACTAAAGCCCCTTGTAATGATGAGATGGTTCACTGAAAGACTTGAACTACTTAGGATCTCTTTTCAAGTTAGTTAGAAGTTATGCACATTTCTAGTGCACAGATGCTATGAGATGAACTTAATATAACCAGTTACAGTCAACACAGCTGGGCAAGTCTAATTTAAGTACAGAATCTATTTTTAAAGACTCATATGAGGCCATGTCATGCTAAGATTAACTTTAAAACATTTTAGCTTAGTAAATTATGTCAGAAAGTTCCTGCTTTTCAACAGATTGTCAAGCCTAAGAAAACAAAATTATTTTTATTGGTTCTTTATTTCTTGTACTTTGATTTCTTTAAAGTTACAATGAGAAACCCTCATTCTCTGAATGGCAAGTCCATTCTCTCTGCTGTCAGAACACATTCAGGAAAAGGCAAGAAGTGAATGTGGATGAGGTTCTGATCCCCTTGAGGTCTGCCAGATACATGTACACTTTGGAATGGAGGGAATTGGTATAATAAAGAGCTAAATTATTTTAGGAAAAGATCTTCATAAAAGCATTTCTTTAAATGAGGATTCTTTCAGCATTTGGAGAATTTTTGACTTTTTTTTACAGTTAACTTGTAGTTTAGGATGAGTATCTCACAAAGTGTCATTGCAAGTGAGATTCCCTAGATAATATCCACAAAACACTATTAGAAAAGTCAGTTCTTCATCTTGAAGATGAAGTTTAAAATTCATCGTTCTTACAATTCTACATTTTTGTAATACATTTTCATTCGGTATATGAATCAATCATTTTTCAATTATAGTCCCTCCCCCAAATCTGCAATAAAAAAATTAAGCAAAACTATTTAATATAGCCATTGTTATTGAAAGTACATGGGGGGTGGAGCCAAGATGGTGGAGTAGAAAGATGCACATACACTAACTATTCCCCCACAGCCCATAAAATACTTGTAAGGAAAGACTCTCAACAAATTGTAGAGCAGCAGAAGCCATAGAACAAAGGAGTGGTGGAGATTTCTAGCCCAGAGTGACCTGAAAGACCAACAGAAAGGTCTGTCACACCAGATCTAGAGCAGAGTCCAGTCCAGCCTTGGCTGTGTGGCACCGGGAGGAGTAGGACTGAGCAGGCTTCAGGGTCAGAATCTCCAGTGGCAGCACAGATCCCTCAACCCACAAGCACTAAAGGTCAGTGAGAGGGTTTTTCCAGCTGGCCAAGAAGGGAGCAGGGTGTTCCCATAGCTCAGACCTCCTCAGGTGGCAGCAGCAGTAGGGGTTCCCAAGGCAGGGAGTAGCCTGCATCCACTGATGAAGGCCTCATGTAATGCCCCTGGGGGAACTGAGCTCAGTGTGGGGGAACTGAGCCCAGTGTGGAAGCCCTGCCCCCACCCTAAGGCCCTGGGGGAATGGAGCAGCTCATCTGAATCTCAGCCCCCAGTGCTGGCTTGGTGGAACTGAAGGTGAGGAATCTACTACTCACAGATTCTGGGCACAAACGTTTCTTGTTGCTCCCAGACCAGTGTATAGACTTGATTGTGCAACTTTGGAGGAACTGAGAACTTACAGATCCCCAGAGTATACCCTACTCTTGATAAAGAACCCAAAAGTCAAGTAACTGGTTGGGAAAATGCCCAAAAAAGGGAAAAAAATAAGACTGTAGAAGGTTACTTTCTTAGTGAACAGATATCTTCTCCCATCCTTTCAGATTAGGAAGAACAATGCTTAACATCAGGGAAAGACATAAAAGTCAAGGTTTCAATGGTCTCAGGCCATGGAAGAGCTCAAAAAGAATTTTGAAAATCAAGAGAGGTAGAGGAAAAATTGGGAAGACTGCAATGCAAGAAAATCGTGAAAAATGAGTCAACAATTTGCTAAAGGAGACCCCAAAAAATGCTGAAGAAAATAATACCTTTAAAAATAGGTTAATTCAATTGGCAAAAGAGGTTCAAAAAACCAATGAGGAGAAGAATGCTTTAAAAAGCAGATTTAGCCAAATGGAAAAGGAGGTTCAAAAGCTCACTGAAGAAAATAGTTCTTTAAAAATTAGAATGGAACAGATGGAGGCTAATGACTTTCTGAGAAACCAAGAAATCACAAAACAAAACCAAAAGAATGACAAAATGGAAGATAATGTGAAATAGCTCATTGGAAAAACAACTGACCTGGAAAATAGATCCAGGAGAGACAATTTAAAAATTATGGCACTACCTGAAAGCCATGATCAAAAAAAAAAGTCTAGACATCATCTTCCATGAAATTATCAAGGAAAACTGCCCCAAAATTCTAGAACCAGAGGGCAGAATAAATAGTGAAAGAATCCAATGATCACCTCCTGAAAGAGATCCAAAAAGAGAAACTCCTAGGAACACTGTGGCCAAATTCCAGAGTTCCCAGGTCAAGGAGAAAATATTGCAATTATCTAGAAAGAAAAAATTTGAGTATTATGGAAATACAATCAGGATAACACAAGATTTAGCAACTTCTACATTAAGGGATTGAAGGTTGTGGAATAAAATATTCCAGAAGTCAAAGGAACTAGGATTAAAACCAAGAATCACCTACATAGCAAAACTGAGTATACTACTTCAGGGGAAAATATGGTCTTTCAATGAAATAAAGGACTTTCAAGCATTCTTGATGAAAAGACCAGAGCTGAAAAGAAAATTTGACTTTCAAATACAAAAATCAAGAGAAACATGAAAAGGTAAATAGGAAAGAGAAATCATAAGGGATTTATTAAAGTTGAACTGTTTACATTCTTACATGGAAAGACAATATTTGTAACTCTTGAAACTTTTTTCAGTATCTGGGTAGTTGGTGGGATTACACACACACACATACACACACACACACAGGGGGAGAGAGAAAGAGAGAAAGAGAGAGGGAGAGAG
>CM053771.1:80933882-81039298 GCA_028658325.1 Potorous gilbertii | reverse complement strand
GAGAGAGAGAGAGAGAGAGAGAGAGAGAGAGAGAGAGAGAGAGAGAGAACGCACAGGGTGAGTTGAATAGGAAGGGATCATATATGAAAAAATAAAATTAAGGGATGAGAGAGGGAATATATTGGGAGGAGAAAGGGAGAAACAGAATGGGGCAAATTATCTCTCATAAAAGAGGCAAGAAAAAGACTTTTCAATGGAGGGAAAAAGGGGGGAGGTGAAAGGGAAACCGTGAAGCTTACTCTCATTGTATTTGAGTCAAGGAAGGAATAAAATGAACACTCACTTTGGTATGAAAACCTGTTTTACAATACAAGAAAGTGGTGGAGAAGGGGATAAGCAGGGTGGGGGGGATGATGGAAGGGAGGGCAATGGGAGGAGGGAGCAATTAGAAGTCAACACTAGGGGAGGGACAAGGTCAAAAGAGGAAATAGAAGAAATGGGAGGCAGGATAGGAGAGAGGGGAAATATAGTCAGTCTTATACAACATGACTATTAAGGAAGTCATTTGCAAAAATACACATATAAAGGCTATATTGAATTGCTTGCCTTCTTAATGGGGATGGGTGGGGAGGAAGGAAGGAAGAGAAGTTGGAACTCAAAGTTTTAGGAACAAATGTTGAGTATTATTCTTGCATACAACTGGGAAATAAGAAATATGGGTAATGGGATATAGAAATTTATCTTGCCCTACAAGGGAGGGCAGATTGGTGGTAGGGGTAACTAGAATGCTCGGTGTTTTGGGGTGGGGGAGGGAAGAGATGGGGAGAAAATTTGTGGAAATGAATGTTGAAAACTTAAAGTAAATCAATTTTGAAAAAAAGAAAGTACATAGAACTTCCCACTTAAAAATTGACAACTTCTTACTAGAAAGGAAGTATGTTTTGACCTCTGCCATTTGGAACCCACTTTAACATTCTTAATTTATTTGATTTTGTGGTCATTTAATACATTGCCTTTGTTTACATAATTTTCATTACTGGATGTACTGTTCTTTTGATTCTAGTTTCCATTAAGATTTAATTCCATTCAACTCAATTCAATAAATCTATTAGTACTTACTATATACAGAACAAAATGCTAGGCGCTAGGGTACTAGAATTACTATTATAATACTTAATGGTACAAACAGAAGGTATGGCTTTTCTTTTTTATTTCTATATAAGAACATTTTATTACATAAGGAAAATATTATTATTGAATTTATTATTAAAATAAATTATTATATGAGAAAATATCACTGATAGTACCTTTGTACTACCCTACAATTTCAATGAAATAAACTAAAGCAAAGGCAGTACCTTACCCATGTGGCAGCTAAGTGACACAGTCATGAAAATCTGAGTTCAAATCCAGTCTGAGACACTACTTGTATGATCCTGGGCAAGTCATTTAACCTCTGTTTGCCTCAGTTTACTCAACAACAAAATGGGGATACCAATACACCCACCTTGCAGGGCTGTTGTGACGATCAAATGAGATAATTATAAAATGCTTAGACCAGTGCCTTGGCACATAGTAGTCACTTTATAAATGCTTATTCCCTTTTCTTCTCCTCCTCATTGAATAGAGAACAGGCTTTAAAGACATGAAGACTTAATGTTCAAGTCCTGTATCTGGCACATACTGACTGAGTGGCTTTAAGTAAGCTGTTTAACCTCTGAGTGCAGTAGGTAATCTCTAAGATGAAATTATGGAGAAAGTGGTGACTTGGATTGTAGAAAGAATTTCCTTATTTGAGTATAAGGGATGGAAAATCTACGACCTTGAGGTCATCCCATCTATGCCAGTGAAATCATAGGTCCAGTCTAGCTCTAGATAAAAGCAATATGTTACATATCATGTCAGTGGTTCTGAAATGTTTTTGCTCATTGTATAGTATTATTTTTGCTGAAAGGATCATGAAAGACTCAACATTTGAACTGGTAACATCAACTCAAATTGGAAGACCCGGAAGAGTGTGTATACGGGCATGTACATATTCATGCAGTTGAAAGTGTAAGTTCCACACAATTACTGGGAGAAGTGCTCAGACTGATAATATTGCAACAATAAATGCTATAGAATCTGGCAAGAGTAGTGTTCTATGGCATTTCCTTTGAGAACTGCTGGATTATGGGAATATAATCCAGGTTATCAATGAACAACATTCAAGTTTTTTATAGAAAACTGATGCATTTTAAAAGGAGGATTTCTGTAATGGGCAAATGCATTGAAAAATCTGCAAACAGAAGAAACTTATGCTTATCTTATTGGGAGATGATAGGAACAGGAAAACAAGTTCTTACCAGGATGGGACAACACAAACAAACCATGGAATCGAGCTTCTGTCTTGAAGTTTACCACTAAACGCCCTTCCTTGCTGATGCGCATGCTTGTCGGATAAAGGGAACCTACCAGGCAAGAGATCAAATAGAGGTGAAGAAATATATAGGAATAAGAAATCCAAGTCAGAATTTTAAAAAACAATAGTTCAAGTATTTTAAAAATTATTTCATGTTGTTAAACTTTCTTGGTGATTTCATCAGAGATTAGAAGAGAATCCTACAGATGTGTTAATGGCAGCAGCATTTGGTTTCTTCCTATTCCGGGGTAAAAGATGTCTGGGAATGAGAAGAAGTAAAATTGGTGAAAGTGGATTAAGTCATTGCAAACTCTGCAAGTCAAGCAGAACTACTAGGAGTCTTATGCCTTGTGAAAGTTCTCCTGAAGTGTTAGCCTACAGAAATGAAGAGGTAGCTGAAAAACGTGACAAACTTGTCAGAACTAGGGAGTTTTATAGGTTAAGGCTTTAAAAGTACCTGCATTCTGCAGATTCTATTAAAAATTCATAGGCTTGCAGAAAACAATTGCTCTAGGAAATCTAGCAGTTTGATAGAAGTTGGCTCAAGCTACAAGAAGGATGTGATGTCCTTATGCTGGAGACTAGAAGCATAAAAAGTACCATGATGAAGAATCTCGTAAAATACATTTTTTAAGCAAAAGAAAAAAAACAGTTTGAAGATGGTCTGTGGGTCATTTTTCAATAATATCATGACATTTGACATCTCTCTTAAGAAAACTATAATCCAGTTAAGATCATGAGTTTACACTTGAAATGGTCTGTCAGTTCTTTTTTCTTTTCTCTATTTTTTAAAAAAGGGTGTTATGGGCATTGTGCCACAACTGGGCAGGTAACTAGGATAACACTGTATTTTTGAAAGTAAACAGTACCCTGTCTGATTAATGGGACTAATTAACTGCATATTTCTAGCTTTTGAATCATGACTCTGGAATGGGGATGGATCTAAAGTCATGAGTTGATATACAGAAAGTTCTTTGCAAACCTTAACATGTTATATACAGATCACTGCTTAGCAAAAGTGAAAATATGTGAAACATAGCCCTATACTGATACTTGTCACCATAGTTACAGAAAATGCTTTGCAAAGATCATTACCTAGGAAAAGTGGAAACATGAAATATATCCCTATACTGACACTTGTCACCATAGTTCTCCAGTGTCCAGGTTAATATTTATTTCACAATGTTTCTAATGTATACTAATTTTCAGAAATAAAATCCTATGCAACTTTTCTGATGAGGTATCTCTTACTAGAGTTATCTCTTCCTTGTCAGGAACTGAAATCAGCTCTTAGGTTGCCTTGATTGAGTCATAGGGCTGTTTTGCAATATACAAATTATTTTGTTTGGCAGAATCTTTCCCCAGGTATGTTATAAAATTTATATATCATAATATTTCTGAGTATCTTAAATGATACAATTTTAATGTACTTAAATTATGAGAGTAAGTCTAGTGTTTTTCCATGAAAACTGATGCTATCTAAAAGGAGTAATTGAATATATATTGAAATTTATTTTCAATCTCCTGGTACTTAGAACTGGGGGAAAATTCGTTAGGCTATATATCTCTATGTCATCCATGGACCCAAGGAGTCCTAGGATAGATTCCAGAGGGTCTGTGAAATTATATAGTTAAAAATGCATCTTTATTTTCATTAATCTCTCTAATTGAAATTGAATATTACCTTCAGTTATTTAAAAAAACATAACACAGCAACCCATATATGGTTCTGAGAAGGAATCCATAGGTTCTGCCTGACTGACAAAGGGGTGCTTTTCATATGTATATTTATGAATATTAAGGAAACCAATCTCTATAAATATTGGATAGAAGTAATTTAAAGCCCTGGAAATCTCAGGACCTACCTTGCAGCTCTGCTTCTGGTGGGCTGCCAATTCCATCATTCCACAAGATGGCAGTGTCATACACAAAAGTTAGTCGAAGCTCAGACTTCAGGTCAAAATGCTGCCATCCTCCCACTCCAACAGGAGAATGGAAAACATAGGAAACATACAGTGGAACTCGTAGTGTGACATAGGACTGCACTAGATTCAGAACCTATAGATGGATGACATCATTGTACTCATCAGTTGTATTTAAACACAAATATTATTGCATCTAAGCAATATACAACAAAAAAAGCTGGCTCCTGGACATAGATCAATTTACTTCATAGAGTGAACTTTCTTCTTTTTATTGCATTTAATATCATTGGTAAGAGGAATCACTGAAATTGAAACATTTAACTACATTTTTGTTCCATACCTTTCAATTCTGAGTCAAAGACCTGTTAATAGAACTGTTTTCACATGGAACAAAATATTTTTAGTCTGAAATCTGAGTTCACAACTATACAAAGCTAACAGTTGCATTATTTGGACCATTCTTTGTCTCCCAGTTACCCACCCCATTAAAAAAATCTGGGCTTCATGAGGCAAAGAAGGAAACATTTTGTGTGTCTGTATAACCTTGCGTGGGATACCCTCAAAGTGGCATGTGTCTTGAGGAACATTGGTAACTGAGGGATTTACGTGGATCTCATGCTTATTTTTCTGAGATGTTAAAAGTATTGTTGAGATAACTAAAGATTTGCGTGTATGTGTGTGTGTATGTGTGACAGACAGAGAGAGAGACAGAGAGAGAGAGAGAGAGAGAGAGAGAGAGAGAGAGAGAGAGAGAGAGAGAAAGAGAGAGAGGAGTCATCTCTATACTTATAGTTCCATTATGAGATATACTTATAATATCATAGGCTATGGAACTGGAACAGATGTTAAAGATTATCTCATACTAGTCCAAACCCCCATCTTGCAGACTGGGAAGTGCAGGTTACATACCTAACAAACAGCAGAACCAGGATTTCCAACCTAGGGTTTTGATTCCATATTTTTTTCTTCCACAGAGCACTCTTTGCCATTTCAGGTAAGGCTCCCATTGCCACACGTCCAAATGACCTTGCTAAATAATATCCTTCAGTTCAATTTAAGTCTCTTTTAAAAATCTCATTTTAATGTTATCTTTTATAGCAGCTCCATTTTAAAATACACGTCTCTCTATGTATATATTTTCATATGTACCCCCTTCTCCTGAAGCAAACCAACTCTTTTGACAAAGTTTGTTTTTTTTTTAAAGAAAAAACAAAAGCAGTTCAGAAAACCAATCAATACTTAAACCCCACCCGAAAGTACAAGTAATGTTCCCTACGTGCAGTCCCTTCCCTCTGCAAAGAAGGGAGGGAAGCACATTATCCCAACTCTTTCCTGGGGGTCAAATTGGTGATTATAGTTACAATGTTCATTTTCTTTTATTTTTTCTTCCTTCCTTCTCCTTTTTCTTCCTTTTTTCTTTGTTTCCTTCTTTATTTTTGTTTGTAATCTTTTCTTAATAAAGTTCCAACAGCACCACTTTTCACAGCCTCAAACGGTTTTCCGTTCATAGAGTTTTCTTATGTAAACTATCCAAATCTACCTTCCATGTTGCTAGGCACAGCCTGTTGTAATGGGATGACTCCCAAATGTGCAGACACTTGGCTTTCAATGGTTAATACCTTCCCAGGAGGTTCCTTGTTCCATGAATTTTCCAATGTAAGGTACAAACTCCCACCTCTCTTTCTCTGTCCCCCAAACAAAAATAATCCTTTCCAGTTTCAGGATCTTTTGGACTAAGACACAACATTCCATCTCCCACCTCCAAGTATCTTCACTGGCTGCCTCTTGGGCTTAAAACTCTTTCACTCCTTATCTCCACCTTTGAGATACCCTGGCTTTCTTCAAATTTCATCTAAAAGCACACCTTCTCCAAAGAAGTCTTTTTTTACATTTCTCCTTATCCTTAATGTCTTTTCTCTTTGAGATTAGCCCATTTTCTGCTGTCTAAATTGTTTGTATATTATCATTTGCCTATCATCTCCCCTCCCCCATAAAAATGTGAAGTATTAGAAGAAGAAAACCATATTTTTGCCTTTCCCTCCAGATTTTAACACAGTGCCTGGTCTATAGTAGGCACTTAAGAAATACTAGTTGAATTACTGACCAATACATTTTGGCCTGGGAAGGTCAAGACTTATTATACTGCTCCTGGAAGGCAAGTACAGGGGTGGTGATGAGCTTGTTTTTTTTTTTTTTCATTTTGCCATCTCAACATCTAGTACAATGCCTTGCCCATATTAGGCACATGGTAGTTGAATTGAATTGAACTGGGCAGCATCAAGTCAACATGACCAGAAACACTGTTGGAACTACTCCAGTCATTTATATGGGATGATCCTGGTCCCCCTGCTACCCCATTTGTCTCTCTTCTGTCTGCCCTGAAGCTTTACCCTCCTATTAGGGTTTCCTTCCTTAACTAGAATATGTTCTCCATGAGACTAAGCATTGTCTTTATTTTTCTAGCTGGATTTCCTATGTTTAACACAGTGCTTAAAAAAATTGTTTTTCATTCATTCATCAACTCAATACAAACATACTTACATACATGCATGGATGTACGATAAATAACCAAGTTACTGACCCCTGTAGTTGCTCACCAGCTTTTGCTCTAGGTTTATATTGTTGTTGAGTAGTCTCAGTTGTGACTCTCTGTGATCCTCTTTGAAGTTTTTTTGGCAAAGATATTGGAGTGGTTTGTCCTTTCCTTCTCTACTACGTCCATGTGAATGAGAAGAAGGAGCATGCTTTCCATAGTATTACCTGGAAAGTATCTCAGCTCCTCAGCCCCCTCTGATTGGATAGCTCCTTCTGAAACTTCCATTAAAGAGGGTGCCCATCATGGTCAGCCAGCTACCTTCCTCTCCACCTTCCCCTACTCTTCTGAACTTCCTTTTATGTGTGCTTTTCCCCATTAGAATGTAAGTTCCTTGAGTTGAAGCTGTTTTTCTTTTTCTTGTTTTTTATCTTCAGCACTTAGAGCAGTACCTGGCACATAGTTAATGCTTACTAAGTGCTTGTTGGCTGACTGATTGACTATCAAAGTCCCAGAACCTCTAATACAGGCATTCCTGAGGAAATAGGGAATATCCATAAAGCACTTCTAAGTTGCTTTACAAGGAGTTCTTAACCTGGTGCATACTAACTTCTGAATTTTAGAGGGAAACTGGATAGGAAAAAATATATATATTTTTCAGTATAATTGATTTCCTACATTATTCTATTTGTTTCATTTTAGGGACTAAAACGCATTCTTCTGAGAAGGGGTTCATTGGCTTCACCAGACTTCCAAAGGGTCCAAGTCAAAAAAAGGGGGCATAAATATAGAAACATGGCATAAAACAGTGTGCTTCCCTGAAGTATGGGAGTTGGGGGTAAAGAAGAATTGACTTGGGGGAGTTATAATTGTGTATCTAAGTATGAGTTTCTCAATACTGAATTTAAACTGACAGGCTATTTTGGCATTCTACACGGTAGCAAAAATATCTTACCTAGAAATCTCTCCATATTGCAGAACAAATCTATTAATAATCATATTCATGGTCTTTTTTAAGTTTCAAAAGCTTTTCTATAAAAGATCTCATTTAAGCCTTGAGCTGTGAGGTAGGTAGGACAGGTTAGCTACTATCCTCATTTTATGAGAAGACTAGTGTGCCAAAACTTTAAGTTGTTTGCCCCAGGTCACATGGAAAGCAAGAGCCTTACTCGGGATGAGTATTGATTTCCAGGCCAGTGTTTCACCTACTAGATTGCAAATGTTTTTAGTGAAACATTTTTGTTGAAGGGTTGGGGGAAATGTGGGGATAAGATTTAGTGAAGACATGTCAGCGTAAAGGAGTGATTATCCATTACCAAATACCGTACTGTATTTCAATCACTCAGATTAACTTTTATTTCTATAGTTGGTTTGCCAGTCTGGGAAGAAAGAAATTAAATAGTTTAGATGAGTAAGTAATAACCTAAAAGCAGAGCGTTCACATCATTGTTCTGGCTGACACACTCTGATGAGACAATACATCCCAAATCAAATTCTTATAGTCCTTTGTTACTAAAATAAGTTGGACTTGGAAGTTGATCAAGTACTTGGGGAAAATGACTGCTCAGAAAAATATATATTACTTATTTGTGTATGACAATGGGTTGGGTGACATTATCAACAACTTGTATTATCAGAATAGAATTAAAGGAAACCTTAAGGCCTTTAAGAAATTGTTGGCCCTAAATGAGATGAAGTTAAACAGGGAAAAGTACATCCATTACTGAGCTGGCAACAGAAATCAAAGGACTGCTGAGCAACTTTAATTGGCACATCTACAATAATTTGCCCCCTTTTCATGAAATTTAAGTCATAGAGTCACCAAATAAACAAATTTACATTAAATAGAAAGGTCAATTACCAAGCTATATGATTCCTAGTCAATTAGTATTTTCAGCTACTTGGTGAAATCCACAAACGTAATCTGAGAAAATATATTAATAGGCATAAGCCATTACTGCAATTGAGTAATTGATCTTTAAGGAGCTTCTTATTACTACAGGAAAAGTGATTAATCCATATATTATAGCTGATTCATATTGATATTTTTCTATGTGAATTTAATACATTACAAGTTTTCCTTAAAAATATTCAGAACTCTCCCTTGCAGCTCATCAAGCTTATAATGTGTAAAATGGAAAAAATGAGGGAAGAGCAGTATGGTTTAACAGAAATAATACTAAGTTTGGGGTAAATAAAACTGAGTTTTAGCCCTACCTGCATTTCTAAGATTTTGAGAAAGCTACATAAAATCTATCCCATAGATATTTCTAAAGTGCCTGCTATGGGCAAAGTCCTGTGCAATTCAAGGGACACAGAAAGACAAAAGGAAAACCAATTTCTTCCCTTAAAGAACTTATCTTCTATTGGGAGGATGTGACAATAAAAAAAAAAAGAGAAGGAAGCAGAAAATAAATCCAAGAAGAAGAGAAAACTGACAATTAGTAGTATCAGGAAAGGAATACTTAGTTTGGGGAATAGGAAACATCATTATATCTCTTTTCTGGTCCCAACAAATGGGCATAATTCATATCTTCCTTCCCATGTTCACTGAGTTGATAAAATTAAACAACAGAAAATGAAATTGTTATACAAATTAAATGGTTATTACTTCAATCTATCAGCTTTGCCACACTACTGTGAAAGAATAACTGGAAAACAATTTATATAAAATGCTTACTAAATATAACAGTAAATAAAAATGTGTAATATTTGTTATGAGGGGAGTCATTAAAATTAAATCTTTATGACTTATACACAAAATAGAAGAAATCAACTCAAAATGGAAACAATGTCAATGTAGCTATAACTGAGACAGATTTTATTCTTAAAACAAGCGGAATTTAAGCCTTGATACTTTTACACTCTTCTATTTATCCTATATATATCTTGCTTTGCTTTTATTTATTTTCTTATTGTCTCCTCTATTAGATTATAAGCTTCTTGCTGACAGGGACTGTCTGTTGCCTCTTTTCATATCCTCGGCAGTTAGCACAGTGCCTGACACATAGTAGGCACTTGATAAATATTTATTGATTGTTTGAATTATCAATGGACTTTAAATGGACAGGAGAATGAGTTTTCTGTTCCTCCTCTTTTCTATGCTGAGGCCTATACTCAGAAAAGTTCCCAGTTGTTAATATTTTACTTAGTCTAGTGACTTGTGGAGATGGCAGACAGATTGAACAAAGACTGTGATAGCAGCAGCTGTGCCAAAAGATCGAGCTGCAGCAGGACAGGTACATCTTATAGCTGTACTTAAAATTCTCAAGCACACGAAGTCACATATTTTCAGATGTACACAATCATTAACTTGGACACAGTTCAGACATTTAGAATAATGCACTGGCGTGAACCCTATTTTCCCCATCCACTTATTTCATTTCTTATAAACAATAGACATTTAGGAGAATAGGCTTAATTCCTTATAGTATTGATGTATGTTGAGGTTATTTAGTACTGAGGCTGAACAACACTGAGGTGTTACAAAGCATAGGAAAGCACACAAAGCGACACTGAGAATGCTTACTTAATTGAAGGATTCCATCAGGGAATTCATGAGTATTAAATAAAACTCTCCCTTGTAGTTCATTCTCTTTATGATTGAGAAAGCAAAAGAAATCTCTAGGATATCTATTTCCAATTGCTGGGCAATTTCATCTTCTGGTCAGGACAGAATTAAGTTTATTAAATTTTTTTTTGTTGTTCTTCTACCTCTCTCTGATTGAACTTACCTAATAAATTACTTTTAATTTTTCAATACCCTAGTAATATGCTAAATGAATTAGAAAATAACTAATTTAGTACCTATTTCACTCTGTGTGTGTGTGTGTGTGTGTGTGTGTGTGTGTGTGTGTATGTGTGTGTGTTTTGAGGAAACAATGAATCCCTGGTGGAAGAGGGAGCAGACAGTGCCAATAACCACATAATTATTAGGCTCTTTCATATATCATTTCACTCTTGGTTGGCTTTTGGAAGGTATAAACCACATCCACATTGATATAATCACTATAAATAAAACATGAAAACATAAAGATGTCATAGATAAATGGAAGTCTTGATCACCACACAGAGGTAAATAAAAGATTTGACAGGTTGGTTTCATCATTTCCCAAAGTCAACAACAAACATCATTTCCTGGGCAAGGGATCAGGTTGCTTCCTGGTGCTGAAGTGGAGCAGAAATGAACAGATCACCATGAAGATAACTGAAGTTTACACTCCAGTATCTATTGAGATGGATGAAGTAGAGAAAATTCTATGAAGAACTTAATATTGTCCTCTACATTAAATCAATACATAATTTGATATTTAGAACTTTTCTCTCGTGGTACTGTTTCTGATTCTCAGGATTTTGCCTCTAAGCATCAGGCACCATCTCACCTCGGCACATCCTTGTGCCATGCTGGTCCTCTTTCACATTGGTGAGTACCTTCTAGAACATTCATCTTGAGGATTTTGACACATGATCCTTTGACACAGGTACTTTTGCCATGCCCCCTTCTTTTCATCTTCCTTTTGTATGTTATCTTTCCCAAAATGAGTGTAAATTCATTAAGGGCAGGGAAAGTCTTCCTTTTTGTTTGTGTTCATATCCCCAGTGCTTAATACAGGGCTTAGCACAATAAATACTGAATAAATGCTTTAATACCTTCCCTTCAAAACAATTTATATTTACACAGTACTTGAAAGTTTGTAGGACATTTTGCTCATAATAATCCTTTCAATTAAATACTTATCTTCATTTTACAGGTAAGGAAACTGAGGCTTTCAGATTATACTCACGATCGTCCTTATAATAAATCAAGCAAAAAGCATTTATTAAATACTTACCATGTTCAAAATGGGACAATCCCTACTCTCAAGGAGTTTGCATCAGTGGCCAAGGAAGAATTTGAGCCCAAATATCTTCTGATTCTAAGTCTAGTTCACTTTCTTCTGCACCACCTTGACACTAGCAAAAGGGGGAATCATGAAAACTATTCTGGAAAATGTAGTTTGAGGTAAAGAAAACATTTGTAGAGTCCTTATGCCTAGATTAAGTGAATATTTTCTTTTGGGGAGGGTCAGAAAGTGCTGAACGGGATCACAAAAAATGAAAGTGACTATACCAAATTGACTAAACCATGATCATTCAAAACAGGCATCCTAGGTATTCCCACCAAGAAAAAAAAAGCAGATAAAAAATGTCAATTATCCAGTCTATCACCTATAGTTGGAATGACAGCCTATTATGTCAGAACTTTAAAAGATATCTTGAACCAGTAATACTTACCATCATGCTTGATACATTAGCAAATGCAAGAAGCTAGTGGGCTGGGTTTAGAATCACAGAGAAGCAAATGGGGCTGAATCACATTCAGACAATTGTACGATGTCTCAAATGAGCCTAAATTGTACCCTGCTGACAAAATTCATTTTCTGCCAGCAGCAAAGGTGATGTATGGAATTGCAAATAATGAGATATCATAATTTTGGAGGAATTAAAATCATAGATACCTCAAAGGGTGATAATAAACCAGCAAGTCCTATGGATGACATACCAAGGAGTGGTATAATAGACATTCCAGAACAGAGATGACCAGAGAAAGTAGGTTGGCCAGCCTTGTAGTGTAGGGACAACAGATTGACAGCTGAAGTGCTACAATATATCCATACATTATTGAAAGAATGAGAAGAAGGACAATGCTGCCTTGAGTAGATCCTCTACAAGATATTTACATAAAGACAAGAAAAGGCATTGTACCAGATGAAAAACAATGGAAGGGATTACAACATGTGTTACAACTTGAACACAGTTCTTCTGACCCCTCACCCAGTACTCTTTCCTACATACCACTTTTAAAGTATCTTTGATATCCTATACAAAGTTTTCTGATGAGGGAAATTACCTATAACTTTAGTCTTATGGTAATCAGAACTAAAGATTGACTGACATTGGCAAAGGAGGGAAAAATCTTGTAACTGGGGACTATTGTTGTTCAGTAGCATCCAACTCTTGTGACCCCATGGATTATTTTTTCCATGGGAGTTTCTTGCCAAAGATACTGAGCGGTTTGCCATTTCCTTCTCCAGTGGATCATCTTTTTTTTCCGGAGTATCAGTCATCTACAAATTTATCCAAGTTGTAAATTTGGCCATATATGAAGGAATATAATTCACTTAACCTTGAAGTTATTTTGTTTTGTTGTATTTCATTTACTCCAGTTTCATTTTACTTTAGGCACAATTGTTTTTCTAAAAAGGGTCTAAAAATAAGTTAAAGATACTGTAACATGGGATAGTTAGGAATATTAAGAAAACATGTCACATAGTTTACAGATGATAAATTAGTCAGATTAAGCAGCTAAGTCAAATCATTCATTTACTTCTGAAGTGTTTGTACTGAGTCCTAGGGATCTGAAGACCTCATAAGTTAAACACCAAGTTTATTGTTTAAAACTGTTATCTATATTACGAGTTATGATCCTGTAACCTATTCATACACACTGAAAAGTGTTATCAGCTGCCTGTTCACCTAACAACGGATTAAAATTAAGATTTGTCCTAGCAAGGCAGATAACCAAATCACTTGAAGGCAAAATGAACAGCAGCTTATTTTTCTTTATGAAAATGGAAATAACCCAAATCAGCCTTGAAGTGTCAATGTTTAATCTTGACTTTTTGTACTTGCTCCTATATTGTTACTTAATAATAAGACACTTGGGGAACTTTCCCTAAACTGACTTCATTTGTTATTTGGAAAATTGTTCACCGAGAAAGTTTCCAAAGTATCAATATCTTAAGAAAAACAACTTTTGTGTACTTGGGATGTAAACTCAGTTTAATAGTGTGATGGCAGTTTTATTAAGATTTTAAGACCATAGGACTTACTTACTGGATTTTAATTCAAAATAATCACTGAATTCAATTAGCTAGAGTAAAACAGAGGAAAGCTGGAGTCAATGCTTACAGCTGCTTGACGACTTGGAGATGGTAGTTCTAGAGGATATTTTACATGGTTCTTCTGGCTGTGTAACATCAGTGTTATAAATTGTTATTGTTCAGACGTTTCAGTTGTGTCCAACTTTTTGTGACCCCATTTGAGGTTTTCTTGGCAAAGATACTGGAGTGATTTGCCATTTCCTTCTCCAGCTCATTTTATAGATGAGGAAACTGAAGTAAGCATGGGTAAGTGACTTGCCCAGGGTCACACAGCTAGTAAGTGTCTGAGGCTACTTTTGAACCCAGGTCTTCCTGACTCCAGGTCGAGTGCTCTATTTACCATGCCACTTAGCTGCCTCATGTTATAAATTAGACGGTCAGAATTTTTGTAGGTGAATGTAGAGATATCCCTTTCTGATCATGGCCAGATACGATCTCTTTCCTGAATGTTGAAGAGAAGTTACACAACTTCATTTGGTTATAAGAGATTCAAGCTATTTATTGTAATTTACAAAAAAATTGCTCAAGAAGCTCTCTATCTTAACTTGAAGTGGTTAGTAAAATTAATTTGAATAATTTTCTTGAGCTGTGGGACCAACTCTAGTAAAGAATTATATGAGGGAAAGTAACTTCCACTAAGTGCTTGGCAGGAAATAAATGGAAGTTGCGAATACCATATTTGTCTACATGAAGTATGCAGATGCAAGATGGGAATGCAGACTTTATTGCCTGTAAGAGCAGAAAAATTAGCCCATGGACTCTTTTGTAAGTATACAAAGAAAGGATATATAAGTAGACAGATGTACATTTATCTATTGACAAATAATCTAAATTCTATAGAAAGTTCAAAGCTGGGCACATTTTTAGCATAGTCTAGTAGAGAGAGCACTGAATTTGGAGTTGGAGGACCTGGGTTTGAGTCCTAGAATTTCTCCTTAATATTTGTGTGACCTTTAATTCCTTTGTGGGCAGCTAAGTGGCACAGTACATAGAATGATGACCTAGAATTAGGACGACTCATCTTTCTGAATTCAAATCTGAACTTGGACACTGGCTTTGTGATCCTGGGCAAGGTATTGAAACAAGATTTGCCTCAGTTTCCCTCATCTGTAAAATGAGCTGGAGAAGGAAATGGCAAATTACTCTAGTATCTTTGCTGAAAAAATCCCAAATAGAATAACAAAGAGTTGGACATGACAGAAAATGACTGAACAACAATGGGTTTTTTTTATGTCTCTGGATCTCAATTTCTTATCATTTAATTTCCTTCAAAACTCAGCTCAAACATCCTACATTAGGACTTCCCTAACCCATCTAGCTGCTATTGCCCTCCCCACTCCTAAATTGCCTCTTACTTACTTTGTGGGTTCTTAAATATTGTCTCCTTTGATAGAATGCAAACTTCTCCAGGTATTATTTATTTATCCCCATGCTGATATTAGTGCATTTTGCTATCATGATTTCTGCTTCTTGTACATTAAAAGGGCATAGGTAAAAATGGTATATAAATGTTCTCTGGGGCCTGAACTTGATTCAGGAAAAGAAGAGAGAAACTATGGAAGGGCTGGATTGATCCCATTGGCAGAGTGTGACAGAAAAAGAGTCCTGATGATGAGGTCAGATTACCTAGGTTTATATTCTCGTTTCATCTTCACTAACTATGTGACTTTAGGCAAGTCACTTAACTTCTGTAGACTTCAATTGCTTCAGCTACAAAACAAGAAGTTTGGATTCAGGAGCCTTGGGGGCCATTCCAGCTCTAGATCGATAATTATCTTTTAAAAAGTGCTATACGTCAGAAGGAATACAAGAGAAAAGGGGGGGGTAGCTGCCTTTGAGAGTTTAAGGATGTATCATGGGTAAAAATCATGGAGTTTCATGAGGATGCCTTTAGTTTTATTTTTGGCAAGATATTGAAATTTTTATATAGTATGCAAAATTTTACTCTCCACATACAATGCTGATGGATGAGGTTACAGTTAAATTGTTACTATGTACAAAAAGAGCATCTTTTGAGAAGTATTTCATTTGCCATTCTTGTGGTCTATAACTTGTTTATTATTATTGCTGCTGCCAGTATATTTCTCAAAGCATATTTTTTTGTGGTTTCATCATCTGTCATTCATAGTGTTGTGTACCAGAAATCTCCTGGGGATGCTGAACTCAAGGAAAGTCGGCAATTGCCAACTTTCACCCCATGGGGTAGCACTGTTGGCGAGGAAAAACAATGTTGACAACTAGAGAGAGAATCAGTGTTGGTCGTGTGAATAACACAGACACACACACAGAGAATTAAACAGAGGAAAAGAGAATAAAAATATTGAGTTAGTATTTGACTGAAACAATAACTCTCTACCAGGAATAAGTCATCTCTGCATTTTATAAAGGCATTGCTTAGAAAATTACTATGTTGGATGGTAGGATTACCATTCAAATTGACATTGACAAGTTAGAAAAATAGATAGACATCAATGAGATGAAGCTTAAGCAGTAAACATGCAACGTGATTCACTATTAAAGGCATGTTAGTTGTCCTCTGGTCCTACCAATTCAATTTATAGATGAGTAAACTGAGGCCAGTAACAATTAAATAATTTGCCTAAGGTCACATGCTGTATTTTTTAATTCTAAAAACAAAACCTTATTCTATAAATAAAATGTTAGGAATCCCTTCCATATTCAAATATAGCATGAAAATCCATTGTTACAACATTTCACAATAATAACAGATCACATGACTTAGAGGTCATCAAATTCAGCCCTCTCATTTTGCACATGAGGAAACTGAGGCCCAGAGAGAGTAATCAGTCATTCAATAAGCATTGATTAAACTCTTACTAATAAAACAGGTGCTGTGCTAAGGGCTAGGGAATTAAGAAAAAAAATGGCAAAACTGTACCTTCTCTCAAGGAGATCACATTGTAATCATGGAGACAACATGCAAATAACTACGTCTATAAAAGATAAGTACAGTGTGAGTAGAGGGTATTCTCAGAGAGGAGGCATGAATACTGAGAAAGGGAATTGGAAAGGCCTCCTGTAGAAGGTAAGAACTGAGCTGAGTTTTAAGAAAAGCCAAGGTGAAAAGGTAGAGAATTCCAGGTATGGGAGACAGTGAATGAAAAGGCACAGTCTTCACATAGTGTTAATAACAACACTACGAGTAGTAAATAATTAACATTTATATAGCACTTACTATGTGCCAGATACTGTAGTAAATGCTTTACAATTATTATATCACTTGACCCTCCCAAGAACCCTGGGAAGTAGATGTTTTTATTTTCCCTATTTTACAGATGAGGAAACTGAGGCAAACAGAGGTTATGTGACTTGCCCAGGGTCATACAGTTAGCAAGTGCCTGAGGCCAGATTTGCAATCAGGTCTTCCTACCTCTATTCAGCACCCTAATCACTGAGCCACCTCTCTGTCCTCAAATATCAAGTGATTTGAACAGCAAGAAATCAATATTGCAGGATCAGAGAACAAGGAGGGAAATTTAAGAGTAAGACTGGAAAGGTAGGAGAGGGCTAGTTTATGAAGGGCTTTGATTTATTTTACATTTGATCCTACAGGCAATAGGGAACCACTGCAGCTTATTGAGTGTGGGGGAAGTGACATGGTCAGATTTTCACTTTAGAAGGATGACTTTGGCAGTTGAGTTGAAGACAGAGTGGGGAGGGGAGAGGTTTGTGACAGAGGCAGATCCACCAGCAGGCTATTGCAGTAGCAATACCATGGTGATGAGGGCCTATAGTGGGGTTTGGCACAGTAAGTGGAGGGAAATGGGTACATATGAGAGATGTTATGAAGGTAGAAATGGTAAGATCTGGCAAGTGAAAAGTGAAGGATAAAGCTATAATTTAAGTCTAGGTGATTAGGATATGCTAGTACCCATGGAAATAAAAGGAAAGATGGGAAAAGGGGAGAGATTTTTTTTTAGGGGGAAGATAATGAGTTCTGTGTTGGACATACTGAGTTTGAGACGACAATGAAATGTCCAGTTCAAGCTATCTAAGAGGTACTGGGTAATGTGAAATTGGACCCCAGGGGAAAGTCTAGGTCTGTATATATATAGATTTAAGATTTGTCTGCATAGAGATAATAGTTGAATCCCTGGGATGTGATGATATTATCAAGTGAGAGAGCATAGGAGGGGAGAAGTGGCCAGGACAGAACTTTGGGGGATATTCATGGTTAATGGGAATTATCTAGATGAAGATCCAGCAAAAGAAAATGAGAAGTGGTTAGATAGGTGAAGGCGGAACCAAGAGAAAGAAAGATCATGAACCTTGGGAGGAGAGAGTATTTAGGAGAAGAAATTGAACAACAGCATAAGAAGTTTCAAAGAGGCGAAGAAGAATGAGTATTGAGAAAAGGTCACTGTATTTGATAATTATGAGTTCAATAGTAACTTCAGAGAGAGCAGTTTTTATTGACTGATGAAGATGCAAGCCAGATTGAGACAACATGGAAGAGATTCAAAGGAGAGGAAGTAGAGTTTTCAATTGCAGGTGGCCTTCTCAAGGAATTTAGCTACAAGGAGGAGCATGAGGGCCAGTGGGGATTGTTAGATAAAATAAAGGCCTTTTAATTATGGGGAAAACATGGGCATATTTATAGGAAGCAGGAAAAGGTTCAGTAGATAGCGAAATATTAAAAATTAGTGAGAGGGTGAGATGATAAAGGAGGCAATGTACCAGAGAGGACAGGATTAATGGTGTCAGGTGTACGTGAAGAAAGTTGACAAAAATGAAAGAGAAAATAGTGATGGAAAATATCAGCGGTATGAGGCCAAAAAGGGGTAAAGTGGGACCTGTAGGCAATGACTTCTATTTTTATTCATTCATTTGTTGGTTTGTTGGTTTATTTATTTATTCATTCATTTATCTATTTTTTATTCATCCATTTATTTATTTATCTATTTTTAGTGAAGAATGGAACAATTTCTTCAGCCGAGAGATTAGGTGAAGGGATGCTATGGAAAGCTTGAGAAGGAATTGAAAGGTTTGAAATAACTGTGATGAGAGACTCAATTGATTATGGAGGTGAATAAGAATTGCCTTGATGAAATGAGAGCCAAGTTGAGATTATATAACATACATTTGTCTCAGATACAGTCAATATAGTTTCATAACTTTATCTACCTCTATTCAGCAGCATGTAATTAGAAGTAAAAGTGGTGGATTATAGGACTCAATCAAGGCTGGGGTTTCACAAGTCATGATTGATGATAGAACGAGGGAGCAATTGACCCAAGTGTAGATTAAGTGCCTAGCTCAAGGTTATACATTGGCAGCCATGGGATGTGAACCCACATCTACTGCCTCCAAATTTAGCATCCTTTTCACTGTACCATAGGTACAATGAAATTCTAGTTATCTTTTATGTAGTATTTTACATTTTATAAAATGTTTCACGTAGCATTTCTTTCATGATCCCCACAATAGTACTGTGAGATACATTATCTCCATTTTATGGTTGAGGGAACTGAAACTCAACTAGATTGAGTGGTTTTCCAGTCACATAGCCCACATGCATCGAAGGCAGAATTCAAGACCCAGGTTTGATGTGCGTCAAAATCAAACTATTTATTAAGTAAGATCACAAATGGAGCATGACATTAGGTAAACTGGTCTATAAAATAACCCCCCCTTAAAATCAGTGATCAAGACTTTCTTGGACTAATGACAATTTGGGGATTCTCTGAACCTTTGAGAGGGATGGGACTTAGCCTGTGGTTTTGTTAGTATAGGAATTCTCAGGGGAGGAAAGCCATCTATTAAGACCAGTTAGCAGCTTTTGTGCAATTTAGACTCTTAAAGAGTAGTCTAGAGCAAAAGTGTCGAACTCAAAAAGGGAAATGGGTGACCATTGCCTTTCTATCTCCAATGCCTAACACGGTTCTTGAATTGTCCTTATTAAATGGTTTTTGAATTAGGGAACTCTAATACTTCCAAGCAGAGGACTGGCAACACATGGGGAACTGAAGAAAACAGGTTAAATGACTTGGCTAGAGTCATACAACTAGTAAGCGTCTGAGAACGGATTTGAACTCAGGTCTTCCTGACTCCAGGCACCGCCCCCTATCCCCTGTTGTCACCTAGCTGCCCTGGAACAGAAGAAGCATTCTTGTTAGCTGCTCTTTCACTGTATCCCAACCATTAATCCTAGCACAATATGATAAACATTACCAACTACTGGACAAAATCATAGGCAACTAAGAGAAATTTAGTGACTACAAGTGATGTAAAACATAGAATTATCCCAAAGATTTTCCTAAATTCAAGGTACACACTTTGCAAATTTTGCCTCAAAATAAGACCTGATACCTTCTTAAATCTTAAAATTCTTCTGAAGGCAGGAAAAGGGAACAAGAGCATAAATAATCTTAAGACATGAAATGTTCTTCAGCAGGTGAGGACTAGGGGCTGGATCTGTGTTTTAGTTGGCACAAGGAACTCCCAAAAGAGAAAAGTCCTTTGACCAATGGTCTGGTAGCTAGATCTGAATGCTAGCCCTTTATCTGCAACCTTTTAAGATTTCAAAGAGCACGGAGAGGATCCAAGGGCATAGCCAGTAGGTGTCAAAGATTAGATTTGGACTCTGCTATTTCAAGGCCAACTTTCTATGTACTGCACCTGTTGCTTCATATAGTACTTCAGTAAATTCGTAAAATACTCTCTTCAGTAAAACACTGTTTTGAAAGTTTCCTGGTTCTTAAAACCAAGTGTCTTAAAACCAAGACACTTAAAACTAGTGTCTTACATATTAGTGAGAAAACATGACTGATAAAATATAAGTTATATGATATTTATTGTCTTGTGACTTTGGGCAAGTCACTTAGTATCTTTGGGACTCCAATCTCCTCATTTGTAAAATGTGAGGATTGTTGTTACCTGTATGAACTTGGGCATATCATATAACATCTTTGGTACTCAGTTTCCTAATCTATAAAATGAAAGAATTAGACTAGATGACCTCCATGGTCCCTTTTAGCTGTAATTAAATGATAGCACTTTGGTCACTGAAGTACACGACATAATATTACACATAGTTTATTAATTAATATAATAACAAAAATTAATAATATATTAATATAAGTGTATAGTATTATCTTCCATCTATTCTGTTTATATCTTCTATGTACCTAATTATTTTTATATTGTCACCCCATCAGAATGCGAGCTCCTCAAGCATAAGGACAGTTTTTTGCCTTTCTTTATATCCCAAAAGGGTTTAGCATTCTGCCTAGTATAGAGTAAATGCTTAATAAATGCTTCAAAACTATAGGGCTAATGAATGGGAGAATTGGGAGCAAACTTGGTGTCCTGAATCTCAATTTCCTTATAATACTTTAAGTGTTTTTTGGGGGGATGCTGCTTTATTCATAAAAACACCTTTATTTTAGGAAACTTTAAGAAACATAATGTTCTCAGATAAGAAATGCAAAGCCTCTACTAAGCATTACTGAATTAAAAGTTTTAAAATTTCTTTTATAAAATTTGACAGTTTGTGCCCATGGAACTAAAATGCCTAATTGCTACACATAAAGAAAGTCTTGACTTACCAGCTTGAACCTTTACTTCTACAGATGGATTTAAATGGTTTTGAGTGACAAGTAAGAATTACAGGATTCTTTTGTTTGAGTTTTTACTACCAGGTACAATTACCAATTTCTTCTGGTGCTAGACAGGTATTTTTTATCCACTGTCTTACTGTCTGGAGAATCCCTGAGAAATCACTGACATCTACTCACATCAACACAGGCTGAACAAAGTAAGCTTCATAGCTTTGAAGTTTAATGAGACTGAAAGTGAGCTATCTATTACTTAGCTTCTTCCACATTTTAACACCCTATAAAAATAGCACAGCTAAGTCATTTCTTGACATTAGCCAAATTTGTAACACCATGCCTTCTGTTTAACATCTCTACAGAAAAGTTTCTTAACCAGGAATCCATGAGCTTGTTTTGTTTTAATCTTTTTTTGATAACTATATTTCAACAAAATTGTTTTTCTTGATAATCCTATGTATTTTATTTCATAGAATTAAAACAGTAGTATGAGAAGGCATCCACATGCTTCACAAGATTGCCAAAGATTTCGATTACAAACAAAAGTTTAAGAACTCCTTTACTACAGAATTTGTCTCGATGCTCACTTTCTTATGAAAGATCTGTTCTCAAGATTTGGCAGGAAATAAAGCCTTACTCTTAGGTCAAATACTTTGAGGATATGGCAACTCAATGGTGTAAGTACATATCCCTTTTATTGATGCAGATGACTGCTCCCCTCTGCCTTAGAACAAGAGTTCTTAAAGTTTTTTGTGTCTTGGACTCCTTTGCCAGTCTGGTAAAGCCTATGGACCACTTTTCAGATTGAAAGTTTTCAACAGTGGAAGGAATGCTAAATTTCACTAACTGATAATAGTGAACTTAGTGAAAATAAAGATCTGTTCTCCCCATCTAAGTTCATGTACCTCCTAAAATCTATCCATAGACCCCCCCCCCCCGGTAAAGATGGTCTTTACTAGTTTCTGTGGTTGAAAAAAATTACCTGACAACTCTCACCTAGCAACCATTCCTACTGCTGAACCTCTCCAGACTTAGTTCTGCTGGTTATTGAACAGAATGGATTGGTTAAGATTTACAGGAGATTTTATTTTGCTTATTTAGCCTTTAGGAACCCAAGATCACCACAATGAGTAAGATCTTAGCTGATACTCAAGACAAAGAGTCAATAAATTAACAAATTCTTCATGTTTTAAATTCCATATGGTTATCAAAATCAGTGTTAAGCATATTATCATAGAGTTGTCTGATGAGAAAAGAAGATAGGGAGATAATCAGTGTAATATGGTGAGAATAATGAATAGCCAAAGCATCAGACTCCACTGGTATTTACCAGTTGTCAGTAGAGTTAGATTCTAGGGGAAGATCCTCTACATATCGGGTCAATCCAACATGGAGATCTTAAGGATGGACACGGACAAAAACCACATAGGTAAGAAGGCAGGAGGAAGCTGTAATTTACATCACTGGAGGAAGAAGCCATATTGTTAGGCTCATGATTCCATTTTAGTATTGTTGTATTAAAATAGCAAAGTGTCTAAGTATGGTGATTGCCCATTTTTTTTAAAAACCAGTGCTTTCTAGTTTTGTTTCCTACCCACTTGTAATTTGAAGTGTGTGTGTGTGAGGGGGGTGGTGAGGGTGGGGATACAGATAGACATTTAGCAAGAACACATTAACAAAAAAGAGGTAGGAGAAAGGGGAGAGAAAGGAATCAAAAGGACAGAAAGTATAAAGTAAAAATAATAAAGGAGAAAATGAGAACAAAAAAATAGGAAGAAAAAGTGAAGAGAGGAGAGATAGCACTTAGATTGGTGATTGGTGTTTTTGTTTTCCATCTCATTTTTGTTTCATTATGATGTGTCATATCCAACATCTGGGCACATGCATGTAAATCAAAAAATGCATGTGACAGAAATCAGGGCTGAAATTTCTAAGGACTTTTGTAAAGGAAACAAAGTATGTTAGGAAAGGCTAAGTGTCTAATAATAATATCCTTCATATACAAAGCTAACGCTATTGATTCACTGTCAATAGGAAATATATTTTGTCTTTTTTTCCAGTATTAATGATAGATTTTAACTGAGTCATTGATATTTAATAATCTATTTCTCTTATGGCTAATGGCACAAATACAAATATACACACACCTATATATACATAATTTATATGTATTCATATGTTTTTATATATCTATGTCTTTAATCTATATCTATACTAAGATGGTCAGTTTGAGTTAGAGATTTATTCTGCTTCCAGAGCAAAAAGCAAAATTCCTCTATATAGAGATATACATCAATATCTATCTATCTATCTATCTATCTATCTATACACACACCATGACCTTGGTCATTAGGGACAAAAGAAAATATGTTACAAACTCTTACCTGCCCATCAGTCCCAATGGTGCCTCCACAGTCTGTAAGGAGCTCAGACATATCATAGTAGCTGACAAATTCCCATAAACAGGCTTCCAGATTCAGGTTGCGGTAGAACCGCAAGGTACGAGAACCCCTGATGGCAGCACTGTATTGGTAAGGATATGTCTCTCCAATCATTTCTGAGTTTCTGGTGGCATCAGTCAAGAAACCATGATGAGTTCTTACTTCAGTATAATCCAGAAGATTGGAGCATTTGTGGTTCCCAACTCTTGTGCCATCAGGGCTGAGGGTCAGTTCAAAGTTGGACAGCTCTCTAGTCGAGATCACAGGGAGCATGCCTACAATTTATTATGATGACTGTTATTGGTCATATATGGTGGTCACCCTCAAAATTGTTTAGATGACAGATCTTACAAAATGATTTGTATAGACTATATCATATTTAGATAGCACTTTAAGGAGTATAACATTACAGATTTAAGATGGAAAGGCACTTTGAGATTATCTTAGTCCAAGGATGGAGAATCTGTAGCCTCGAGGCCACATGTGACCCTCTAGGTCCTCAAGTGAAGCCCTTTGATTTAGTCAAGGACCTAGAGGGCTACATGTGTCCTTGAGGTCACAGGTTCCCCACCCCTGATCCAGTCATAGGTCAAAGACTAAGAACTAGAAGTTCTAGTCTTACTAGAAGTTACTAAAAGTAAACTTGGAGTCCATCAATTCCTACCCTATCATTCGAAAGATGAGGGAACTGACACAATAGAGTCACACAAGTAATAAATCACTGACGTAAGATTTGAACCTAGGCATTCCTGCCTCCTAATCCATGCCTGTCTACTATGCCACATGGTCTCTCATTCTATGGATAAATAAACTGAAGATGAAGGAAGTGAAGTGACTTAGCTAAAGTCATAAAGGCAGGAAATAGTGGATCCAGAATTAGAATCCAGGATCCTTGATTCCAAATTTAATACTCTTTTCACTTTACCAAACTATGTTTTAATGTTTACTAAATGCTCCATGAGGAAGTATCTTTTTATCCATATTTTTACAGATGAACTAAGGCTAGGAGGGACAAAGGAACTTATTCAAGGTCCAATAGCTACTAAGAGTCAGAACTGTGGCTTACAACCTTGGTCTCTAGACTCCAAGTCTGGGGTTTTCTCTATTAGATCAAATTGCTTTCTGAGGTTCATCTCTGTGCCCCTCCTGTGTCCAGTTTATACTGTGAAATAGGTTCACAGATTTATAGGTTGAGAGCTTGTAGTGTTAATAGAATAGGAAGATCTTTCCCATCCATTAGTGGGACTATGTGATCTGCTTTGAGCTCTGGCCCAGCTCACAACTGTGATGCAGCCTGAGTCACATGGAGCCCGTTGTGGGAGGAGCTTGCCCAACAGAATTTTAACTGAAATAGAGAGGGAGAAGCATTCTTCCTAGGGGAACTTGTTTGTTGGGAGGCCTGGACAAAAAGAATGCTTAAGATGTTGGCTCTCTGGATTGGTGATGAGTGCCCTACTACATCTTGTCTCCTGGTATCCTCATAGTGACGTTCTAAATAAATACATTAGTTCTGCCTTTGAGGAAGAGAGTTTATTATGTTTTGTGAATCTACCCTGGAAATATGCTACTAAAAAACTGAATTCTGCCACTGGGTAAAGAGAGGCAACAAGGAGTCTTACATTTATTGTCTCTCCTTCCCCACCCACATTCTCCCCCAGAAATCCCCATAATTTTATGGTAGGAGGCAACCCATATTCAACCTAAGTGAGGCAGGCAGGTTTTGCTCTCATTATTCCTGACCCTTCTGGCTACATCTTACATGTGTGTATCTCTCTGTCTCTCAACTTACGCACACACATATACATACATATATGCATATATATATATGCATTTATTTGGCACATTAAGGTTTGCAAGGCACTTTATGTTATATGTTATTAGTATTCGCATTTGACAGGGGAGGAAACTGAGGCTGAAAGAAGTCATGTGATTTGCCTAAAATCTTACAGACAATGTACTGTATCATAAAATGAAACTTAAAATTTTTTAAATTAAATCATGGGTATTTACAACAATAGGTAAAATGATTAATTGGACTCAAGATTTGGGAGTACCTTCTGTACTTAGGGTAATGTATTCAAATTTCCTAACATGTCTCAGTCGCATGTTCAGTTCTAATCCACAAACGTAAGAGAATAATAAAATATGATTAGCAAAATTAATGAAATAATTTTAGACTGCTATTTCCATCTTTCATTCAGGGTTACAATTGAGAAAGCATTTTTATTATTATAAATATTTAGAGACACACACACAAAGCTCCACCACTTGTTTAAAGGGAGTGCTCAGATAGCTACATCAAATACTAAAGTGAATGATTAAACAGAATGATTAAAACCATGGACAAATCTTTGGCAAGGTTGCTGAGTACTGCAGGAGCAGCCGTCTGTGTTCCTATTTCACAAAGGTGGGAATGCAAATATTTGTCTGTGGCTTCATGGAACAAAGCAGCCTGTTTGCTGATTTTTGAAGGCAGAGGGAGGAAAATAAATTTCAAAGGTACGGAGAAGAAAATGCTGTTGTAGAAAAAAAAAACAAACAACCAGGCAGAACAACAGTCTTGGGACATGCTAGTTAAAGGTCTCCAAAGACTTGAGTTTGTAAATTATGAGTTGGGTTATTTGGGATAGTAAGCAAAAAATGCTAATTACAAAAACATTTGCATGATTTGGCTAAATTACTTTACTTACCATCAGTGTGTGGCATTGTGACAGTGAGTTTGATGAGATTTGTGTAGTCTGCATCTTCAGAGCCCGTATAACGCAATTTGGCTGAGAAAGGTTCTGCGCCAACCACACCTGGCACCCGGGGTTGGCAAAGACCTTTGTGAAAAAGCATAAATAATGTTCTTAATATGTGTAGTTGAGAGAAAGAATAGCTTACTATGGAGCTCACATTTTTTGATGATAGTTTCTCTTATTATCAGTTTAAGAAAAAACGTGGAATGACAGGTTACATCATCAGGGCACGTCATTAGGAAATAAAAGAGAGAATCCAATAAACAGTTCTGGGAAAATCGTACCTATTATTATGTGCTCTACTAAAGGCACCAGAAGGTGTTTTTTTGGAGGGGAATTAGGGGGCTATTACCTTTGGACATTTGAGTTAATTTAATACTGTGACTGAGGTCATGAAGCCTTCCTAATGGCAACAGAAGCTGGGTGATTAGTAGGTGGAGGGCTGGAGCCACACTCAAACAGCACTTTAAATCTGCAGTATCTGATTCAAACTGAATATGAATTCTGTCTCAGACACTTATTAGTATTGTAACAGTGCAAGTCATGATTCTTTATATGTAAATGACGGGAGTTAGACTCTATGTCCTCTAAAATTCTTTTCAGCTATTTATGAAGCTCAGCTAGGAAGGCTATCTACACAACAAGAAAAGGAAATGAATAAGAAACAAGTCACATGGGTTGATCATGCTGAATCAGCATTTTCATCTTTAAAGACACTTTGTCATTCGTGTGAATATAAAGGAGTTAAAAGTAAACATACTTTGTGGTTCATGGATTAAACTCATTATACTTACTAAAAAGTAGACATAAAGTAGTTTTTTTCTCTTTCATATTGAGTCATATTTTAAAAAAGTAAAAGTGACTCAGGGCACAATTAAAATGAACAAAGCACCACTAATTCTAACATAATTTTCATATAATAATAATGTCAGTAGCTAGCATTTATTTGGCACATTAAGGTTTGGAAGGCACTTTATGTTATATGTTATTGCTATTCCCATTTGACAGCGGAGGAAACTGAGACTGAAAGAAGTCATGTGATTTGCCTAAAATCTTACAGCTCAGTGTCTGAAGAAGGATTTGAACTCAGACCTAATCTTTAATTCCAACATTCTATCTACTGTACTATCTATCTACTTCTCTGCTTTTATTCAACATAAACTTGCATAGTATGATTTCCTTTCAACAGAAAGGATCAAACTCTTGGGTTATGAGAAGGGACTACTAAATTTCTCATCCATTTCTGTTCAGGTAGAATAAAAAACAGTAAACAGGCAGTTCACTATTACAGGGGAAGGAGAAGGGAGAAGTAACTAAAAATTCCATTTCATTCCCAGATCACTTTGCATAATGGTAATATTTAATATTCTTGCCAAAGCAATTGCCTGATCTCTAAAGAGATGAAAAACCATAGATATTCATCAAAAGGGATAGAGACTGGACCTGTGATTTCATTCTTACAGGGAACTCCTAGGCAAGGGAACTCCCTTCACTGATGAAAGTTGGCACTTCCTCCATAACTTAGAGCCTTAGTGTTTCCTATAACATGGAGAAGTTAAGTGATTTTTCCAGGGTCACACAATTGGTAATTGTCAGAGGTGGGATTTGAACCTAGGTTTCCCTGGCTCCAAAGCAAACTACTATGTTGTTTTTTTAAAGGAAAGAGGCACATTTGGCTGAAAAAACATTATCTCTAAGTAAAAGATACTGGACATACGACTGCAATATACTTCACTTTATGTAGTTGATGCGTTCCTGAAAGTGTGCACATGAACTGAATTTATATAAATTCAACCAAAATTAAATGCACTTGGAGGATCATGATCTTTAGAATGAACAAAATATTTTTCCTTACTACAAAAAGCATGTGTTTGTACGGTGATTCTGATTGATACTTGCTTCAAGTGAAATGATTTCTAGAGATGAGAAATTTCCAATACTGTTCTTTATATAGATACTATGTAAATTTGACTACAACTTCAATTTTAAATGAATAGGGGCAGAAATTACCTTCCTCTTTGTTCACTGTGACAATTGGGCTCATTAGCTCCAGCCCTTCATTCCCATCGGTGTTCACAGCTCGAGCTGCACACTGTACCCTGGAACCAGTTTGAAAATAAATGGAGTCCAAAGTGACCATCTTAGAGGAGGTAAAAAAGGTGTCAAAATCCACTTCTTTCATAGGGCTGGTCACACCATCAGGGCCTGTGGGTGCACTAACAAGCCATCGGTATCTAGTCAAAGTGTCGTTGATACTTTCACTCATGCATATAGAACCTGTCTTCTCATAGTCGGAATATTTGGGGTTGCAAGCCTACAGAAAACAGACATAACATTACTGTATCAATCACATATGATTAGGTGGAAATTGCTCTTCTCAAGTTCTTTTTCTATGCACTTTCTCAATGATTTATGATCCTTGATGATTACTGTCTAGCCCTGTCTTTTCTCCTTAGCCCTAGTCCTACATTGCCAGACTTTTAATGAGTATCTTGAATGAGAATGCCACACTATCATCAGACAATTTAAACTCATTCTCTCCCTCCACATATCAATTTTTCTTCTTCAATTTCCCATGTTTCTTGATGGCACCAATATTTCCAACTTACCTGATCTCTGAATTTCAGAGTTACTCTTGATTCTTTAGCTCACTAAGTTTTCCTCAATCAGGAGTCAATTCTTCTTTTTTGATATATCTTTCCATTGCAATTACTTTATTATAAACACATAGTTCATACGTAGGATAATGGGCGCTTAATTGATAGTTGTGAGTTCTGTCCTCTTTTCATTCAATATTGCCCACTGTTGCCAGAGTAATACTCCTACAGCACCAACCCTCACCGTAAACCAAATTCACACGGAAGTCCTCCATCATGCATTCTCAAGCTACTTTTGTAGATTTATTAATTCATTCAACAAATATCATGAATTCATTTTCTTAGACCTTACTTCTGGTGCTGGAGAAAGACTTATCTGTGAATATCATGGAAATTGTAGGAATTAGCTTATATCAATCCTTTAACTGAGTTCTTTATTACAGTGGATGAAGAGTCAGGATCCAAAAGGATCATTGGGTTGAATCCAATAAGATGAGATTTGGTAGAGATTTATGTAAAGTCTTATATTTGGGCACAAAAAATCAACTTGATTTATATAGTGGGGGAAGCATGGAAAGATAACAGTTGTTCTGAAAAAGGATCTATGGTTGTACTATACTGTAAATATGAGTCAGTAGTATAATCTTGCAGTTAAAAAAGCTAATGCAATTGTGGTTATATTAGGAAAGGCATAGCTTCCAGGAATAGGGAAGTGATAATCCCATTGTACTCTGACCTTGTCAGAACTCATCTGGAGTATTGTGTTTCATTCTGGGCACAATGATTTAGGGAGGACATAAATTGGAGAGTGTCCATATTTGATAAATGAGATAAACATAGTGTCTTATACATTGCACACATAATATAAATGCACTAGTTCTTCCACTTGATTTTTTTTTTTACCATTTTCTGTACATGATTTGTTCTTTGATACATCTATATCGTTGATTGCACGCGTTGGCTTAGAATTACTCCACTCTCCATCCCATCCCTCTCAATCCAATAATCCTAGCAATTCTTCAAATCCATATTCAAAGTCTATCTCTTCCATGAAACATTCTACAGATATATTAAATGGTGCCTGTCTCCAGTTCCTGTGAGTTCAATACAATCCAAAGTAACCATCATTTGTTAAATGACTATTATGTATAGAACAACTTATTACTCATTGGAAAGATATTAAAAAAGTCATATAATGCTGTCCACTAATGCCTATTGTTTTTAAACACTTTATTGTTCTTATTACATAAGTAGGTCATTGTAGTTGTCTATGCATGTTTAAAAAATATCCTTAATAGTTTGCAATGTTCTTGAAGATAATGATCTTATCTTAATTCATCTTCCTATTCCCAAAACACCTAAGAAATATTTATGCCTAGGTTGCATTCAATAAATGAAGGAAGGAATGGATGAATAAATCAGTGTGTGAACAAAAATAAGTCATTCATTAAATATAATTAAAATTTTCCTTTGGGAATTCAAGATAATCATGCCCAGATAAACATAAATTTATTCTATCTTCTCACTTTCCTTTCTTCACTACCCCATATTATATTCCAATCTCAGTATAATATTGTGCTTGTATCATCTACTATGACTTCTTAAAATCAGTTATTTTCAAATTGTATTCCATAGTTTCCTACTTACTGTAATACAAGCCACAGGGTAGCCAGGCACTGGGCCAGGGCTGTCTTTAATTCTGAAAGCATCATCATATATCAAAAGGGATACAACTTGAGGCACAGAAGGGAAAGTGACATCTGCCATGCTGTTCATTTCTTCTATGTACACAATGGCTTTGGTCACCTAGGAAAAAAAAGAATAAATCTCATTTATTAATAATATTTTTGCTCTAAACACACTAATCCAAGTTGACTCTTGATGTAATTAGGATTTCTTTCTGAACTCATAAATCAAAGTGATCTGTCTCTACTTCTTGAACTTAAAAAACAACATAAAGAAAAAACAAGTGTTTTTTTCAGAGAAACACGACAAAATGGAAGAAATTTAGTGGGAAAACTTCTGTTTTGAATTTACATTTACAATAAATATATAGCTTAAGAATGAGAACAGTGATTCTTACCAAATTACCTGCCATTTAGTTACTAGATTTGTGGATCAGAGAAGTGTCATAGATAGCATATCTGAATTTCATCATGGTATTTGATAAAGCTCTCATGATAATTTTAAAGATAAGATAGGAAGTTCTAGCCAAAAAGCTAATGTAGTCTTAGGCTAAACTAGTAAAAGTATATGGCCATCCATGTTGTAGTGGACAGAGATATGGCCTTCAAGAAAAGAAGACCTGTGTTTAAGGTCTACTTCTCAGAAATGCAGGCTGTGTGACCCTGGACAAATTACTTAATTTCTCAATGTTCTAGGCAATGCTTCAAGATTCTAAATTAATAAAAAGAATAGTTAGTGTTTATATAGAGTTTTAAGGTTTGCATATAGATATCCTTTCATTTTATTCTCTTGCCAATTCTGAGAATTAGGTGCTATTATTAATTCCTGCATATAGAGGTTAAATGACTTGCCCAAGGTCACAGAATGGCAGAGAAGATGCCAACTTGCATTGGTTAGAGAGAGTTTACTCATGTGGGAGTTTTCTATATCAAGGAAGACACAGATCCAGTCTCTATCCTTACAAGGAAATGAAAGAAGGAAATAAGCAACTATTAAGCTCCTACTAAATAAACATTATATTAAGCATCTTAGAAATATTATTTCACTTAAACCTAATGGTGGCCCTGGGAGGTAGGTGCTGTTATTATGCCTATTTTACATATAAGGATGCTTAGACTGAGAGTAAAGTGAGTGAGTAAAGAATCTGTTTTGTGGGTTCAAAATGAGACCTGTGGATTCATCTACGTAGATACCCCTTGAACCAATGCAGAATGCAATCTCTCCATATCTTAGTTTGATATCTTATATCTTATAATCTCTCTATGTCTTAGGTTTGATGCACTGGTATGGCCAACAACATTTATCTCCTGGTGACCAGACTTCTTGTAAGATGACTTTCTGAATTTAGCTAGGAAATTCTGCAAGTATAGATGCAATCTGTTTCCATGTCCATATTTGAAGCCATTCTGGTCTAATAAGACCTAACAGGGCCTGTGCTCTGAGGCCACAGGGTCCAGTAAGAGGCAACATAGACTCTTACATAGGTAGACAGGGCACTGGACTTGGAGCCAGGAAGACATGGGCTCAAATCCTACCTCAAACATCTACCAGCTATGTAGGAATTTTGTAGCAGATTTAGAATAAACCTATGTTACATGGCAACCATTGGAGTACTTGCACACAAGGATTGCTCACTTACCTGTGTCTCTGCTACCATGTTTTCATCGGGCCTCAGGTGAACAGTGAAGGCCTCCCTCATCTCTCTGACTCCATCAAAGAGCACTTCAATCTCAACAGTGTGCTGGGTTTCACCCTCCTTAAATTCAATTTCTACAAATGCAAAAAGAAAGATTTAAATCTGGAATCTATAGGGCAGGTTATTAATAGTTTTTGTGGTTTAGGAAAAAAGGTAAACAGAATTTTCTATTTCCATTACTCATTTACTTCATGGCTGCTACTAGTTAGTGTCAGGAATATGCTAGGAACACAGGATGATAAAATCAGAGGTCCAGATTTAGAGCTGGTGAGGGCTCCTAGTCCAACCTCCTCATTATAGACAGGAGGCAAGAGAGGTGAAATAAACTCTCCAAAATCACATAGATATTGTGTTATAGGTATAATTTGAACCTAGAACCTTTGGTTTTAAATCTGGCTCTTGTTTTACTCTGGAATATTAAGTGCAACTTAATGTGATTAGGTATAGATTAAATTGATTGAATCAATCGAATAGTTTTTGTTACTAGTTCAGGGAGTGTATTTCCTCTAGGGGGAGAAAAAAACTTCAAATGGGTTTTTAGTTTTTGTTTTCATTTCAATTCATATTTTTGCTTAATTGTATTTTGTCTCTAGGAAAATCGAGTGATTAGACATAGTAGACCATGACGGAAAGAAGACTGGATTTGAAATCAAAAGACCTTGGTTTCGAGTCTCACTTTACTGCTTACTACTTATTTCCCTCCCTGGGTGTTAGTTGCCTCATTTGTAAAATTAGGAGATTGGATTGATGATTTTTAAGGCACATTTTAGCTCTAGACCCTATGATCCTACAAGTATTTTAAAATATTTTTCCTTATTGCTTTTATTTTTTCTTCTTCTAGAGATAGGAATGTAGCTGAGTTTGTTTAGATTCATTATTGGACATGTCCTGGTAGACATGGCATGGTAAGTTGATAAAAACAGAATATTGATTAAAAACAGATGATTGAATTTAGTATTTGCCTTTTGGAAAAGTAGGCCAATTATCAGGAAAAAAATGAATAATGCCTTTGGGTAGATGATTTAATGCATATACTTTTCTGTCCACCTCCCCCCCCACCCAATTTACTATTGAAAAATAGCACTTCTTGGTGTACAAATAACTGTAAAAAAATATTTTCTATCAACTTTTACAAAATGGAAATTTTTTCTTTAAATATTTAGTCAATATATCTTAATATTTTGTTCTTTCTGGATACAACAATGTTAAATTTGAGTTTCCTTTTTCCCTTTATTTTGTTTGCATATCTATCATTACATGTATTTCTTATGTATTTTACATTTTTGAAATAACAATCTTTTATTCTTACATATTTTACCCTCTCTTCCCTTTCTCTCCCTTCCCTTTCTCTCCCAGAGAACTATCCATTTTAACAAAGAATAAAAAGAGGAAAAAAATAGTTCAGCAAAATTAACCAACATAGTGAAAAAGTCTATCATTATATGCAATGTTCCATACCCATGGAACTCCATCTCTATAAAAAAGCAAAGTGAGAAGGCTTTTCAAATTTGTCTTTGGGATCAAACTTCATCATAACTTCCCCACATTCTGTTCTAATTGCTGTGTTGCTTTTGATGATGTTTGTTCAATTTTACATTTGCCGTCTTTGTATATATTGTTTTCCTGGTTTTCTTAATTTAGTTTGTGCCACTTCATTTAAGTCTTTCTATGCTTCTCTCTATTCAACCACATGCATTGTTTGTTTTGTCCAGCAGGGTAATATTCCATTCTATTAACATACCACAATTTGTTGCATCATCCATCATCCCTCAATTAATGGGCATCCACTGCAACAAGGTAAATATCTACATATTTACGTGCATAATTCTTTTCCAAATGCATTGACCAGTACAGGAATCAAGATGACACTAAATCAAGTTAAAGTATGGAGCCTGCTTACCTTCTGACACGGGGTGGTAGTCTTCTCCTGAGACAGCAGAGCCATCCTTTGTGTGCACTCTCACAATGGAAACCTTGGAAGTGTCTCCTTGACGAAGCACAGGGATTTTCACAATGACTGACTGATTTGGTCCTTTTGGTTCATGGACACTAAATTTTGTTTCTCCAAGCTTAATAATTGTCCCTGAAAGTTTGAAAGATAAAGTCAAAGTGATTATATTGGTCATCATCTCCATCTTAGTGCCCCTTAGAATGGAGAAAGTATCTTCTTACGGTCAGCATCATCTCGGATCTTTATCAAAGTTTCATTTTGTTCACCAACTGAAGCTCCAAAAGGGGATTCACTTCGTGGAGTACCAAGAACTAGACGTAATTCCTCTTCTTCTTCATAGATTACATCATCCATCAGTACAAGGATACAGGGCTTCTCAGTCTCACCTGGAACGAGAATGCAAGAAACTGACATCAATGGACAATCTAATCATGAGCATATTTATGTAGTGAAAAAATGTATAGTAGAAGAGGGTGCAATTTCTTACAGTCTGTATATCTTTAATCCAATAGGTAGTTTTCTATACTGACATACAAAGGTTAGCCAGGATTGATTTCTTATTGTAATTTTTTGATTTATGGTCCAAATTTTTCCTTTTTTGTAAACAGATCTTCAAAATGAAGCTATGCCTTTCAACCTGAAAAATTTTAAGGTGTCCCAAGAACTTACTGATTTAGAGGCTTGCTAAATGTTCAGTTGTAAGCTACAACTTACAGTAGATATTAATAACAAATTTGAGGAAACTGAAAATATAATTGGGAATTAGTTAATTTAATAAATTATATTTAAGAAAACTTTAAATATTAGACTAAGTAGTGTATATTAAAAGTGACTTCAAACATTGGACTCAGGAAGACTATTTTAACACTTATATGGAAAGTAGATTGGAAAAGAAAGAAATGGAAGTCAGACAGGCCAATTAAGCAACTATTGTATTAATTGTTCAGACTATAAATGATGTGGGCCTGAACTAGGGTTAAGGTAATGGCATTTGGGAGAAGGGGACATAGCAATGGCAACAGAGAGGAAGGATGAGCTTATCTAGAGCTATTCTGATAGCCATAACACCACCCTCTTGACATCCTGGAGGGAAGAATTTCATACTATTCCCTGTAAAACTGGTTTACTATAACTGTCATCATTTTCCAATGGGGACAAAAACTGAGGGAGGTTTTTCTTCTCTCCAATTAGGCAGTATAAGCATGATACCCTCTTTAATCTTGAAGAGAATTCAGGGATTACTCATTTAATATTTTTTCTTTAGCCCTTTAATTTCATGTTTTTGTAAACATGCAAACTATTATTTAAGAATAAAATCCTCAATTATTAATTCAAATAGTACATGAATGAAATAAAGAAAAAGTAAATTGAAGGAATTAAAAGCAACTTCATATCTATTGCCATAGACATGGGACTGAGAAAAATTTTAAATTAAAAAAATTAAATGTGTTTCCTTTTTAGAAAGAATAAATTTTTTAATCAACCTTAACCACAATCAATGGTGCTTAGATCTTGAACACATAAAAAAAGTATCATGAAAATTAAAACCTGCTTAGTAAGAGTATTACAATCAGTGACTACTCCTTGTCATTTTAATGTATTTAAAAAATAGATTGTTGTTGTTTCCTTTTATTTGTACATAATATAGATAACCCCCTATGTCTTTTTTTTCTACCAGAAAGCTGTCCTTTATAATATTTTTTTTAAAAGAGAAAGTAGAAGAGGAGGGAAAAATTAGCAAAATCATTAATACATTCATGAAAACAACAGCAACAACAACAATATGACATTACATGTAATATTCTACAACCCAAAAATCCAAGTTTTAACTTGCCAGGAAGGAATGTGATGGTGGAACTGTCAGTATTTGGGCGTTCTTCAAAATCCATCATTACTTGTGCAGATCCTTGCCGAGTGTAGCATCTCACTGAAGACCTGTGTTGGATATCCCCACTCCTATAAATCATGGCAACAATCTGGCCATCATTTTCATTACCAATGTATACACGTTCTCTAAATTGCATTTTGGGCACTATGAATAAGAGAAACAAAAATCAGAATGTTTTAAAGATGAATTTTTGGATGAATTTGTTCAGAATACGTTTAATTTTAACCTATTTTATCATCCTTTTCACTTGGAAAAATATAAAAAGTGAATAAAGTAAGCTCTTAAAAAGTTAATGGTATTCAAAAAGGATAATTAGTTCTTTCCAAAGAATTTTCATCACAGTTGGTTTGATGTAGGTTATGGTCAGAAGTACGCTGGTAAATGTTTAATAACTGGCTACCTAGATAAAAAAAAATTAGGCCCAACACGTTTTAAAATTTAATTTCATTATTAACATTTTCCAGTAATGGAAAATGAATAAATCAACAAATGAATAAATCAAGCCCTGATTTGTAGTGTTTGTTGATTTCTGAGGTTTAAGTGCTTACACAGAAAATTTAGCAATTCACCCATGAGTGGCCACTGCACACTCATGGATGGTGATCTCATTAAGCAAAACCAACAAAAATGGATTATGTATTACTTCATATGGCACTTGGATTGCTTTAGCTGAAAGAAAGAAAAAAAAGTACCATGAAAATTCAATGTAATAAAAACATAAGTTCTTGCACATGGAAGCATCATGATAAATGCTGAATTGAATTTTTCAAATTGTCAGAATAATTGAGACCATAACAACTAGTATCCAATTCCATTATAATTACTCATTTGAGAAGATTAAAAATAGCTTTAGCGAATGAAAATTCTATGAGATTTACCTATGGAAAAATGAACCCATTTCAAATGTCAATTTAGAAATGGTCAGATAGCCTTATGGCACTTTTAAATATTATGAATAATATGAACATGATAGACACTTACAATCAGAGGTTGAATCGTTAATAAAAACTGTGGCTTTGTTGGGTTCTCCAAGAGCAGCATTCATAGGCATACGTAATACTAATTCAAACTTCTCAACTCCCTCTAATATTGGTTGTCCTCGATCATCCAGAATAACGACGCGGAGAGTTTGCAAGTTAACTCCAGGTGGGAAATCTAAATTTCGACTGATTCCCACATAATCAGTTCCAGCTATCAGGGAAATAAAAGATTAACTGATTAAAGAGCTACAAAAGAAACTACCATCCTTCCAGTTACTCAGGGTTACAGCTTTAGAGAATTCTTAACTCTTTTTCTCTGTCACCTTTCACATCTATTTGATTGCTAAATCTTGTCAATTCCACCCTCTCCCAGATCCCATATTTCTTGCATCTATCTCTTTTTTCCCATTTCCCCAATTAACACCATAGTTCAGATTCTCATCACCTCTCACTTGGTCTATACTCAGATATCAATGTATTGAAATAACCTTCTTATGGTTCTTCCAGTATTCAGTCTTTCCCCATTTCATTTTCTCTTCTACAAAACTCACCAATGGATATTTCTAAAGAAGAGATCAGACCATATTACTCCCCTGCTTAAGAAACTCCAGTGGTTCATTGAATAGTCCAATACAATTAAGATGGATAAAGATCTAGAATATGAAAGAAATTCTGAGGGATCTTTATGAAATAATCCAGAGATTCTAAGGTCTTTGGAAAGGAACTATTTGATTTCTGAGTTTGGGTCCTTAGCACGTACCACAGTGCCTGACCCAAAGTTGGGGTGGGCATAGGGACTGTGCCTATGATTTCACTGGTATAGGGAACTCTTAAGGAAGGAAACCCTCAACCAAAGCAAAACAGCACTTTTTCTTTAACTTCTTGTCTTAGAGAGTTGTCTAAAGCATTGTGAGGTTGAAGTGCCCCTCCCAGGGTCACATAGCCCTTATGCTAGGAAGGGCACAAAGTAGACACATAATAGATTCCTATTGAAGTAAATGGAATTAAATTGAATTAAAGCCTTACTTCCTGCACAAAAGCCAAACCAGAACACTATTCCTATGTGAAAGGAAAAGATAACCGGAGTTAATGGAGAAACAAAGAAGGCTGAGGGAGACTGAAGAATGAATGACATGCTGTTACAGACATTCTATATGTTGAAACTAATTTATTCAGTTTTAAATAGCTACAAGACAATTGGTTTCATGAATGTTTAATATTACATTTCTAATAAAGCATCAATGAACAACAACAACAACAACAAAATCACATCACATCCTCTTCCCCAAGCCAAGAATATGCCCTTCCTTATTCTTCTTGACAAACAGCTTGAAAAGGGCTTTTTGTTGTCCTTTGCATTTTTTCCAACCTTTAGTTCACTCTAGACTTTAGCCTTTCTGAAAATTTTCTCATAGGAATGTACCACTCTTTTTTATATCCATCACTTCCATCTTTTGTAAAAGTTCTTTTTGAATGTGAATTCGTCAGAAAGCTTTCTGCTGAGCCACATTGAATCATTTCAATACCCTGCCTTCAGAACCATTCATGATAGCTTTGCCAGGATTCCATTTTGGAGAGACCCTCTTGATCTTTCACAAGCTTAAGCCATGCTTATCTATTCAATGAAATTGTGAAAATCTGACTTCCTTAATTAGTCATAATATGTGATTGAAACAATAAAGACCTTTAGGTATATTCATTAAATGGAATGTGGTTCAAAATGCTAAAAAAAGAGTATAAACAGATATTTTTTCTATTATAAAAAGAACCAAGTAATAAATATAAAACTTAATTTGTACATCTCTCATTCTTGGATGAAGAAGATTATTTAGTTATTAGCTTGTAACTTAGTCTAATGTAATGCATTGTGATTCCTTATAATTCCAAAAGGTCTCATATTTACTTAATAATGACAAAAATATATTTTAAGGCAATCAACTGTAACATTTTTAACTTTATTCAAATTGATACAGCATTTGAAGTTCTACAAGACTTCACACTGCTACTCAGTAATACAGATACTATTTATCTTTACATTACCTAGAAAATATCTTTAATAAAGAGCAAAAGTGGGTTAGTTTGTTGAATTGAATTCATTTTGTGGATCATGGAATCATTTAGAGTTGTATGATCTCAGATGTCATTTAGTCCATTCATGACTTTATTTTACAGATGAGGAAATAGGTCTAAACAGATTATGACTTGACCAAAGTCACATAAGTAGTAAGTGACAGAGTTAGGGTTAGCTTTTGAATTAAATGTAATAATACCATATTGAAAGCCCCAGATTTATCAGAAGCCCTAAGAAATAAATAACAACTAGTATAAGAAATGACTCACCATCAGCAGAAGGGGGCTCACTTTTCCGAGATCTCACCATAACACTAGAAAGCCTTGAGAGATCAGTACCAGTTCTCCAGATGCTTACTTCTACAAATCCAGCACTCTCATCAACAGAGTACTCAGCATTACCAAAGTAAAAAGTTGGCTCTAGTGAGAGAGAAATGGAATCCAATCATGTCATTTTTATTTTCTCTTCAAATCTTCAGCCTTATAGAGAGTGAAAATTGACTTGAATTATGAATGCTGGGTACATAGAGCATTAATCAGTCTTACATCACTTTTTTTCTTCCTCTATTACTTGAGTAGAATCCCATCAGAACAGGACATGGATTTGTATGAACTTTGAGTTGTCTTTCATACTTCCTGAATCATAACAACTTCTAAAAGCCTCATAAAAGATGATTAGCCTAAAGTATGAGTATTGGTCTTCTTCCCAAACCCCAAACTTAAAAGAGAATTCCATTGATTTACCTACAGGCCAGCTAGTTTTTCTTAGAGTTGTACTAAAAATGATATCATTACATGATGTTGAATATCTGTGTTTATTATTTATTTATCTGGTTTATTTCCTCTGGCATAGGACTTTATTTTGGATGGCAGATCTAGTTGTTTAACTAATGGCTTACATAAGTTTAATCATATTGTCCTGAAACCCGACACTGTCTCATTCTTGATCCTAAGGACTCTCTATCAACCCCAATCCTGTGAATGAATCGTTAAGATTAACATAGTTGGATGGGTCACTATATCCAGGGATCTTGATTCAGAGGTCTATCTGGGGTTATGGGGTACCTTGTTTCCTCTGTATGAACTTTGGGTTCACAGATACGAATGACTTTGTCTCATTGGAGCTTCTTAGAGCCAGTCAGAATTGGGGAGAACAGAATTCACATCTACTTTTCCCAGTAGCAGTGATAAATTTGTACTGATTGACCTATCTATGCCTCTTTTCCTCAACTTTGTGACTACACACATTTATGAAACAGATAGCTAGAGTTTGAGGTATAAGTTGGCATCTGTTGAAAGTCATTTCACTATCTGATTCATAGTAAAAATATGATTTGGGGGGATAGAATATGAGATTTTTGCTACTTTAAGTTAACCTTCTAGCCAATTGACTAAGTGGTTGACTACAGACATATTGTGAGTAAAAATTTGAGTGACTTATTGTATTTTACTGCTCTTTATCAATTGTGATTTCCAATAAAGCCAGGGTGGCCCCAGGCCAAAATAGGCATGGAACTTGAGCCTTTTCTCCTTAAAACACAAGACCATTGTGAGTCTGATTTTCATGCTTCAGAGGATATGATTTTAATTTAAGCTCATTCCCTAACACCATTGGTTCATGAGGAGAAACAGACACCCAGAACACTTTTATGTGCACTGCTTCACAAGCAGTTTCATTTCTTCCCTTCTTTCATTTATTTGGACCAAATAAATAGCTGAATAAAAGAAAGTTAATTTATTTTGTTCATGTTTTGTGCAGCATAACTAGCAAATAGTTTTTCTTGAGAACTCTTATAGTATATGAAACCAAACTTGGGAATTTTGTTTTCATGTTTTAGTCCAATGGGTGATAAATCTCCTGGAAATATATTTCCCTACTTCTGGACCTTTCAACCTGAGCCATTCCTGCACTTGTGGATGCCAGGGCATGTGAGTGTGTGTGTATAGATGAAGGTGTTATCTTATTAACCTTAGTCAAGTTAGACTTTAAATGCGAGCCAATAAATTCCTGACATTTCTCACTTCATTGCAAGCAGACAAAGGTGAAGATAAAGAGACTGGAAAGTATAACTAACACAGAGAGTTCTCATTTTAACCAACTCCATCACCACAGCCTATCTGAGGTTTTCTAAAAGGCTCCTAAAATCATTTTTGGATGAAAAATGCTGAGTTTGATCCAATGAGCTGAATAAAGGAACACACTAATCTTTCCCCCCGTCATAGTCTTTGCAAACTACATTATTGGATAAATTAGATTTTTGAATTAAGGGACCAACTAGTTTGCTTCAATATGGGAAAAATCCTACTTATTAATGCAATATCTGCTTTCATCAGTTCCCTTTCCATCATGATTTCCCAAATCTCATCCTGACCCCACAGACTTGCATTTCATTATATTAATGGGAAAGTGAATAGGGTAAAATAACTTAAATGAAGGAAGATCTTATTATTAATCATGAAATTTGTTTAAAATCTCAGTTTTCCTTTTTGAGTCTATGTTCATTCAGTCAAGCATGGACCAAAAATCTTCATTTTATAGTTGTATATAGCAATTATGTTTAAAATGAGTCTTATTCAGTCTTTTATTTTCCTTAAGTTATTAGATAAGATGCAAAATCATTAAATTAGAATATCTTAACGGGAAAAAAATATTCAATCACAATCATTTGAAACTCATCCAGAAGACATCAGGTTGTATTACAATCTACTGGGATCATATAACTACAAAGAAAAAACAAAACAAAACCAACACCTAATTGATTATAATGAAGAAACATATCTGAGCTTTACCAAGTCAAAGAACACATTATTAATGATAGTCTTTTTCTATTAATAGTTGATGATTGTTAATTTTTAAACACAGAATTCTCTCTTGGTAATTCCAAGATGATACTAGGTTGAAAGTCAAGTCAATAAGCATTTATTAAGAACCTACTATGTGTCAGATACTGTGCTAAGTTCTGGAGGTACTGTGTTCCAAACTAAATGATCATCTTTAATTTCAACTAATTTTTTGCTTTTTCAGGAGCATAATTCATACATTTATTCACTTACTCATTTAAAAAATGAAAAACAAGGGCTGAGGCAAGATGGAGTAAAAGTTGAAACTTCCCTGACCTCTCCCCCAAAGCCCTCCAAATACCTGTAAAAATGACTCTAAACAAATTCTAGAACTATAAAACTCACAAAATGACAGGGTGAAACACATCCCTGGCCCAAGACAACCTGAAAAGTTGACAGGAAGGGTCTATCACACCATGCAGGGAGTGGAGTACAGTCTGGTGTGGGATATACTGACACACATGGGCCAGAGCAGGCCTCAGGGGACTGAATCATTGCAACTGTTGCAGCTTCCCACCCACATACACCAAAAAGGTCAGTGAGAAAACTCTGTGTGAACAGCTCTGGAAAGGGAATCTAAAAGGAAAACCCCTAGGAATATTGTGGCCAAATTCCAGAATTCCAGGTCAAGAAGAAAATATTGTAAGTAGCTAGAAAGAAACAATTCGAGTATTGTGGAAATGCAATCAGGATAACACAAGATCTAGCAGCTTCTACATTAAGAGACTGGAAGGCTTGGAATATGATATTCTGGAGGTCAGAGAAGCTGGGATTAAAACCAAGAATCACCTAACCAGCAAAACTGAGTATAATCCTTCAGAAGAAATGGACATTCAATGAAAAAGAGGACTTTTAAGCATTCTTGATGAAAAGATCAGAGCTGAACAGAAAATTTGATTTTGAAATACAAGAGTCAAGAGAGGCATGAAAAGGTAAACAGGAAAGAGAAAGCATAAGAGACTTATTAAAGTTGAAGTTAAACTGTTTACATTCTTACATGGAAAGGTGATATTTGTAACTCATGAGACTTTTCTCAGTATTAGGGTATTTGGAAGAATTAGATAGACAGACATACAAACAGATAGATAGATAGATAGGTAGATAGAGGATGCAGAGTGAGTTGAATATGAAGGAATGATATCTAACAAATAAAATTGAGGGGTAAGAGAGGAATATATTAAGAGAAGGAGAAAGGGAGAGATAGGATGGGGTAAATTCTAGCACATAAAGTAAAAGGTTTCCCAATGGAGGAGAGAAAGGGGGAAGGTAAGATGGAATGAGTAAACCTTACTCTCATCATATTTGGCTTATGGGGGGAATAACATATACACTCAATTGGGTATCTTACCCTACAGGACAGTAGGCAGGAAGGAGATAAGGTGGGGGATAGAATGGTAGAAGGGAGGGCAGATTGGGGGAGTGGGTAGTCAGAAGGAAGCACTTTTGAAAAGACAGGGTCAAATGAGAAAATAGAATAATTGGGGGGTGGGATAGGACGAAGAGAAATATAGTTAGTCTTTCACAATTTGGTTTCCATTTATCAATGACGTGGAGGACATCATAGACGACATGCTTGTCAAATTTATAGATGGAATGAAGTTGGAAGCTATAAGTTATATATTGAATGACAAATTTGAGATAAAATGTTTTTACCATCTACAACAAGGCACTGAATATGATAATTAAGCATCTACTCACAATATTCAACATGGATTTGGATAACAGGCATCACAAATGCAGAACAGGATAGATATAGCAAGATAGCAATTAATATAAAAAAATACCTAGAAGATTCAGAGGACTTCAAACTTAACATGAACCAGCAACATTACATGGCAACTAGAAAAGCTAATATGATTTTATAAAACACTGAAAAAAACAACATAATTTCCAGAATGAAAGAGTTGACAGAGAAAGATGAGATAGAATTATGCCAGGAATGTTATGGGAAGTGCTGGGCAATGCATTTTACAATAATTTTGAGCATATCCAGAACTCTGTGACCAGGATGGGGAAAAGTTAGGGGCCATGCCATATGAAAATTATTGAAGTAACTAGAAGAATTAGCCTGAAGAAGAGAATTCTTAGAGGGGACGAGTATCCGAAGGGGTATCATGTAAAGGTTATTAAACAGGCAGATATTAACATAAAGAGAAAAAACCCAGAAGATTAAAGTTGTTATAAAATGGAATGGGCTTCCCCAGTAAGAGAGGAATATCCAGCTCCTGAAGGTGCTCAAGCTGAGACTGACTAATCACTTGTCAATATTATAAAAAGATTTCCTGCTTAGGTATGATTGGATTTGAAAATAACTAATATCATCACTACCATCATAATGACAATAAGATCCTTTTCAGCTGTGATACTATATTATTATATGGATAGTTTCCTAGGACAGGAATGAAAATGTTTTTGGGTCTTCTTGAATGGTTCATCCACATGTCAATGGATCTGTAATCTTAAAAGTATGAGAACTCCCTTCCCACATGAAAATTATAATCCATTTATAACTTGTTTTCCTAGATTATTTTTGTCTTTGTATTTCCATAAACTCCCCATAAAGAATGTCTACAATATATTGGAGATCTTTTTTCTTTTTATTCTTTTACTATTTAGTGAACACTAGAAAAATGTTTAAGTTATCCATGTCCAGAAAAGTAGGGCATATATTGAGAAAGAGGCTAGCCCAAGATGAACAGCTAATATACAACTGAAATAAAATATTACCCCAATCAATAAATTGATTTTAGATCAAGCCCCAATTTTCTACTGAAATGTGATCCATTTTTATAAGTATATTCATTTCTTTAAAAACTCCAGCTGTAGACACATGATATATATATATGTATATATATATATATATGTATATATATTTCTAATATATATTCCCCATTGAATCCTTTACTCTTCTGCAGTGTCAAACTCAGTCAAGCAAAACCAACCAACAAAGCAACAATATCTGACAGAATAGGCAGCATTTCACACCCCTAGTTTCCTACCTTTCAAAAATATTTGAGCATTGAATATTTAAGCATATCTTTTTTGACAATACATTACATAGTATGATTGAATTAAAGGATATTCTTTATCTTTGAGGTGATTTGTAAACTTAAAATGATGTATTCTTTAAAAAAATGAGTCTCTTTTCCTTGTCTAAGATTAACATCATACTTTTGAACCCCAATCTTTCCTTTCTCTTCTAAAATCTAATTTCACTAATTAGCCTTACTCTTCTGTCTTCATTTTCCCCCGTCAACTGGGTACCTTCTATTTACAAACATGCTCAGTCAAGTCTAGCTAATACGAAGAGAAAAATTCACATTATAATCTTTCTTCAACTTTGCTACCCTCCTCAACTTATTATCATATTGTCATTCCTATGAATTCAAGATGCTAAGGTAATTAAGTGTGTGTGTTCATCCTTTGTTGCTGAAGAAGACCATGTCAAGATGACCCAGGATGAGGCAATTGGGGTTAAGTGACTTGCCCAAGGTCACACAGCTAGTGAGTGTCAAGTATCTGAGGTGACATTTGAACTCAGGTCCTCTTGACTCCTGCACTGGTGCTCTATCCACTGCACCACCCAGCTGCCCAAGGCAATTAAGTAGTAAAATGATGTAGGTGTTTGGAATCAGATCAGTGAGGAGTTCACAGGAGATAAGAGAAGAAACAAGATGTGTTTAGAGGTTGAATATCCACTTAAAATCTCAACAGGCAATAGCTAAGCACAATTCCTTTTTTTTAATTGGAGCTTTGGCAGGAATCTGCTAATTATGGATCAAAGACAGCCTAGTAAGCTAGCAATATGCTATGAAAAAAAGTCATGAAAGCTCTTACATAAGATGGTTTTCAATAGCTGGCAAAATAAAGGAAAACGAGGCAGAAAGACAGGAATCAGTATCTTCCATCTGATCAACAGGGAGAAGGAAGAAAAGAAGAGGACAAGTGAGAAGGAACTTTAAGATAGAATTTAGGTCAAAGCCTTCACATCTAGAACAGCCTCCATTAGGGCTTTGGCAGACGAATCAAAGGCAAGTTAGTGCTGGATCATGAGAAAAACATGGGAAAGTCCTACTATAAATAAAACTCTGATTAGGAGGTCTTAGCAACTAAGCACTTCTGTCATAATAGTTAACCCTAAGAGTAACTAACAGGAATAATTGAAGATTGAGGAAATTGCACTACGGAGAACATCAGGGAAACCAGCTGTGAGTTTTTGTTGATCAGTGGTTTTTCAGTTGTGTCCAACTCTTTGTTGCCCCAGTTAGGGTTTTCTTGGCAAAGAAACTGGTGTGTGAGTTCTTTCTCCAGTTCATTTTCCAGATGAGAAAACCAAGGCAAACAGTGTTCAGTGACTTTCCCAGGGTCACACAACTGGTATCCGAGGCCAGATTTGAACTCAAGAACGAGTCTTCCTGTCTGCAGGGTTGACACTCTATCCTGTGCACCACCTCATTATTGAGTGTCTATTACATTTCTGTTTCTGCTAATGGCCAAATAATAGTTAAACAGTACATGGTAGTGGGTGAAGAGTTTGAGCGGCTGTCAGGAAAGACCTTGGTTTGAATCAAACAGTCACTAATTGTATAACGATAGGCAGGTCACAATCTGTCCAAGCCTCAGTTTATTCCTCTACAAAATGCAGGTAATAATATCTGATGTACCAGTTTCACCAGGTTATTCTGAAGATTAAATTAGTTAAAATAAGTAAGCTGTATTTTTAACCTTGAAGAATTTTATGAATTCCAACTATTATTTTTGTATACTCAAGATTAAATACGGTTTTCTACAAGAGGAGGAGACCAGGGGAGATGAGAAATAATAACTGATATTTATGAAGTGATTTAATGCTTTCTTTATACTTTCTGTACATTATCTCATTTTGATACTAAGAAGAACCATGTTAGAATGTACTGTATATACATTACTCCCATTTTACTGAAGACGGAACTAAGGCTCAAAGAGATTGACTTAACCATGGTCACAGAACTAGTAAGACTCAGAGATAGACCCTTCTGACTTCATACTCAGTGTTCTTTTTTCTCTAGTTTCCATTTTATTAGAAATAATTAATTCTTTCCTTTGAAAGAATGGAAGAAGTTACTGAATTCTGCATTACAGTGAACTAAACAGTGATACCAAAGCTAGATCTATACTACAAAGAGATCAGAGAGGAAAAAAGGACTCATGTACAAAAAAATATTTATAGTAGTTCTTTTTGTTTTTGTTGGTTTAAAACTGGAAGACAGAAGGTGCCCATCAATTAGGAAAAGGCTGAAGAATTATGCCAATTTGCTGAAGAAATGATGAAGGGGACAGTTTCAGAGAAACCTGGGAAGACATGTACGGACTGAAGAAGAGTGAAATGAACAATACCAGGAAAACAATGTATTCAGAAACACTTATAATGTAAAGACAAACATCTCTGAAAGTAAGAACTCTAATCAATAGAAAATCCAAGTATTATTCAAGAGGCCTGATGATAGAACATGTCTCCTGACAGAGAAGGGATGGGCTTAAGTAAAGAATGAGATATTTTTGGTCAAGGCTATTATGGTAACAACTCCAGACTATTGGTCTTGTTCCATACACTCACTACCCTTTATGGTAGCAAAAACAAAGGATCTTTCTCTCTTCCCATTCCTTTAGTTTTGTCTTCCTCCCCCTCTTATCCTCTCCTCTCTCTTTTTCCTTTAATTCTCCTCTTCCCCCTCCTCTCTTTCTCCTCTTTTTCTTCCTTTTCCTTTTCTCCTCCTTCTCATTCTTCTCCCTTTCTTCTCCTTCATATCTAAATATGTGACTTTATCTGTGTTGGGAACTCCATGGTAACAAAATTCATTCCACTGGTTTAGTTGGCTACTCAGTAATAGCTTATAGTCTTAATGAATTGCCTAGAGCCCCGAGACTTTTAATTCCTTAGCTAGTATGTGTGAGAGATTGGAGTTGGACTATGGTCTTCCTGACTCCAATATTGGCTATCTGCTACTTCATGTTACCTTTCTATGGTGTTCTAGGATCCTAATAATTTAACTCTTTGGGACATTCAAATTGGCTGAAATATACAGTATGCTTTTACTGGAGCAATGAAAGTTCACTCTCTTTATCTTTGATTGTGATGCATTAGGAGGGAAGGACCCTGATTAAAGCCACATCCTTAGACAGGTCCACATAATCTCATTGAATATTAATACACTTTTCAGGGCTGATGTGAGAACTTTTGTTCCCCATGACACAGATAGGCTCATGTGTATTTTCTTTGTGCAGAGGGTGATGAGAAGGCTTAGCATGTTATGCAATACACCTGCAACAGAGATAATGAGAAAGTAATAAAACCATTCTCCCACTCCCAGAGGGCAAAAAGAATAACTTAAATTTTCTTTTTAAAGTTTGTGGTGTCTAGATTGATGTTTATAATCACATTTTATCTCATGAGATGAAAAGAAAATATACCAGTATTAATTGCTATCTCAAGCTAAATCTTATTACTCCAGTTTATGTATATGACAAATAGGACTGCATGATAAGACATTCAACATCCAAGAATAAAAAAAAAAGTGTTGTAATCTTTTTTACTTAGTACTGAAAAGAAAGAGGATGAAGGAAAAAAAGACAATTGCTTCCTACATATTTTAGTAGCAAATAAATTCATTTTTTTTGTGATTCTAGGAAGTAGAGGGTAGTAAGGTAATATTAGGGCCAAGAACTTGGATCTTGGATGGTGCCACAGATTTTCAACAAGATTGGAAAAACACATCTAGACTCGATATCTCAGGTATAGGAGTCATCCTGCTCAACTTCTATTTGTATCTAGAGGCAATCGTCATTTTGAAAAGGAAAAAAAATATCCTGCATGAAAAAGAACTTACCTGATAATCAGTTAAGAATATTTTCTAAAGTTTATTTATTTGAATTATTTAAACACATATACATTTCTCCTTTCACTACTACTATATATGCCTATGTTCTGAGTCATAATTAACCATTCAAAACACTATCAAAATATCTATTTTTGGTTGAAGTTAATTTTTTATACATTATAAACTTAAGAGGTAATTCTAAATTGTTATATGCAGGAGATTAAAAAGATGCATTTATATACTCCTTTCTCCACAAATCATATTTTCCTTTGAATGAAGACATGCTAGTGTCTATAGAATGTGCTGATAACTTAAGGCCTATATTTTCCTACACATTTCAATTGGGGATCTATACCTTTCCCTCAAAAATAATGTTATCAGAGACTGCATTGTCAATCTACTTCTAAAACTCTCATCTGGCTTTTCTCAGGGTCAAAATAAGTTCATGCACAAGCTTTAACCAAACTTCATGGTTATCCGGATTCATGACTAACCCAGCAGTATTTGAAGAGGGCTACAAGGGTATTGTTTCAGGTTTGTGCTTGTTTTTCAGTTTTCAAGGTAGCAGAATTGATAAGCTAGAGAGGATTAAAATGAGGAAAAGCACAGATGGCAAAGGACCTTGAAGGCTGGTTGAAGAAACTGTTTTTTGTTTTAATGGATAAGATTTTTACTATTATAAATATCTAAATTAAATGCAAAGGGTATATGAAAGAAGACGCTCCCTGTACCCAGAGAAAGATACACACACACACACACACACACACACACACACACACACACATTTGTGTCTAATGGTGGTCATCTCTATAATGGTGGGGGGGAGGGAAAAAGAAATCCACATATAACTTTATTATATATGTAAAAGGAATAGCAAATTTACATAATAGATTTGCAGTTTCATGTGCAACCATCTTTTTATTATACTATGTTAGGGAAATATTTGTTTTATTTCATGAATTAAAAATAAAACAAAATAATTATAAAATATAATTTAAGAAGGAGGGAAAACATGATATCTATCTAATTATATAAGAAAGTATTATATGGAAAGGAGACTGGACTTGTTCTGTTTGATCCAGAGGGCAGAACTAGGAGCAGTGGAAATCAATTGCAAAGAAGCAGTTAGACTTGTTGCAAGGAGAAACTTCCTAACATTTGATGGGATCTGTTCACCATTTCCTGGAGAACTTGATTCTTTCATATCTGCAACTTATGCCATGGAAGCCTATCATCAAGGTTAGTAAATACTTCACATTGTTATGCGGTCTACCACATCTAAACAGGCTCCAGCTATACTTCGTTTACTCTCTGGCCATCTTTTGTCTACTTTCTTAACAAATCTTGTATTTTCCAATCCACTTTGCTTTTCATCTTATCAGATTAGGAACCATGATCAAACCAATACTGTCATTCTTCCTTGAAAGGGTGTGTTAAGGGAAAACTGGAACACAATATGGCAGAAACTAGGCATAGAACATCTTACACCATATACCAAGATAAAGTCAAAATGGGTACACAATTTAGATATAAAGGCTGATGATGCTGTAAGTAGACTAGGAGAGCAAGGAATGTGTACCTGTCATATATATATTGAGAAGGGAAGAATTTATGACCAAACAAGAGATACAGAATATTATGAAATATATGTTTAATTACATTAAATTGAAAAGTTTTTGTACAAACAAAGCAAACACAACTAAGATTAGAGGGAAGCAAAAAGCGGGAAACTATTTTGGCAGTCAGTGTCTCTGATAAAGTACCCATTTCTAAAATAGAGAAATGAGTCAAATTTATAAGAATATGAATCATTCCTCAATTGATAAGTGGTCAAAGGATAAGAGCAGGCAGTTTTCAGATGAAGAAATGAAAGCTACCTATAGACATATGAAAAAGTGCTCTAAATCACTATTGATGCAAATCAAAACAACTCTGAGAAACTGCATTGCACCTATCTCATTGACTAACATGACAAAACAGGAAAATGACAAATATTGGAGAAGATGTGGGAAAATTGAAACACTAATGCATTGTTGGAGTTGTGAAGTGATCTAACCATTCTGGAGAGTAATTTGGAACTATGCTCAAAAGATTATGAAACTGCATATCCTCCGATCCACCACTACCACTTCTAGGGCTGTATTCCAAAGAGATTATAAAAATGAGGAAAGGACCCACATGTACAAAAATAATTACAGCAACTCTTTTTGTGGTGGCAAAGAATTGAATTGAGGGGATGTCCATCAGTTGGGGAATGGCTGAACAAGTTTTGGCATATGAATATAATGGAATACTATTTTGCTATAAGAAATGATAGCAGATGGACTTCAGAAAAACATGGAAAGACTTATATGAACTTATGCTGAGTGAAGTGAGCAGAATCAGGAGAAAGAACATTGTACATAGTGACAGGCATATTGTACAATGACTAACTGATAGACTTAGCTTTTCTCAGCAATGCAAGGATCTAATAAACCCCAAAAGACTCCCAGTGGAAAATGCTATCCACATCCAGAGAAAGAACTTTGGAGTTTGAATGCAGACCAAAGCAGACTATTTTCTCTCTTTTTTGTTGTTTTGCTTTGTTTCTTCTTTCTTATGGTTCTTCCAATTGGTTCTAATTCTTTACAACATGACTAAAGTGAAAATATGCTTAATTTGAATATATATATACATATATATGCATGTGTGTGTGTGTGTATAGTCTATATCAGATTGCATGCCATTTTAGGAAGGAAGAAGGGGAGGGGGAGAAAGAAAATTAAAAACTCAAAATCTTATGGAAGTGAATTTTGAAAACTAAATATAACTAATTTTTTAAAAAAGAGTGTGTTAATCTACTCCTGTGGCTTCATTTACCATCTCTAACTTTCCAAATCAAAATCCCCACTATATCTATGACGTTTTCATTTCATTGTGTCTCCACATTAGAATATAATCTCCTTGAGGGTGGGAATTGTCTTTTTATTTGTATTCCTAGTACTTAACCCAGTGTTCAGCACATGTTGCTATTGTTCAGTAGTGCTTAATTCTTCATGATCCCATTTGGGGTTTTCTTGGCAGAGATACTGTAGTCTAGGTTTGCCATTTCCTTCTCCACTTCATTTTAAAGATGAGGAAACTGAGGTAAACAGGTTTAAGTGAGTTGTCCAGAGTCACACAAGGGAGTATCTGAGGCTAGATTTGGATTGAAGGAAGAGGAGTCTTCTTGACAATAGGGTTAGGTCCCTATCCACTGTGCCTCCTAGTTCACTTGTTCAGCACATAAGGAACCCTTTACATTAATTCAATAAAACTTCAGCACATAAGGAACACTTTACATTAATTAAATAAAACTTCCTCAATCAATTGTTACATGTAGCTCTATTCAAAGTTAGGAAAGCAACTGTAGATGCTTTGAACCTTTTTCTTCAATTTATATAGATCATAATTACCTCCAATAAGAAACAAACATTTCTGCAATTATTGGAAGGGGTTCAGACATCAGTATAAATGAAATGACATTGTACTCTATTCCAAATCAAAGGCTGTCTTGCCACTGCTGAGATCACACAGGTTCAGGAATCTCTAATGCCATTCTCAGGAATTTGGAGCCATTAGGAAAGTGGAAGAAAGGGAATCCATGGTAGCTCCTATTAAAGGTGCTTATAGGATATATAAGCATTTAAAATAAATGAAAAGTCAAGTATAAATGAAATGGAACATTACTTTGCCATAAGAAAAAAAAAGTGATCACAAAGAATGCAGAGACGTATGAGAAGACATGAAGTGAAGCAAAATCAAGCAAGCATAGTCAGTAAATCAGTATATTACAACCATGTAACTAATTAAAATGACCAAATGATCAAATCTCTTTCCAGTGAAGTTATTATAATCAAGCTTCATCCCAAAGAAGAGATGGGGAAATATATATGGATTCAATTCCCACTTACACTGCTGCATCAGGGTACCTCCTCTCCAAACATTATGTTCATATATTCCAATCAGTGGGAAGAAAAATGGATCAGATGAACCTCTGTGTTTTGGAATCAGATATCTAGATAGATGTCTCATGTAGGGAAATTATAAAAATAGATTGTGGGCACTTAGTGTCTGGAGTAAGAATTGAAAAGGGAATAATGAAATAATTAACATCTGTACTACAAGTAGCAAGAAGAAGGTCTGGTCCAGGCAGAGGGGATGTATAGGGATATAATTACAAAGACCAATGATAAGACAAAGATTTAATTAAAATTTAAATTAGTAACAAAATATTGGGAACAACATGGATGTTCCTCTACTAGGGAATGACTGAACAAATTTTGGTATATGAATATATCATTGAACTGAAAGAAATGATGAATATGATACATGAAAAGACTTACGTGAACAGATGCAAAGTGAAATAAGTATAGCCAGGATACACTATATTCAATGACTACAAAAATGTTAATAGAATAACTACAAAAAATCATAATTAAGATTGTAAAATTTCAAAGAACAAGCATGGTTTGAAAAAAGAGCTATGAGAAAACACCTCTATTCTGCAGAAGTAAGATGTGAGTCCATGGAGGGGGCCCATTGGAACAATGCATATATTGTCAGATTTTAAAAATATATTCTTTGGTTTTGCTAATTTTTTTCTTCTTTAAAAATATTTTTACATGGTATAAGTTGAACACTTTCTCTGTATGGTTATTTTTCTTATTCTTCAAGTGGAAAGTAAAGTTCATAGATTAGCAGATTCAGACTGCTACAATTTGAAGAGACCTGAGAAATTCATTTAAACAAATTTTTGTTTTTTAAAGGACACAAAGTTACTATACTTTCTTAAACCCCAAAATACCTCCATAAAAGTCTCCATTTGCTAGTTACAGAATTGTTTCCTTGGTTCTCAAAAGCTACACTATCAAAGCACAAGTCATAGAAAGAGTTGTTGAAATGGAAAGTTTTCAAGTAGAGATCCAGAAAAAAGACTGTGCTAAAGAGAAAATTAGCTTACAGGGAGAATGGAATAAGATCCAGTTAAGTTAGGTTATCCTGAGAGCATCTGTAGATGAAATTAGAAGGAAGACACAGCGTGAGAGCTAGGAAGTTTTGTATTTGAGCCGAAAGCAATCAGCAAGGAATAGAAACGTTTGGAATTGACGAGAGGGGAAAATGCTTAGAAACCATTCCCTTAATAATACTTTCTAGAATTTTGATAGGATAATTAGTAATAGTGATTAATAATTAATAACGACAATACAGATATTGCTTAGACGCATCAGGCTCTGTGCTAAGTACTTTACAATTAACTGATTTTCACAACAACCCTGGGAGGTAGGTGCTATTATTCTTATTTTACAGATGCAAACAAGAAATAAGTGACTTGCTCAAATGACTTGTCACACAGCTAATAAATGTTTGAGGGTCATTTGGAAACTGAAGTCTTCCTGAGTCCAGGCCTAGAACCCTATCCATTGCACCACCTACCTGGGAATCAGGGAAAATCTATGGATAAAGAGAGAGGAAGACAATGGAAGATATTTCTATTGCATATTTCTGTCTGTGTTCCCTTTGACAAACTGGAAGGAAGAGGTCCCAGGAGCTGCTTCTCATTCAAAATGTAGCAGCATTCTACAGAAACACTATCTATGTCATCTTTCTCTGATTCCTCCCTTTCTTAGTCAATAAACATTTATTAAGTCCCTTCTATATGACGGATACAGTAAGTGCCCTGCCCCCAACAAAAAGGGCAAAGGAGCTCATAGTCTAATCAACCATTTGCTGGAGATTGCTTCTTCCTAGTTTACCAGCTTACTGCCCATACTCTGATATCACATTTATTTCTGAAAACTTCAATATTACATGGAAATTAAGCACTTTTGAGGTAACAACATATTCACATAGACTCATTAACACACTCCAGTTAGTGATCCTGGGAACCCTTCTTTCAATCACTCCCTTTGCATACTGTTCTCACTTGTACTTTCCAATACATTGACCTCTTTTTTTCCCCACAATCTCTGCATTCCTTTCCACACACTAACGGATCTGTCAGAACCATGCTTCCTCCTACCACATACAGATAACCAGTAGTCAACAGGGTGCTTGATGCTTTTATTTTTACTCACTCTCGCATTAGCATATTATATTTATATAATTTTTTCATTCCTCCTTAGTTAGGAAAACTTCTGGTCCTTTGGTATTTACACCTATGTTTACAAACAACTGACTCACAGTCCTCTGCTTCCCCTACAACTGAGCCATCTCTGCCATGCCATCCTTTTCAACTTCTCTAACTTAATTGACATCCAGTTAATAGCTGTGTGGTCTGTCATATTTTAGATATCTGGAAGGTATACTGTACTGGTGAAAATATGAAGTCAGATTCTGAACATATAAGTATCTTCTGTTCTTTCTGCAAGATTGTATTGTGCCATTGTATCGATGTGGGGCATCACAGCTTTGGCTTGTAATGTTTTTCTAGTATCACATTGTTGAAAATTATCCCTCAGATCAAGCATAACTCTGTCCTGGCAAAACAGTATGAACTCCAAGTAGGCTTTTTGAATGAGGAGATTTTGCTCATCAGCATACTTCCATGGACTGCAAGATAGATTAATAAATACTTGAGGGGAAATTTAAGCTGAGATAAATTTTCAGGCTAATCAGGTGTGAAAAGAAAGGTTTCTTTTCCCCAAAGTTATTGCATTCAGATTATTTATATATTCTTAGCTAGTGAACCCCTAGTATTCCTTTTATCAGTTTCACAAGACTGAAGTTGAAACAATTGGCAGCCACTTAGTTGGACAATGTCAATGGGAGGATTGATTCCAAATCCTTCAGCTGTCTTGGTGATGAATAGATTACTGCCTCCTAATTGAGTACTTGGCAGTCCAGATCAACCTGAAACTTCTTAAAACAAAGTGCTAGTATACACTGTTTTGTTTTGTTTTTTTTTAGTGTGGCTAGATCTGGCTAAAATGTCATTTCAAATAATTTTTCCAGCCAAATAGAATTATTGAATAAAGGATATATCACTTTACCACCTTTATAAAATGTATAGAATCAAATAATTTTACTGACTACAAAATTTCTAAGAAAGGCTTATAGATGAAATTGCCCCAATCCTTGGGTGCATGCTCCTTGATCTTGGGCAGGATCCCATGCAACCAGGGGTCCTTACTTCTGTTTGAAGTGTAAACGGAATCTAATCTAGGAGAATTCTTGCCCTGAAGGAATAAAGCCATGTCTTTGTACCCCTTCATTGGAGTTTAGGGTGACCCAGCTCACGAAGGAGAAAACCCATCAGAGTAGTGTGGGTAGAGATGGATTCCTTTGTCCTGATTGCTAAAGGTGACTGAATCTCATGATCAAGCCACATTCTCAGCAGGGCAAGCTGAAGACTTTTAGCTCATCCCCACATTAATTGTTCACCAGACAGGGTTAATTTTCACCTATCAGCGGTACCTCCTTTTCTAGAGATATGTTAAATCTTCCAATCTCTTTATGTCTTTGTCTTTGGTTACCAAAAGAAAATATGGATCATCAATTTCTTGATTATTAGCTAGTCTAATTAATAAATTATTAATTACCTAGAAACTCTGTTACTTGGGTTTTTCATTCATCATGCACGCATCTGCCACACATGATGTCCATGAAGCTCTGATAAGTGACCACATGAGCTACATTCCTTCAGTCCCTTGAATAGTAATGACCCATCCAAAGACCTAACCTGATTATAAAGAGTATGTCCCAAAAGTCTTAGTGCAGTTTTAAGTCAAGCTTAACATAAGTAAAATAATTAAAATAAATAAAGCTTCTAATGACACTAAGACTTTTGGGACACCCTAAGCTTGACTTAAAACTGCACTAAAACTTTTTTTTAATTCTTATTTATTTATTTTCAGTGTTCTACAATCACTACCACATAACTTAGATTTTTTCCCCTCCTTTCCCCCTCCCTTCTCCCTCCCTCCCTGAGATGGCATACAATTTTATATAGGTTCTACACCTACATTCCTATTAAATACATTTTCACCTTAGTCATGTTGCATAGAAGAATTAAAATGAATGGGTTTACTGAGATTTTCAAGATATATATATGCTAGTTCCTCTATTTCTAGGGCAGCATGGTGTGGTGGAAAGTCATTGGAAATAGACTAAAAGGACTTTTATTCAAATTCTAGCTCTATTGCTTGCTAACAGTGTGACTTTGGGAAAATTGTGTCTTTTCTCATGGTTCAGTTTCTTCATCTGGAAAGTGAAGGATTCATATTTACCCAAAGTGTTTATTTTTAATATTTTAATAACAGTATTTTGATATAGTGGTTTTCTTTATAATACAATGTAGTTTATTCACTTCAAAATATTATTGTGAGAAGTAATCTGTAGGCTTATTAGACTGCCAACAGGGTCCATGACACACACAAAAAAGTTAGGCATCCCTGGATTTAATGATCTTTAGGCCTATTCCTATTTCTGCAGTCTTTATTGTTACTGAATAACTTCATTCTACTCAGTCAACAGACAGAAGAGATTATTTCTGGTACTAGTCATTTCATACACTGTGATGATAAGGTCATTCTGAAATATAAGATATGCAAAACTTAGTTGAACTTAGAAACAACCCTAACCTTTGCTTTTTTTTGTAATTGTGCTGTCTAATAGGAATGACAAGAAGGTCTCAAGTAGCTGCAGATATATGTGTGTGCATGTGTGTGCACAGCGGAAGAAATATATTTAACATTTTTCTTACTATGAATTGTATGGTGTTTCAATGGTTCCGATGAAGTAGGAGAGCTGCTCGTCAGCAGGGTAGCTAGCTCTTTTGGTGATATTAACCACTGTTGGGAAATAGTCCAATGTACTCCAGCTGCCAACAAACAGCTCAACCTCAAAGCTAATGGGATATGACCTTGTAGTCATTTTACTTTCTTGGAATCTCTATAACTATCACTGCTAGTGCTGTTCTTGATTATTCACTCCCCCTGCCCCCTCCTACAAAAAGAGATAAAGTCTCATTAAAAATAAACGTAGCTATTTAGAAGTCTACTTTTAGCTGTATAACTATTTCCTTATTTTATTTCCCATGTCATACAACTTCTTAAATTTAACTGAAAATTTTAAAAAATGGAGACCAATAAGATGGAATTTTTGAGTTGTGTTTGGCAATATCAGTTCAAAATATGCAACATTTTAATATAAGATAGATTTCATTTGAAAATAGGAATGGTCATAATAAAGTAGTCATATTCAAAATGACTCTAAATCATTAATGATTAGAGAAATGCAAATTAAAAGAACCTTGAAATCTCATTTTATAATCTCCCAGATTGGCTAAAAGGATAGAAAGGGAAGTGACAAATGTTGGAGGGGATGTGGAAAAATTGGAACACTAATTCATTGTTGGTGGAATTGTGAACTGATGCAACTATTTTAGAGAAGAATCTGGAATTATGTCCAAAGAGTTATTTAACTACTTATATCCTCTGACCCAGCAGTACCACTACTTATTCTATTTCTAAAGATGGTTAGGGAAAAAAGAAAAGAACCTATGGACTCTTAAAATGTTTATAGCAGCTCTCTTTGTGGTGTCAAAGAACTGGAAATTGCAGAGATACCCATTAACTGAGGAATGGGTGAACAAATTATGTTATATGATAGTGATGGAAAATGATGAGTTCAATGATTTTAGAAACAATATGGAAAAACTTGCACAAAATAATGAAGTATAAGATGAGTAAGGACATTGTATACAGTAACAGCAATATTGTTTTAAGAACAACTTTGAGTGTCTAAGTTATTTTGACTATTACAAATACCCAAATTAAGTATAAAGGACATATGAAGAAAGACTGCATCCAGAGAAAGAACAGATAAATAGAAATATGTATAGAATAATTTATATCCATCCATCTATCTATCCATCCATCCATCCATCCATCCATCCATCCATCTATCTAATCTATCTATATTTGCATCTAATGGTAGCCATGTCTAGAGTGGGGATGGGGAAGGGAAGAAAAAAAGGAAAAGAAAAGAAATTTACATGATAATTTTGTTGCATATTTGAAAAGAATAGCAAATTGTGCATAGTAGATTTGCAATTTTATGTGCAATCATCTTTCTTATTGTACTGTTATATATATGCTTGTTTTATTCCATAAATTAAAAACAAAAATGCTTAAAAATAGTAACGGAGAACACACTTTTAATATCTTCCTATTTGTACACACTGAACATTTCCACAATCATCTACCTACACAATAATACAATGATCGTTAATCAGATCATAGATTTAAAGCTATGAAGGTTTTAGTTTCACAGGTTAAGGTCCTTATATTCATTCTAAGGAACTGAAAGTACTTGAAATCCATGACTATGGAGCTGCTATCAGTGATCTATGAAGTCATGGGGAATAATTGACATTTACACAGGGTTTTAATATTTTCGACATGTTTTACATAGTTTCACTTATTGATTACAAAACATCCTTGCCATGAAGTTTCTACAGGCATTGTTATCCCTATTTTACAGATGAAGATACTAAGATTCAAGGAGTTTAGGTGACCTAGCTCTTCACATCCATTAAATTTTGAAAGTGGTCTGTAAAATTAAGTGTTTTCTGCTTTCAAGTCCGATATTTTCTGCTACATTATGTTATGTCTGTTACAAAAATGAAATTTGGGAGAGATGAGTTGTTTAAACTACAGGCTGATGAGTTTGATTTTAATTCTTGGCAAGAGTTTAGAATGTTTTATTAAATGAGATTGTCATAACCATTAAGAAAGGGACAGTGTGATGGCAAGATCCAGTGTGGGTTCCTCAAGAATAAATTATAGTACTCACCAATTGGGGATGGCTGAAAAAAATGTGATATATGAATGTAATGAAATATTATTGTACCTTAAAAAAAGATTAATATAAGGAATTTTGAGAAACTTGATAAGAAGTCTCAACCAGACACCTTTTGAGGTCCTTGTCAGGTTTAAAGCAAGTTCCTATGGCTCATATGAATTGGGAAATATGAGGGACCCAGAATCATTAACAAAGACCAATGATGGGTTGCAACTTCTTTCTTTTGCTGGAGAGGTGTATTTGGCAGGGTGGGGCAGGGGCATGGACTGTGGGTGTATAATGAATTATACCTCATCTGGCACAGTGACTCTGCCAGTTGATTTTGCTTAACGGTTTTTAATTACTACAAAAGAGGGTACAAAGTAGCATATCTATAAATAAATGTGAAGTAAAAACAAAAAACATCAACACAACTATTTTTTAAACTTTACTTTTGTTTTTTGGGGGTTTTTTGGTCTGCATTTTCTTTTAACACATAACTAATATGGAAACATACTTTGCATGACTATACATGTATAATCTATATCAAATTACTTGCCTTCCCAATGAGGGCAAAGGGGAGGGAAGGAATTTGGAACTCAAAGTTTTAAAAAATGAATGTTAAAATTTTTTTACACGTAATGCAACTATGTTTTTAAAAAAATGAATTATGCCAGAATTACCTCATTTTTGTTTTTTGACTTACTATAATGGCAGATCAAAGAGATACTGCTAGCATGCCTGGATATCAGCAAGACATTCTGCAAAGAGAATTGAGATCTCCATGGAGATAAGATAAAGAAAAGTGGAATGGTTGAATGTCTAGCTAGTTGTTGCAGGTTGAATGGCTAGATCTAAAGAGCAATGATTATGGGGATTGTTATTGCCAATCTGGAGGGAGGCCTCTAGTTTATTTGGCTTCGACAAACATTTATTCAGAGCCTATTCTGTAGGCAGCTATGTAGCACAGTGGATAGAGTGCCAGGCCTGGAATCAGGAAGATCTGAATTCAAATCCAGTTTCAGTCACTTACTAGATGTGTGACCCTGGACAAGTCATTTAACCCTGTTTGTCTCAGTTTCCTCAGTGGTAAAATGAGCTGGAGAAGGAAATGAGAAACCATTCCAAGATCTTTGCCATGAAAACACCATGGGGTCATGAAGATTTGGATACAATTAAAAACTACTAAACAACAAAACTATGTGTTAGTAATGTATTATACCATGTGTCTTAAAAAAGTAAAGCAGTTTCTATCCTCGAGGAAGTCACATTCTTTTAGGGAGAGTGTACACAGAGGAGTCAAGATCAAGATAATGGATGGAAACCTTACACTACAAGGATTAAATGAGATCTGGAAGCAAAGCCTGTGTCTGTCCCTGAAGCACCAGCCTGGCAAAGTTCATAAAGTCTCATATAAGGGCAGATGGTGGCTTTGGGAATTCTCAAAGATGTCTTTGAGGGATTGTAGCCCACGTTGGTGAGGGATATATCAAGGAACATAGAATACATCAGTGCAAGTTGCACAATAAAAGTGTGTAGCAGAAGTCAGTACTGCAAAAGTGGAATTCAGGGAAACCAACTGTAAGCAAATCTAAGTGTAAAATGACAGACTGTGCTAATCTATGCTGGTCTTCTACCTTTTTGCACATAATATAGAAGATACACTGAGTATTTTGCATACATGGCAAAGATGAATCAGAGCTTCATATAATTTTTGATTGCATTGTCTATTTTTACTTTTGGGGTTCAGAGATCTCTATTCCCCCTCCTAATTATTTCAGCTTTAACTACATGATGTAGACACTTAGATAAGGATTTGTTTCTCTAGCTGAGTGAAATGAGAAATTTCACTGTTGGGGGCCAATTTCCTGCTTTTTCTATATTACTATAGAAAAGGAGGCTATTGGGTTTAGTTCTGCACCAAGGCCCTAATCTCCATGTAATAACCATGAGTTTTTTTTTAACTCTTGTTGAATCTGCTCTTTCCAAATAATCCATTTTAAAGCATTTTAAAAAGCATTTTTAAAGAGTAAAATGTGACACAATATTAGGCAGTACTTTTACTATCAAATCAGTGACTTTTTTGGAAAAATCCTTGGCCAATATAATTCTAATATGATCAGTCCTTGGATTTAATACCAGACTAATTTGACTTCATACTGAAAAATTCTTCTAGGACTGTAGGACAAGAGTCAAACAGCCTTTTGCTTTCTTGGCTATAAGAAGTCTCAATATTTGAGGTTTTACTTCCTTTAGCCTTAGGACAATAGATTTCAGTATGTTATCAGAGAAGCATAGGAATTTAAGAGATGCTAGGATACCATTCTTTGTGGAAGCATAAAGATGGTTTCATTGAAAAGGTAGCTTTTGATCTGAAGGATGGGCAGTACTTTAAATGTAGAGTAAAGAGAAGGGTCAGTCCAGGCAAAGGGACAAGCACATACAAGCACACAGAGGCAGGTGAACACATTTCAAGTTTGGGATTACTTTTTGACCCCTAAGTCTAGTTTGGTGGAAGGTATGAAGAAAAGTGGTGGAAGATAGGGCAAAAATAAGGTAAAATATGTCTCTCTTAGTTGCTTGTTTCATTTCCTGGGAGGATGGTAATCCATTACCATACTAGAATGATGAGAAAATGAACTAGTTTTTTGCAAGGGAAATGATGGATTTGACTTTCAATATATTGAAGGTGAAAAGCTGACAGGGTATAATAGATAAAAATATCTAAGTGGCAGCTTTAGATGTAGGTGTGAAGACCAGAAAAGAGATTATAGCTAGAGATATTAAGTTGGAAATCATTCTCATTGAGGATGTAGTTGGATATGAGACTGGATGTCTTAAGGAAGAGAGTGCATAGAGAATAAAAGAAAAACAAGGACAGATCCCTAGGAGAAGTTCATGTTTGGTTGGTGTCTTTTGTCTTCAAGGAAGTCCAAAATGACATCACCATTATAAAGTGAAATTTCAATGTGTCTGACTGTGGCTGATCAGACCAATATGAGCTCGGAATGCTATACCATAGGTTGGGCACAGATAGTCCATGTGAATATTTGGGGTGGATATCCCAAATTTATGCATCCTGCGTTTACTTTGTGCTATCTCAATTCTGTTTTGCTCAAAGAGCACAGCACCTTTTCTTATGTGGACATGCCATGCTGAGCGATCCTGTGCCAGTGTCCCCCATGTTGCACAGTCAAATCCAAAGTTCTTGAGAGAAACTTTGAGAGTGTCCTTGTATTGTTTCTTCTGGCCACCATGTGATTGCCTGCCCTAAGTGAGTTCTCCATAAAAGAGTCTTTCTGGCAAGCGAACATTTTGCATTCAAACTATGTGGCCAGCCCTTCGGAGTTGCGCTCTCTGAAGCATAGTTTGAATACTTGGCAGTTCAGCTCGAGCAAGGACTTAAGCGTCTGATACCTTATCCTGCCAGGTGATCCTCAGAATCTTCCTAAGACACTTCAAATGGAAGCAATTCAGTTTCCTGGCATGGTACTGGTAAACTATCCATGTTTCACAAGCATATAACAATGAGGTCAGCACAACAGCTCTGTAGACCTTTAATTTGGTAGGCAGTCTAATACCTCTTCTCTCCCAAACTTTTCTTCAGAGCCTCCCAAACACTGAGCTAGCTCTGGCAATGCGTGCATCAACCTCATTGTCAATGTGTATATCCCTGGCAAGTACACTACCAAGGTAAGTGAACTTACCCACAGCATTCAAAATTTCTCCATTTGTTGTAATTGACAGTTCCACATATGGATGGTGTGGTGGTGGCTGATGAAGCAACTGTGTTTTTTTGGTGTTATTAGGCCAAAATTAGCACAGGCAGCAGAGAATTGATCCATACTTTGTTGTATCTCAGCTTCAGAGGCTTTTTTTTGGCAGACAGGCCAAACCAGGTTAAAGGTAACCAAGAATCAAGAGTTCTCAAACCCACTGGTGAGTTAGGGGGTTGTCTACCCTAAGCATGTGAAGACTTTATTTGGTGTAATGGGCAGATGAAAACAATTTGTTCCGACAGCCATGAAGACAGATGAAGCAGGTGATGTAGAGGTCTTAGAGCTTGGTGAGACACCGAAGAAGTTCATATTTAGAAGAGAGGAGAAGGAAGAGAACCCACTGAAGAGAAAGACTGGTCAAAGAAGCTATACAGAGGAGTAAAATGTGAGTCAAGGTAAAAAGCAGTTTGGTGGTCAACAGTTACCAGTGCCACAGAGAAAAGACTGGGTTTGATGATTGAAAGATTATTGATTTCAGAAGAATGGGTGGAGGGCTTCCTAACAATTGGTTGTTTGGTCATGTCCAACTCTTTATGACCCTGTGAATCATAGCATGCCAATACTGTCCATGGGTTTTTTGGTAGAAATACATTAGAGTGGTTGCCATTTCCTTTCTCAATGGATTAAGGCAGAAGTGAAGTGGCTTGCCCAGGGTCACACAGATAGTAAGTATCTGAGGCCAGATTTGTACTCAGGTCACCAGACTCCAGGCCCAGGGCTCTAACCCCTGAGCCACCTAGATGTCCAGCTTACAATTAGAGCTATTCAAAATGGAAGAGCCTACCCCAGGAGTTCATTTCATTGCTGGAGGTCTGTAGTCAGAGGCTATATGAGTACTTGTTATGGTTTGGGACAAATTATCTCAGAAGTTCTTTCCAAATCTGATTTTCTGGGATTCATTTGACAAAGTCTCTCACCAAATCCATGTGAACATGATTGAAAAATATGGACTGAATAATTTTTAGTTAGACTATTCTAAATTTATTGAATAGGACTGAGCCAAGGAGTAACAACTTAGCAACTTCTTAGCAACTTTGAATGGAAGTTTCTAGTGGAATGCTTAAAAGATATTTCTTTGGTCCTAATCTGGGCCACATCATTAATGGTGAATTTGCTAAAGATTTAGATTGCATGTTTATTAAATTTACAAATAGCATTAATCTGGAAGGTGTAGTGGTGTCAGACTCAAATGGGAATGAATCCCTGTAGTTCACATATTGACTTAGAAAACCATAATTTAACATGATCTATGTTGTATCGTATTTTTATTTATTTTGTTAAACATTTCCCAATTACATTTTAATCTGATTTAGGTCACTGGGGAGTTTTGCCAGCCCTTGTGAGTTTGACACCTCTGGCTTATAAAACTGATAAAAGAAATAGGAAGTAAATAGTTCTTGACAGACTGGAACAATGAGCTGAATTTAATAAGCTAGAAAATATCAGAGGATTTTAGTGAGTTGCCAGCTCAAAATGAGTCAACAGTTTGTTATGATGGCCAAAAAAGCTAATGTCCTCTTATGCTACATAAAAAATAAATGTACTCTCCAAAACAAAATGGGTCAATCTTCTTCATTCTATTTTGATAAGACTACATTTTGATTTGATTCATTAAAATACACACACACACACACACACACACACACACAATTTGTTCAGTACCTACTCTCTCCAGGGCACTGCATTAGGTATTTGGAGAAATACAAACGTTAGATAAGACAGATTCTTATGGCCCTTACAGTCTATTATGTTTCACAGTATTATGTTCAGTTCTGGGCTTCAAATCTTAAAAAATATTTTGAAAAGCAAGCATATGGCCAGAGATGAGGGACCAACATAGCAAAGGGCTTGAAATCATGCCACATATAAGGATTATTTAAAAGTAATGGGGACAGGACTGATAGAGTTGATAAACTCTAACATACTCTAAAGAGTGAAAGGACTTTGAATTTTCCCAAACTCTGATCTCTTTATTTGACACTTAGCGACTAGAATGTGGTGGATTGGTAAAGAAGTAGCCAAAACACTCCTAGACAAAGTGCTAATGAAGCAATTAAATGAATAACCTACTTACAGTGACAGGAAGGAATCACATTTCTCCATCAACAATTACTGTTGCTTTAACTAAAGCTTACACAACTACATACAGCTGCTTTGGTGGCTAAATAAAGATTTACCCTTTCATTGAATCCAGAGCTTACATTAATTGTATCTAGCCCTTCAATATGATGATTAAATAACCATTATATAATTGTAGCTTATATTAAAATGAAGCACTTGTTCCAAGAAGAAACAGGCCAGAGACCATGTCTTTTAACTCAGGACAAATGAAAAAGATGAATTACTCCCACACAACTATAACCTCCATGTATTCCAAGAACTGTTTTATTTCTGTCTTCATAACCCCTGCTGTCAAGAAAGTCTTTTTGATGACAGCCTGCTTTTGAATGGGTTTGAACTGAGTTCAACAAAGAGACCACCATGTAGCTTTTTACTTACTCTTGGCTTAGATCTAGCATGATGAATTTTCCAGGATTGACTGGGAAGCCAAAACTTTAGCTGAAACCTCCTATTGGTTTAGGCCCAAAGAGATAAAAGAGATTCAAAGTACTGGGCTTGAATATTTCTTAATTAACCTGCAGGTAAATACCAGTAAAGCTAATCACGATGTAGCCAATATTGGCTTTTATTCCACCTGAAAAAAATAAAGGTTCTGATGTGGTAGTCTCATTAAACCTGACCTCTGCTAACATGCAGAGGTGTGTAATGTCTGTAATATATAGCATTCATTCACACATACAACTTAGAGAGTAAGTGCCACATAGCATCAACACCGTTCAAAGGAATTTTGTTGTCTATACGAAAATCCTTTTGATGAACAAAATGGAAAATTTAACTGTCAAAGATGTGAAACCATGGGAATTTGATCAAGAATTTGTTAGCTAGTCATTTCCATTTTTTTAATAGAAAATTGTTTCCGTATCAGACCTTACTGCAGTGAAAAGAGAAAAAAGAAAGAGCTGCTTAAACAGGTTTCATCAAGGTGTTTCCAAACAAGGAGTTTATGCCATCCTAGGGTCACTGTGGGCCTGGGTTTGGTCTTTGACTTTGCAGTTTCAGGAATTTGATTTTAGCCGGTCATGTAGAAGTGAGAGGCAACTTGGCTTGCTGTATAGAACTAGTGCGGGAGTCAGAAGAACTGGGGTCAAGCCCTCCCTTTGACATAAAGGCTGTGTAACCCTGGGTAAATTATTTAATCTCTCAGGATCTCAAGTAACTCTTGAAGACTACACGTTACTCAAACAGTGCCAATTGGCACTGGTAGATGAAGTTCCTCACTCCTTAAATTGATGAAATCACAGATTTGGGTAAAAAAAATTCATGAGTGATGGGGCTCTGGGGAAGTGATTCCTTTGTAGACCAGGGTTTCAATTCATTAATTTCTCAAGGGCACAGACCTTCCTAGTGACTGGGATACGTGCAACACTTGTCCAAGTCAGTCCCCTCCTGATAGGAAGATACTGAGTAAATTAAGTTAATAATTAGAAAGTTTCAAGGAAATTTTGTTTTTGAGTTTTTTTCAAATTTTGAGTTTGGAATCAGAGCAAAGGGAGTTAGATGCTCTTGTGGGATATTTTATATAGGCTGGGGCTAGAGGCAATTAATTATTCCTGTTTCACTTTAGTATAACTTTCTGGTGTCTGGAATACTCCTGCCTGCCAGATAACATCAGCAACAATAGTATTTACCACTTTATGGTTTGCAAAACACTTTACATATATTATCTCATTTGATCCTTGTAACAAGCCTGAAAAGTAGGTATTATAATCTTCATTTTACATATGGGGAAACTGAGGTTAAAAGAGGTTAAGTGCCTTGCCCAGGGTCACATAGCCACAAAGTATTTGATGTAGGATTTGAAAATAAAAATTCCCTCTTGGATAGTGTCAAATAAACATCAACAAATTCTTATTCTTAACGTTCCTTTTTCTAGTTTCCATGCAGACCATTCATTCTTTCTTGTAGTGCAGAGGACAGAAGGAGTTTGAATGTTTGTCCTTTGCTGTCAAAGAAGACCATGCCGTCAGAGAAATGACTTGACTTTGAGCGAGGGCAGGTTGTGCAGATCACCAGCCTCACTTCTCATCCAAAGCCATCTGAATCCAGCGACCAGATATTCATCAGGATGACTGGAGATGACCCAGGACGAGGCAATTGGGGTTAAGTGACTTGCCCAAGGTCATACAGCTAGTGAGTGTCAAGTGTCTGAGGTGAGATTTGAACTCAGATCCCTCCTGACTCCTGCACTGGTGCTCTACCCACTGCACCACCTAGCTGCCCTAGACAGAAGGAGTAAGGAAGAGGTCTCAGCTTTACTCCTGCATCAGATACTTCCTATTTATGTACTCCCTAAAGGATCTTGTAAGACCAAATTCAGACTCTTTCATTTAACACTCGATCCTCTATACGTTGGCTCTTCTAGCCTTTTCTAGCTGTTATTTCATGTTACTTCCTTTCACGGCCAGCCAAATCCATATTCTTGCAGTCTTCTGTCTCTGCTTCAGAACTCACTCATTATGCATTTTTATTTTATTTAATATCCTGCTCAGATGTTCCTAGCTTACAGTAATCTCTCCCAGATAAAATTTTCCCTAGAAGCTCTCTAGTCTAACTGGAACATGAGGAAGAACCAACATTCCTGCCGAGTGGTCTTCTAGTCTTTGCTTACTTCCCAAGGCAGTCCATTCAATTTCTGAAGAGCTCTAGTGGTTAGAAAGTTTTTTTCTTACTATATCCAGCCTATTTGCAACTTCTAGCCATGGCTTCTAGGTTTACCCACTGGGGTCCAAGTAGAACATATAGAACAAGAAGGTTTAGAAATGTGTATATGTATTGTTAACTGCACTGTTGGGTGCCCTAGATGCACTAAATCGATGGGTTTTTATGTATTTTTCATAAGTATATGTTGTCTGTATTTGACCTATCATCTTCATATTGCAAACTCCTTAACAGCAGGGATTGCTTCTTCTGTTTCTTTTATATCTTCCTTAGGGTTCTAGCACAGTGTCACATAGTGTGTACTCTGTGAATGTTGACTGATAGAAAACAAAAACAAAATCCACACATTAACGCAGATAGGATGGTTGTCTCTAAGGACCTACAGAGTAGCCCACTTTCATATTAAGATTGTTCAAGAAAACCTCTCCTTTAACGGATTAAATATTCACCTATTTTTCTTTGTGGTCTACATGAGAGTTTAATTTTAAAGAGATACTACACAGAAAGAGAAATGAGTAGACCTGGCACAAAAACAAAAAGGGTCCCCAATGGATGCCAAAAGGAAACAGGTTAGGCAGCAGAGGAAGCAGGTAGTAAGCAAAATTACTGGGATATTCCCATAGCCCCTAGGCCTCAGGGCTTGGTAGGGAAAATATTTCCCTTTCATCCTAGGATATATATTTAAAAAACAAGTACTGTGAGGGAAGTGAGTTAAAAGGCAATGATCACATAAGAACAAGAAGAATAATTCAATATCTCTTTGTCTCTCTGGCTCTTTCTCCTCTCTCTTTCCTTTCCTCTCTCCTCCTTTTCCTCTCTCTCTCTCTCTCTCTCTCTCTCTCTCTCTCTCTCTCTCTCTCTCCCTGTCTCTTGTCTCTCCTCTTCCCTCCCTCTTTTATTCTCATTCCTTTATTTTGTTCCTCTCTCTCACCTCCCTCTTTCCTCTCTCTTTTTGATTTGAGGCAAAAGTACAAATGGAGGAAAAAGAATTCCATCACAGCCAGTGAAGAGAAAAGGGAGACTGAGACTGACAGACAAACAAAGCAGAAAAATGAGGTTTAGAAAATGAGGGAGACGTTTTCTTTTGTATACTTAAAGCAAACTCCAGTATTTGTAAATGTGCCATTAGGGAAGGAGGAAGGGTTTGGGCTTTTTCTTTTTTATATTTGTTGTTTTAATATTTAACTTGTTGCCTTTGTCACTTTTCTTTAATGTCTATTTCTAGCTTATTTCTCTGATAAATGAGCAGTTAGCTGTCAGGTAACACCCAGCTTCCACTGTCTTGTCAGATTCTTTGTCAAAGGCCTAGATGCTTGTTTACAGTGTTATTTCCCTGTAGTTATCTCCTGCCTAAATAGATGCTTGTCTATCAGTTTAACTGTGAGAACTTAAAAAATGTAGAGTAACTCATAGAATCTTCTTCTCTGCTCTCTATATATGTGGTTATGTGTGTGAGGGCTTGCATTTGTGGATAAATATATTCCGTGGTAGCTTGTGTATTTCATGGTTACTGGGCGGTGCAGTGACTGGCTTGGAGTCAGGAAGACTTGAATTCAAATCTAGCCGCAGACTCTTACAAGCAGTATGACCCTGGGCAAGTCACTTAATCTCTGACTGGACTCAGTTACTTCATTGGTAAAACTACTACTTCCCAAGATTGTTCTAAGCATCAAATGAAATAATATTTTATAAAGCACTTGCAACAGTGCTTGGCAAATAAGAGGTGCTTAATAAATGCTATTATTAATCTTCATTGTCATCATCATTAGAGGCAAAGTGACCTGAAGGGCAAGGGAAAAACATTTCATAGGCATCAGAAGGATGCAACATATTAATAATGCCATCAAAAACATCTCACTGGGCAGCTAGGTGGTTCAGGGGATAGAGTGCTTAGCCTGGAGTCAGGGAGACCTGAGTACAGTTCTGGCCTCAGATACTCACTAGCTGTGTGACTAAATGGGGTCACAAAGAGTCAGACATGACTAAAAAGACCTGAATATCAGCAAAAGGAAAGCTGTGGATATTCTAAGGGGAATTCACAGAAAGGGCCAAGAGTTTCACAAAGTGAGATGGCATGGGCTGGATTATGGTACACATTAAGAAAAAGAGAATTCTCATGAGACCAAGGACCCACTGTATCCTTGAAGGGTGTCTATGTTCCATTTACTAGCTAAGCTATGATAAATGGAAATAGGTTATCTCAGCTGATAAGAATGTGGTACTGATGGGGCCATTGCTACAAATGAATCCTTTTGGGACCAGTTTGTTTTTCAAAGAAAAAAATATCCCCAAAAGCAAACAAAGAAAAAGCAAAACTTTTTTACGGGCTGTATTTAGATGTATCACAAAATATATGCCCATCATCCCAAAGGGAATAAGACAAACGCAGAGATGCGACACACTTTTATCACACTGACATACCATCAGCACTCCTGGGAAAAAATCCTCTGAGTTAATGATGTAAGTACAAGTTTATACTTGTACTATAAGTCATTTTTATACTAGCAAAATGGCACATGAATTGTGCCAGTAATTAATTATCAGTGTTGCTTTAAAAGTGCCAAAATATTTTTCTATGTTCCCCTGCCACAATTCCCTTTAATGAGAGAGAATATCAGAAATATTTCAAATATATAGATGATTATTATTTCAGGGGTCATCAATAAATTAGATACATTGTTTTTAAGTCCCACAAAGTTGAAATAAGCCTTATTTTTTAACTTAAGAACTTTTTCCTTAATTTTCTGATAGCTTTCAGTCTACAGGATGAAAGTATTGAAAAATGTCAACTTCTATCTCTGTTGCTCTAGGCAAGTCACTTAACTTAAACTATTTGTCTCAGTTTCCTCATTTGTAAAAATGAGTATAATACAGCAGCTAACCTGCCAGAGTTATTGTTAGGATGAAATGAGATTATAATTGTAAAATGCGTAACACATAGCAAATGATATATAAATGTTATTTATCATTAGATATGCATAATTTTTATTTTTCCCTCATGAAAGACAGAGTCACTTGCAGTTGTCAATTTAAGGATCTTGTAAAATTGAAGATGTTTATTTTAAAAAGGACACTAATTTCACAGATTTAATTAAGGAAACAATTTCTTAGGTTCTTTAGCTAAAATACTGCAATAGTATCTAGAGCAATCAAAGCTACAAATAAGTAGATTAATAGAATTTGGGAAACTAAGAAAGAATGTTGCTTTATGAAATGAAATTGGGTCTAAAAAAAATCAGCAGAAAATAGATGAGATTAACCAGCAACAGAAGTGACTCATTCACCCTGAGATGGTTTGTAAACTTCCTTCTGAGGAAACTAGGCTGTTTCTTAAATCTCATTGCTCTAAATGTAACTAATGTAAGATAAGCTTTAATCTTTGAAATTATGACATGTAGCAAATGCAATTGGAAGCCTGATGTTCTATGTGAAGTTTAGGGGAAAAAAGTGGGTCAAAGAGTTAAGAATCTGTCAGTGTTTATCCAACACTATCCAAGAAAGAGAGACAGAGCCAGAGTGTCTGGTAGCGGGTCAAGTACCAGGCAGGGAGTATGTACAATAGAAGTCTGGTCTTTGAAAAAGTATATTCAATTCAACTTAACAAACATATGCTCAGCATCCATTATGTGCAAGGCACTATGCTAGACAGAGACAAAAAACTCAAAACAAACAACAAAAACCTGAGACAAGTCCTGTGCTCAAAAACATAAATTTCCTGGGAGGATAATGAAATACACACAGATAGACAAGTAATATAAAGCTGGTTTTTTTTTTTAACCAGACCTTCCATTTCATTACTATAGGGAACTTTAAATGATGATATTCTCTCTATCAATGCAAGCAATGAAATTGGCTTTTCATCTTTTAATTTGAGGACAGTTGTCTAGAGGTTCTGAACAGGTAAGTTAGTCCCCCCCATGAATTTTTGCTTGTTGGCTTCCCAATTAGAAGGTGAACTTGAGTGCTGCAACCATGGTTTTCTTTTTTTTAGTTTGCTTATGTTCCCAAGGATATAAAGAAAGTCAAAAAGACAGTTTCTGCTTAAGGAGCTCGCATTCAAATTGGGGAGACAACACACCTATAACTATGTCATACATGATATATACAACATAGATGCAAGATAACATTAAAGGGAAAGGACTGGGGTGGGGACTTCTGAAGGTGGAATTTGAGCTGAGCCATGAAGGAAGTCAGAAAATGCAGGAGAGGCAGAGGGGAAGAGTCACTGCATTATAGGCAAGGGGAGAACCAGTGCAAATGCATGAAGTCTGGAGATGGAGGATCCATGAGTACATCACTGAATTGGTCGATTGAATTGTCTTTCTGACTTCTCTGTCTCTTATGTGTTTAGTTAGTGGGACTAAAATTTTACAACTACTGGGTGAAGTGATAAATTTATGTTTCTGAGCATGCAAACATGAAGATCAGATCCCGTATTCAAGGGAACCCAACTAAAGTACTAAAGCCCCTGTGAGGTCCAACCTCTGCAACCATCAGAACTCTTATTCACTTTGCCACCATCTCTAAATGTCGAGACTACAATTCTACTTTTCATTTGATTTTTAGAGGTAAATAAGATTTATATCTAGAGAAATAAGATGCACGGATCCCTGGAAAAGAAGCAAGATACTTGCCCTTCAATGTGAGAGGCCTCTTTGGATGAAGTCACATTTCATGCAGCTCTCCTGACAGCTAAGAAGTTAAATGCAACAAGTATTGTATCAAAAACCATGCCAAGAGTGAGGCCACTTTGGCATTTATTCAACCACACTCCCCTAGGGGCATAATGAGGGAGTCCCACATTCCACAGTCTCCTTTGCCAACAAGGTTGTTCTGTGATCTGTCTGTGGAGGAGGTGGGAAGGCAAATCACAAGGAAGTGATGAATCACATAGGCACCAAAAGGTTTCCTATGTGCTGAGAACATACCCCACTCAAAGCCCTAAAATTCCAAACTACCCATTAATATGTACAATGGAAATATGTATCAGATACAGGAAAATAAAACAATACAATTATGAAGGTAAAGATCAGTCTTATTAGGAATTCTATGTTCTTAAAGCATTCTAAAGCCCAGAAAGAAAGACTCCTAGAGATGAGGGATCATTCTGAGTAAAGTCCCGGTCCTATAACCAGCAAGAGTCCAGATACAGGGCTCATCTCGTTCAATTCTGACTTGTACCTGGTGCCAACATGCTACTAGATCTGGATAAGGACTAGGGCCTAGACAATCCAGGTTTCATGGCATCTTCTCTGCCATCTCTAACCATGACCTAACAGGTCACCTCAGTTATATACGGTCTGGTTACACACTTGATCTCATCATCATCCATATGGATTCTACCTTTATAATTTCACAAAATTCATTTAATTGACCATACCCTCCTACTCTTCCATCTTTTCCTGTGCATTAAACTTTTAAATGCCTTTTTCTCTGGACTCCCCACAGTATCCAGGCACTTTCTTGCTTTCCCAGATGATCACCCCCACTCTAGCTACTGTCTTTTGACCCTATAGTAATTAGTTCAACTTTACATTTTTTCTTATTCTAGAATCCCTTGCCTAGCTTGTCTTTTCACCACTTATGCCTTTCCAAATGGCTTTCCCGTAGTATTCTTATCAAATACCCTCTCTGCTCCCGCCAGCTGTGCTACTGAATATCCCTGGGGGAAGTCACAAAGCCTTGTGCTATGTCCACTACAAATTGATGTTATCTGCTCTCAACTGGACTCTTACTGTTTCCAGATATTTCTTTCACTGGATTCATATTGGATGTTCTAAACCTTTTCTTCAGCCACCCACACAATCCTCTCTCTGATTTATCTTAGCAGAAAAGGTATCCTAATATTTTACTGGAAAAATTAGTATAACAAACTAGCATTCTCATAAAACTTTACTAGCTATCTGATCTTCCCTAATTATATACTTCAGATTCCCTCAATTTCATCCCCCACATTCATTCTCTCCTCTTTTGTTCCATTGTTTGATGAGAATTTGCCATCTCTTTGCTAAACTATCCCCTCTCTTTGAGCTCCTAATATCATCTCTTCTTGTTTCCTTTGGGCTATTTCTTCTTCATCATTCCTTATTATTCTCTCTAACTTTTCTTTATCCACTGGCTCCTTCCCTGCTATCTACAAAAATTCCCTGATGGCTACCTTCCTACCTTTGACCCTCCTTTTTGCAGACAAATTTAGGAAAAATGCCATTTTCCTCACCTAACACTTCATTACTAAAACTTTGCATTCTCAAATCCTACCCTTCTATCCCCTCTCCTCACTACTACCACTACCATTTGTCGTAATCTGCTCTCTCCAACATCAGAAATGATCTCTTTATTTCTAAACAGTGGCATTTTCTCATTTTCCTTCATTCTTAGCTTCCCTACAGTATCTGACATTGTAGACCACCTTCAAACTACTCTCTCCTTCTCCCTAGTTTTTCATGATACTATTATGGCTTGCCTCCCATTTGTCTGGCCAATGCTACTCCTGAGGTCTCTAAGGAAGATTCTTTATCTATGCCCTGTGTTTTTAGGTCTAGGTATACTACAGACCTTTTCTTCTTTTCTCCATAATCTCTTTTGCTGCTTTCATTTCCCAGGAGTTCAGATCTCATTTCTATGCAGAAAAGTCTCAAAGCTCCATATCAAGACCTCATCTGTCTCCTGAACTCTGGTCTCACATTAATAACTAGATAAAGGATTCTTCAACTGGCATCCATGAGTTTTTTTTAAGTTTTATTATTTTAATAATTAAATAAAATATCGTTGGTTTTCTTTATAATTTACATTATAGTTTAAAAACTTTTGTAATTTGTTTTATGCATTTAAAATATTATGAGATTGGCAGTTTCATGTACAATCATCCTTTTTTTCCTTTTCTATTGTGTTATGGAAATGTTTCTTTTATTTCTTAAGTTCAGAATAAAGTAAATTTTTAAAAAAAGAAAAACAAATACTATTCTCACAGAGACCCATAGGCTTCCAGATTGTCAAAAAGGTCCATGACACAAAAAAGGGTAAGAACTCTTACTCTACATGTCCCATGGACATCTCAGATTCACAAAATCACTATCATTTGTCTTATCACCTAGGTTTGAATTGATGCTTCCCTCTCTCTGATGCCTCATGTCTAATCCAATATCAAGACTTGCTGCTTCTACCTACATACCATCTCTCACATCTACATTTTCTCTCCACTTCTATGGCCACCAGACTACTTCAGACCTTTATCACCTCTTTCAATTATTCTAATAGCTTTCTAATTAGTCTCCCAGCATACAACCTCTTTCATTTCATAACCATCTCTTCACAGCTAAAAATCTGATTTTCCTAAGGCAGTTCTAACCATGTCACCCACCCAGTCAAGAAGCTTCCCATGGTTCTATATTACCTGTAGGATAAATCACAAACTCCTGTGTTAAAATTTAAAGTTCATCACAATCACATAAAATTTAAAGTTCATCATAAAGCACATCACAATGGGCTCCAACCCATTCTTTGAGACGAATACATGCTCCTTGCTCAAGTCAAAGTGACCTATTTGATGTTCTTCACTTTCCATTTTTACATCTTGGAGCAAGGTAACATTTCCTGCAAGAGGCTTTTCCTATTTCTTCCACAACAGTTTATTCTTGCCAACCTCAAAAAATTATTCTTTATTTATTTTGTATATATTTTGGACAGCTTTATTTTTTCATGTGTCCTCAGCAGCTAGTAGAACAGTGCCTGGAACGCATAATAAATACTTGCTGATTGATACTTACTTACGTATATACATTTTCTTCTTTTCTAGTTGGATGTAAGCTCCTTGAGGGCATGGACTCTTTTTAAATTTTTTTCTTCTATATACCTAGTTTCTAGCACAGTGTTTGGTTCCCAAAAAGTACATTATAAACTTGCATGTTGAAATAAATGAATCTGTCCTAGCCCCCTCTTTCTCAGTTAGGCAGGCAATTAAAATGTCCAGGATGGAGAGTTGTTTATTCATTTCTGAAGATGAGAATGATTTTGGCTTTCAGTGACTATAGAATCATATTCTGCTTCTCAGAACTCAAAGAAGATGCAAATCCAGCCTAGGACACTGTGCAACTGTGGGTAAATCAGTTCTGCTATAATGTGACATACAAGTTCCTTAAAAATCACTATATTATGCAAATGGGGCAATAAAAATCACAGGGCTTATGGGGAAATTGGAGATAGGAGCACAATACACAAAAAAACTTAGCGATAAATGAAAAAAAATGATAGGAACCTAATTAAAAAAATAAGAGTATAGTTTTATCCACGTTAAATAATTAATAAATACATAAACATTATCATAAATTGTGGCAGCATCAACAACCTTAAGTGAAACTGAGTTTTTGCTCTTAGGGATCAGGGGTAGCTTCAGAAGAGTATAACTCCAAAATTCAGCATTTTTTTTTTTTTTTACAAAGAAAAGGTCGCAAATGTTAAAGAATAGAAAAAACCACAAACTTGGAGGATAATACATGTCGTGAAATGAACTTGCTGATAGATGTTTGATGTATATGTGTGTGTGAAGTTTCATGTTCCTTACACAGTTCAGTTCAGCTAGGTAAGGTGGGAATTCATGGTGTGCTCAAATTGTTTCTAAAGTATCAATCATGCTGGAACAAATGAGTATTTTCATAACATATTATAGTAAAACTGACAGCAGTTTTTCCCTCATTCAGAAAATGTAAATGATATTCACAAAAAGGTTATTATGAAGAAGTTACTTTATAAACTTTTTAAAGCTTTTGTAGAAATGTGACAGATTAGACTTTAATCTTTCACTGGCAAATTCAAATCACAAATATTGCTCCTCAAAAATATCACTAGTTCTTGTAAAGAATGCTGAAAGCAATGAGCCAAGAAGGAAACGGGAGTTCTAGAGAGGAGGAGAACATAGAGTGAAATTCAAAAAAACTCAGCACATTTTTTTTTAAACTGAGATGATCTAGTCTGATTTTTTAGTTTAAAGAAAAGAAAACTGAGGCTTGTCTTAGTGTCTTTCCCTAGGCCACATACAGGTCTTCTGAGTCTGGATACAATGTCTTTTCCAATATACTAGGGGCAGCTAGGTGGTGCAGTGGCTAGAGCACCAGTGCAGGAGTCAGGAGGACCTGAGTTCAAATCTCCCCTCAGATACTTGACACTCACTAGCTGTGTGACCTTGGGCAAGCCACTTGCCTCATCCTGGGTCATCTCCAGTCCTCCTGATGAATATCTGGTCACTGGATTCAGATGGCTCTGGAGGAGAAGTGAGGCTGGTGACCTGCACAGCCCTCCCTCACTCAAAACAAAGTCAAGTGCAAGTCATGCCATCATTTCTCTGATGGCATGGTCTTCTTCTGGCAATGAAGGACAAAGACACTTGATTATTCTATCTTATTAACATGAATTGGTGAACACTTCCCCATGAGTAAAGGGAACTAACATGGCTACATGACTAACTTATGTGAGCTTCAAAGCATATGATAGAATTTTAAAATATAGTTCATTTTAGTAGTTTTTTTTAGTAGTTAATGGGGGGGTTTAAATTTATTTTATAAATAAAACACAAAATCACCAAATCTGTGAATTTTCTGTAATTCTTTCTCAGAATTGAAAAAAATAAATTTGAATATCTGTATTCCTAAATTAGAAAGATGGAAATGGAAATGTCCTATTTCTCTTCTATCGAGGCACTTCTTTGGTAGATTTCTTAATATGGCTAAATCCTTTCAATATCGAGAAGTTGATTAATCTTCTGTGATCCATTTCTTCTCCATTTTCTTTGCTGATGCTGCCAATTAGCAAAAGTGGGCTTTGCCAAAACAAGTGAACCACTTCAAGTGCAAAGGCAGCCCACTCATTGCTTTTTTGCACTGGTCTCTAGAGAGTGGAAATATTTTCACATTTCAGATGGGAACAACCTCAAGTATAGTGAAGATTCCCTGTCGATCTCCTGCACCATCCAGCCCCCTTTCTACTAAGTATTTGCTTTAGATTGAGTGCTCTAAGCCTAAGAAGTTGCAATATAATTGATAAGATATCTTTAGGTTAGATATTCATGACTCATTAGGAATACAATGCTCATGAATTTTAGTATCAGATCAAGTCTGTAATAAAATCCTGGAGAGCCCAAAGCTGTTGCAACTTTTTTCCTCTCAGATGTGTATATATGTTTATACTTTATAAGATCTGCCCAAGGGCAGATAAATATAAGGGGCCCCGGCTCAGATAGTCTCTTAGTAAATAACTAGTGCTTTTGGAGGCTAGATTGACCCTTTCTGGGCAACACAGGGCTATTTGTTCATTCACTCATTCATTCAACAAATATTTTCCTAAGTCAAAAAACTTAGCATTGGTCACAGATCTGTCAAAAGGCTTCAAGAGATAATAACGGTTTGTTGGGGGCCCCTGGAGCAGATATGAAATGGAGCAGAAAGTTATATAAGCAAACTTACAGTGGAAGGGTTTGCAGTCACTAAGGATGGACACACACAGGTACTCTGCTTCGATCTTGGAGGAGTTACTCAATATCGTGTCTCTGCTGGGTTCCTGCGGGATTCTTAGGGTCAAAGAGAACCAGGCAGTGGGAGCAGGGTGTTGAGCTGGGAGCTCAGGCCTGAGGTGCTGCTCAAGGTTCAGCAATGGCACTGCCTCACTCAAAGGGGAATCAGTGGTAGCAAGTTAATGTCTGTTTCCATAGTTACTGCAGGTATTAGTTGGCCTGGGAGACTCAAGGATTTTTTGAGTTCCTAGGTTATAATGTCATATTCTTTACATATGTAAATAGAAGTATGGGTAGTGGAGGCTACACCTCCTCAAGCTAGTCTTCTCCAGTCTGCAGGTGAAAAATTGTTCAGGTGACCAGAGCCCAGGAAATAACCACAACTGGTTGGACTAGTGGCTGAGACTCAGAAAATTTATAACAGTTTACCAGCTGAGAAAAGTAGTTCATTAGCTAATTAGCAACACAAAAGCCTTGATGAGATCAGCTTTGTAGTAAGAGATAAGAGTCCAAAATAGGAAACCCAAACATTTGAGAGTACCTGCTAAATCTCATCTACCTTCTACTCTGCTACTTCTCCAGGTCTTTCTATCTTGGTCTCTCTTCCCTCCACTAGATTTATTTTCTTTTTCCCTTTTTGACTGACTTTTTTCCTAGTTCTGGGGGGCCATTTGTAGTGGTCCTGATCTATATCTGGCCACTGGACCCAGATGAATCCAAAAGAGAAAGTGAGGCTGGTGACTTTTCACAGCCCTCCTTCACTTAAATCCAATTCACTTGCAAGTCAGGGCATCACTTTCCTGGTGTCATGGTCTTCGTTAAGAACTAAGGCAAACAACAACATTCCCAGCTCTATGACTTGATTCATTTCCCTTTGAAGAAAGGAAAAAGGATCTATAGCCTATATTTTGGTCAGGCATGAAACTGGGAGGGGTACATAAAACCTTCTGGATGGGAAATGAGCACAAGAATTAGAACTAGCTCAAGGCCATTGCAACTGGTTGCAGTAGAAACAGTTCCTCAAATGGTGGGTGAACTAGCAACCATGCTATGTGCCGATGAAGATGATGTTGACTATGGTAACCTAAGAATTTTAGGATACGGAGCCTAGAGTCAGTCAATTAGCATTTATTAAACAAGCACCCATATTGTATCATGTAAGTGTCGAGGATGCAAAGAAAGGGAAAAACAGGTCTTTGTTTCAAGGAATCCACAGTCTAATGGGGAAGATAACATACAAACCTTATGTACAAATAGGATAAATTGGAGATAATAGAGAAAAGGTACTGAGATTAAGAACAGGCAAAGTCCTCTTGTAAAAAGTGAGACTTCAGCATCAAACTAGTTTAAATGGGTTCAATCTTGTTCAATCTGGTTTGAACCTTAACCCTAACTCTAATGCTAAATTCCTAAATAAATAAATTACAATGCCTCTAAGTACCTAATTGCCTAAGTGTCAATATCCCTAAATACCTAGGTAACCAATTAACTGATTGCCAAAGTACCTAATTATGTACCTAAGTACAGAATTACTTTAAGTAATGGAGTGCTTAGCTTCTTAATTGGCTAAATAACAAAGTACCTATGTCCCCAATTACTTAAGTACCTAATTACCTAATTTATATTTAAGTACTTGAGTGTAATACAATTTAAATGGATTCAAGCCTGTTAAATCCAGTTTAAAAGTGTTCAAACCATTTCAATCTGATTTGAAAAATTTCAGTCTGGCCTAAATGGCTTTAAACATTTTCAGTCCAATTCAGATTGCTTTTAAACAGTTCCACTCACTCAAAACAGGTGAAAAAAAAATGATTTAATCCAGTTCGATCTGCTTCTGGATTGAACCCTACCCCTAATTATATCCCTAAATCTCTAAGTGCCTAATTACCTAAATACCGAACTATATCCACCTAAGTATTTAAACGCCTTCGGCCTAAAATACCTGTGTCTAATGATCTAAGTGTCTAAGTACCTTATTACCAAAGTACTTACATATAAGTGCCTAAGTCCCTGAGTACCTAGGTCCTTAAAGTTGTTCTTTTTCCTTGTTTTCAAAGAGGATCAATGACATCATGAAGTAAGCAGGTGAGGTTTTGACTTGTGTGTGAACTGAATTTAAGTGAGGCAGAGCTGCACAATCTTCAGCCTCATTCTCCCAGAGTCCTCCAAGTCCAGCGGCAGGACAAAAGTCAGGACCACTGACAGCGTCCCAGGAGGCAGTGGATGACTTTGTTGTCTTCCGTGTCTGACCAAACTCTAATCACTCCACAGCACCTGCTTCAGCCACCTTCATGGCCTTTGGAACAAACGGTTCTCATCCACTCATTGCCCTGGGGGAAATCTTCACATGCTTGAGGAAGACATCTCCTTAATTCACCAATGGGTTTGAGGTCTGTTCCATTAACCTTCAACCTGAGGCAGTTTTACTCTGGTGTGGTTACTTGGATAGTTTTATTGATGTGCGTGTGTGCATGTGTGTGTGTGTGTGTGTGTGTGTGTGTGTGTGTGTGTGTGCTACAACTAGGAATCACAGGTTAGAGTTGAGCGAAAGATGGATGAGTAGCCCTGGAAAGGGCCAGGCAAGCCCTCACACCCCAGATATCCCAAGGACCTAATTATCTAACTAATTACTAAAGTACCTAAATACCCAAGAGTAAAGCCAGAAAAGATAGGAAATGGAGAGGAGTGAGAAATTTCCACACCTGGAGAACAACAGTCAGTAAAAATACTCAGAGCCCAAAGGTGCAATGGCCAGTGGCTTAAGAGCAGCTTGGAAGCCAGGTTGTCTGGATCTCAGTGTACGCTAGACAGGAATTGAATATAAGAAAACTGGAAAGGTAGAAAGGGGCAAATTTGTGAAGGGCTTTAAAAAGTCAAACAGAAGATTTTATACTTAATCCTGGACGTAATAGGAAGCCACCGGACTTTATTGAATTGGGGGTGGGGTAAGAGGGTCACATGGTCACCTAGAGATGTGGCCTAAGGAAGAAAAGATTAAAATAAGACATAATTTCTGTATTCAAATATATGAAAGGCCTTCATATTTACAAGAGAAGAGACTTCAGTTTGGTCCTTGAGAGAAGAATTTGAAACAATGAAAAGAGCTGTAGAGAGGCATATTAAAATGGATAAAAATGTTCCTATCATTACTTACAATCTCTTTTGGTTCTTGATACTATGTATGTGCTTGTGTCTTTCTGTTTTTCTTCCATTCCTCCTTTTTCTGACTATAATACTAATATTTCATTAATTTAGTATTGCTATTATTAATATATTCCAATCCAACAAATATTATTAATCCTAATGTGTCCAAAACTGGAGATACAAAGACAAAAAAAAAGCTTCTTAGCCTTAAGGATCTAACATTCTGCTGGATTAGGGAGGAGATCAGGGCAAATATAATATATTGCATAGTGTCTGCCCCATTGTAGGCACCTAAAACAAATTCTTTTTGACTGATTGAGTTGCAAGATCTCCTAAAAGTCTTCATGCAGTTTTAAGCTTTAATGGCTTTGAGGACACGTTGAATGATAAAATGTAATTTCAGGAATGAGTTGGTCAACAAATATTTATTAAGTTTATAATGTGTCTGACACTGTGCTGAGGGCTAGGAATTCAAATACAAGCAGAAAAAATAGATAGCTCCTGTTCTCAAGGAGTTTACCTTTTTAATGGGGGAAGATAGCACACAAGAGACAGAAAAAGGCAGTTATGAAGGTACTTGGACTGGGAGCGTGGTAAAGAAAGGCCAGAGGGCCACATAGATAGGGCACGAGGAAGAAGTCAATGAGCTGAGTCTTGAAGAAAGCTAAGGCTTCTACGAGGGAAAGGTCAGAAATGAATACATTCAAGGGGTGAAGGGACAGCCTATGTGTGCAAAGGCATGGAGATGGAACGTTCAGTTTAGAGAAAGGCTAGAAGGTTAATGGAATGTACTATTTGAATGGAAGTGAGAGACAATAAGTTTGGCAACTTAGGTGAAAGATTCCAAGGGTGAGGAACCTGCACCTTCCAGGCTGCATCTGGCCCTCTAGGTCCTCAAATGCAGCCCTTTGACTGAAGGTAGTGACCTTGCACAGTCCTTCCTCACTCAAACAAAGTCAAGTGCAAGTCGTAATCATTTCTCTGATGTCATGGTCTTCTTCGAAAATGAAGAACGAACATAACTTCCCAAAATAAATCCCTTTAATAAAAGGATTTGTTCTGTAAAACTTGGACTCTGTTAAAAGACTGCACCCAAGGACTTAGAAGATTGTATGTGACCTTGAGGCTTCAGGTTCCCTACCCCTGTTGGACTATTGTCCATACAGATATTATTCAGGGCATGTATGATTGGAAAAGGAGATGTACTGGTCATGTAGAAAGTGCAAAGTATAACTCAGCCAGGCTTAATGCTGTGCTGGTAGAGATAAATAGGTCTATGCTGAACTGGTAGACTCAGTATTAAGAGAAAGCCCATTGCACAGGAGAATAAATAAAATTGGGCACAGTGTATAATTTAAGCATATTTTCAAAATATTTGTCATACTTAATAGAATTTCATATTCTTTTATTACTATGTAAATCAAGTGAATTCAACTTTTTAATATCTCAAGCTAATTCTAAAACTCACCCACCAAACTAAAATAAATTTTTTGCTTCCTTTGATAGATTTTCACATAAAAGAAGCCCTTCCCCTTATTGTTCTAAGCCAGGGGTTCTTAACCTAAGGTCAGACAGATTTCAGGAGGTCCATGAACTTGAATCACCAGCCTCCAGGCAAAATTTAGCATTTCTCTTTCAATCATTTAAATACATTATTCTCAAAAGGAACCCATAAGCTTCACCTATCTCCAGAAGGGATGCATAACACATACAAAAAAAAACCCAACAACTTAGAGATTATGTGATACGCAAATGGAAAAAATGAAATGTTTTTGATACCTATTTTAGAAAGATTCATCTGGGTCTAATGTTCAAGCTAATGAGATCAGGTGGGAAATTATTGCTATAATCTTGGCATGTGATGATAAGGACAGGAAGCTTCTCAGAAACAGTGAAAACAGTAAAGAAGAGACAGATGGTAGGAACATTAAAGAAACTGATTTCCTGTGAATTGGTGGAGTGATACGATAGAGAAAGAACAGGTTTTGAGTTTCAGTGATAGGAGGAATGAGAGTACTATTGACAGACACAGGGAAGTCAGAAAGAGTACTGGTATTTGAGGATGCTGTTTTAGATATGGTGAGAGTAGAAAGTCCAAGAAGGAATATTCAACAGAGCTGAGAACATAGGATAGAAGTTGGAATGGAGATCAGGGATGAAATTACTGATGTGGCAGTCATGTACATAGATGTGTAGACATTCTGCTTTAGAGAGCAGGGAGAAAATGTGGTAAATCAGAAATCTGTAAATTTATCCTATCATATCTTAAAACTCATTACAATTGAATTTTAAAAATATTCTTGCAGATTTTCATTCTCTCTCTCTCTCTCTCTCTCACACACACACACACACACACATATACAGACAGACACATACACTATTTAAGTGTATTCCTGGGTTTTACATATATGCACTCTTTGCTATTTGATTTCCCTTTAAAAGGTGCAGGCTTAGAAGGTTACAATCTCAGAGGGCTCAGGAACAATGAGTGAAATCCAGAAAAGTTGCCAGTCGGTGCTGTTTGAGGTATGCTCCCAAGATCCAAGCAGCTAGGGTTCTACTCCTAATAGCTAGGTTCTATATGGTTTGCAAAGCACTATACATCTGTTACCTCATTTATCCTCACAATAACCCTGTGAAGTAGGTATTTATTATCCACATTTGGCTGTTGTATCCGACTCTTGCTTTTCAAAGACACTGGAGTGGTTTGCTATTTCCTTCTCTAGCTCATTTTACAGATAAGGAAACTGAGGTAAACAGGGTGAAGTGACTTAACCATGGGCACCTAGCTAGTAAGTGTTTAAGGCTTGATTTTAATCCCTCATACTCTATCCACTGCACCACCTAGCTACCCCATCCTCATTTTACAGAAGAGCAAACTGAAGCTGAAAGAGCTAGTGTGACTTGTAATAAAATGCTTGAGGTAAGATTAGAACTCTGCTCTTTCTTACTCCAAGTCCAGCATTCAAATCACTCTGCCACCTCGCTTTATCATGGGGAACATAACATCCTTTTCTACTCAACTTTAAGCTAAAAATTGTTGTTCCTTATGAAAAACAGCGCCAATTTTGCATTTCCCTTGCTTTTTCTCTCCTTATGGCCCAGAAGAAAAAGAGAATGAAAAATGATGTGGCAGTTTAATACTACTAGGCATTTTGAAGACGGAGATGATGGCCATAACCATTAACACTTACACCATCCACAAAGGTCTTTTTCAAATGAAGTGGAAATTCTATTGCTATTTGATAATTTTTTAAAAAAAGTTCTTTTGCCTTCTCTCCTCTAAACTCCTTTCCTTCTATTATGGAAATTTGAATAGAATATAAAGAATTAAGTTACTCTGGAGATAGACAGCCAACCTTATTTTCAAAAGGACTATTCTTTTTTCTTCTTTTAGAAAAAAGGCTTTAAAGATATTAAAAAGAAAATTTTAAGCAGAACTGAAAGGCAGTTTCTTAAATCTAGCAATGCACATTATTTTAAAACCACTAGATGGCCTTAAATGATCTTTTTTCCACCATGTATTACTTTTCACACAAAAAAATGCCTTTGGAATTTCCTCCTCAAAGGATGTTATTCAACTTTGAAAGAATCATTCTTGAATTTAGGGGGCCACACATGGTGGTAGTATGCCCAGATATATAATGTAACTTTAGGGCTTTCTACTTGATTTAAAATGAAACTGCACTGACATTGTACAAGCCTGAAAGGTAGTGTGAGGTAGTGGATAGAGAATCAGTTTTTGCATTAGGAAAATCTAGATTCAAGTCCTGTTTTTGACACATATAGGTTGTGTGACTCTGGGAAACTTAATATCTTCAGTCTATGCTACTCTCTAAGATTATAGGTATTGGTAAAGGGAGTTTCCTTAGCAAGTAGTTCCCTTTACCAGTGAAATCACAGTTCCTATTATTTATCCAGATTTCACCATAGATTTTACCTTATTTATATTGAAAAGTTAAATTCTTAATAAACCTAAATACCAAAAGGAAAAAATACTTTCAGAATAAAGTTTTAAGCAAATGCTGTTAGAATTAATAATTTTTTAAATCTCTCTCCCAGTTATTATCTTTCCTTGTCCTTTTCCTCACTTTGCTTGCTCTCATTTTCAAATGGTGATCTGCGGATCATTTAGTGTGTGTCAAAGAGCCTTCCTGGTCCCCAGTAGTTCCGAACTCATAAGACTTCAGGGGTGTTTAGGTGTCAGAGCTCCAACAGATTTTTCTCCCCAAGGCAAAAACTCTGGCTTTGGCATTCTCTTCTTGTTACCGTGTGTGTGTGTGTGTGTGTGTGTGTGTGTGTGTGTGTGTGTGTATGTGTGTGTGTGTGTGTTCATCCTTCGTTGCCAAAGAAGACCATGCCATCAGAGAAATAATGATATGACTTACACTTGACTTTGTTTTGAATGAGGAAGGGCTGTGAAGGTCACCAGCCTTACTTCTCCTCCAGAGCTGTCTGAATCCAGTGACCAGATATTCATCAGGATGACTGGAGATGACCCAGAATGAGGCAATTGGGGTTAAGTGACTTGCCCAAGGTCACACAGCTAGTGAGTGTCAAGTATCTGAGGGGAGATTTGAACTCAGGCCCTCCTGACTCCTGCACTGGTGCTCTAGCCACTGCACCACCTAACTGCTTCCCTTGTTACTCTAAGGGAATGTCTGGCACTATAGAAGAAACAAACATCATGCATCCTTGTCGCTTTGTGGCTCCTACACTGCCATCCATGTCTCACTTTTTTTCTTCACTGATTGAAAAAAAAGACAACAGCCCCAAACTAAACCCAACAACACACTTTTCTACATGGAAAGTTTCTACCATTTCTGCCTGTGTCTGTTTCTTTCTCTTTCATTCTATCTGTTTTTCCATCTCCGTCATTCTTCCTTTCAAAGGAAGGAATTTTTCTTTGGAATTTCTCTTTAAGAGAACAAGGTGGAACAAGATCCTCCTGTTCTCTTTCACAAGCTTTCTAGTTACTGATTTAACATCCTTGCCTGGCAGGTTCCATCAGGAATGACTTTGGATACAGAGTTTAATTACAAAATCCATCCAGACTAGCACAAGCAGAAATAACTGAGTTTACCTGCTTTTACTTTCCTTATATTCTCCACTCATCGTTTAAAAAAATAATCATTTAATATTGCCTGTTATCAGCTTACATAGTGTATAAAATGAAACCCGTTTACGTATGGCCTTTTTTCTCTAAGCACTTAAAAATCATGTTATGCAGACAAAACCACATTATGCAGAGACAAAGAGGCAGCAGATTGTGAATAATTAATTCTAAAATAAGTGTGAGTACTGTCTTCTTTCAAAGGTTTCTATTTCACTGACTTTAGGCTTGACTGAGGAAGGAAACAGGTAGAGAAGGAAAGAACGCCAAATTGATATATAACGGGAGGATACCACATATTTACGTTATCATTCTCTGCCACATTTTGCTTCTTCTAGAGACAACATTTAGAATGATAAATTAGTTCTTACCATCATCTTTGTCAGGGATAATGGTAACCTGAGCCCTTGGGAATTCTGAACCAATTCTTCCGCCCATGGGCATGCTCAGCAGAACGTGAAATGTTTCAGCCTCTTCATACAAGGAGTCGTCAATAATCATGATCCGGCACATTTTCTCCCGTTCATCTTTGTCAAATCGAAGAACACTGGTATGATCCTCAGGCCTGGATATGTAATCAGAATAGGAGAGCACAGATGTTGGGACAGTCCCTGTCGCAGTGCCTGGGAGAAGAGAGCAGTTAAAAATTTCATGAGGAAAAATATCTCAAAGTTGCTTTCAGAGACATTAATTTTCATATTCAGGATTTTGCCTTGTTATTCTCAATGAATTCTCATAATTATCAATAACTTATTTCTCTTTCCCACTACATTAGTTATTATTCACATTTATAAGGATTTTAAGCTGAATCCAAACCAATTAAAAATAAATATTATGGTCTCCCATTTTTCCTCATCTTGAGTTCCAAATCAAAGGTACAATTTAAAGACCTCCCTTAGAAATTATAACAATATGATCTGAGATTAATAAAATATTGCGAATGACTGCTTTCACCCAAGTACAACTTTTAAAAAGCTATACAGTTGTAAGCAAAAACATTTCATTCCTAGTAAGGTTCTTCAGATTATAATTCAGATTAAGGAATAATTTTTTGTCATAAACAATCAATTTATTTTGAACCATTTTTTGGTTAGAAATGGTTTGACATAAAAAGGGAAGGAAACATTTTTAGCATAAATTTTTGTTACAGATAATATATATATATATATATATATATATATATATATATATACGTATTACTCATGCAGAAGCAAATTATTTTGAAAGATGTAACTAGCATTTAATATTCAAGCATGTGAACTGTCATTCTTTGTTCCACCATATGTATACAAACAACCAGAATGACTTTTTATCTTCAGAAAGAGGCTATTATTTATTTCTGAGGCAAAGGTATATTTTAAGGGAGCAGGAAAAGTGTTGGGTTAAGTAATAAAGACTACTACAGTGTGTTTTAGGAATCTAAACTAATTAGGGTAACCCCCAAGATTTTCTTAGGAATACGTCATGGAGTTGTAGGGAGTGAGTGGCACCCAGATGGTTAAGGTGGAACTTAGTATAAATTCCGATAATCTTTGGCTGTCTTTATGATGGCCGGTAAGTGGTTAATCTTGACATCTTGCCTCATTTTAGTGGAACAAACTATTTCCTGTGGCTGCTGGGATCTTACTGTAATGATTGACCCTACTAAGATATCCTCCTTGGTAAACTGGTTTATTCTTTCTACTAGAAGATCAAAACAGCCCAAGAATGCTAAAGAAAATCAGTACCTGTCAATGGATGATGGATTAGACTTACGGAAAAGTCAGCCACAAATCCAGTATGAGTCGGTCCTGAGTTTAAGCTCTAATAAATTAAGCTAGAAAGACACATAAATGCCTCGGCAAGATACTGTATTTGTCGTTACAAAACAAAATGTTGTTCTGGTATAGTTAAACTATAAAATTTCAGATGTTCTTCCATTTGGCATTTTGTCATTTTAAATTACCTTGCAAGTATTAAAAAAAATCCAAAAAATACACAGCTATCCAGGTGCTACAAATTACTGACATTTATATATCTCTTTAAGGTATGCAAAGCATTTTACATATATATATATATATACATATGTAAACATACATATATATTCTCTTATTTGATCCATACAACAATAAACTGAGGAGTAAGCATTATAGTTACAATATTGTTCAATTTATAAATAGAGAAACTGAGACCCAGAATGGTTAAGTGATTGGCCAGGTTTTAAGTATAAGATATAATAAATGTTTTTGTTGTTCAGTCATTTCAATTGTGTCTGACTCTTTGTGACCCCATTTGAAGTTTTCTTGGCAAAGATGCTAGAGTGCTTTATCATCTCCTTTTCCAACTCATTTTACAGATGAGGAAACTGAGGCAAACACAGTTAAGTGGCTTGTCCAGGGTCATATAACTAGTAAGTGCCTGACATCACATTTGAATTCAGGTCTTCCTGATTCCAGACCTACCACTCTATCCATTGAACCACCTAGCTGTATAATAAGAGCATATAGTTATATAGAGCTTACTATGTGCCAGACCTGGTGCTAAATGCTTTATAATTATTATGTCATTTGATTCTCATAATAACCCTGAGAGGGAGGTGTTATAATTAACTCCATTTTATACATAAGGGTCACACAGCTAGTAAATGTCTGAGGCTGGATTTGAACTCAGATCTTCCTGACTCCAATACTCTACCCCCTGCACCACTCTTTCTAACTACGTTAGTGGTATCAAACTCAAATAACGACTTAGGAAGCCACAAATTAACATTAATTATGTTGTATTATATTTTTATGTGTTTTGTTAAATATTTCCCAATTTCATTTTAATTGAGTTTGGCTGCACTCAGGAGTGTTGTGGTACACGTGGAAACTTATTTGACACCTGTCCACTAAAGTTCATCATCAATAATCTACCACGTAGAACCTTCAAATTCCTTTAAGTCGGAGGCATTTAAGGTTGTTTGGAGAAGTAAGCTTATTTACTGAGTAGTCCTCAATCCCTGGTAAAGAATGTCTCTGAAGCTTCTTTACCAATTAGTGGTTTGCGAAAAATAAAAGGGGAGGTAGCTGCCCTTAGTGTAAAACCTGTGTCTTTGCCTTGAGAGGATTCCCTTTTCTTCACTCCTCATTCACACGTAACCTGACTTGGACTACCTTGTTGAGTGTAGCAGATCACCATTAATTCCTGGCTCACATCTCCGCTTCTCTTGATGGGGATGAACAATTCACCAACATCTTCTTCAATGGTGTAGACCGACTGAGGAATAAAGACAGTTGATTCTGCAGAGATAACATAGAATAAACAGTCATTACTGTACTTCCTGAGATCATCACCTGTGAAACAACCACGTACATATTCAAAACCTCTCCCAGTGTTTATTTTCGTTTGTTGTCGTTCCTTCCACAATGTAGTACAAACAATGGTGAGGGGTGGGGCGAAAATGTGTGTGCGGGAAGGAAATAACATCTAAAACACACAAACTCAGAACCAAAGCATCATCTCCTTGGGAATTTAAAAAAAAAAAAAGATTTCTCTTTCATCTCCTCTGTAATCTCTTTTTCTCACTTAAGTAAGGACTTCTGGCATGCCTTCCTTGGAAACTAGTTTTGGTCTCTTGGCAGAGAATGAAACTTCAGCAAATTAATTTAATCTCTTTCATTATGGATGCTGCATGCTTAGAGGGAATAATGTACACTTTTTTTTGAAAGCAGAATTCCTTTGGAATTCAGGACTCTATTCATCAGAGGTAAAGAAGTATTTATTTGGACTCTTTCCCTAGAACAGTAACTGTGATATGTACAAGTTTACTCATATAAGTATAAATTTCTCACTTTTTTTAATGATAGAAAAAGGCTATATAAAAAAATAACAAAAAATTCCATTCAGATGATTTAAATGATTTTCCAAGATATTTACTATATAGTAATGTTGGAAATGACTGCTTGGCAAAATTACTTCAGAACTTATTATATAAAGGTTTTGTTGACAATTTCCTTAAAAAAAGAATACTGAAAACAATTCATCATGTTCTCTTTGAAGCACTGTATCACACGACTCTCTGATGGTCAAAGAATACTAGAAATACTGCAGGTGAGAAAATAATACTTAATGGAAAAATTTTCCATACTCAGATAAAATCTGTGACTTTAAGATTTCACAAATATAATTTTAAAAACCTTCAGTTTTATTATCTGAATTAATTTTACAGCACTTGTTTTTAATCTAGCTAATTTATCTCATATTATTCTTAGTTGAAAAGCATAAGACTATGAAATAGAATTCAGCTTTGAATGAACTACACTGTTATGAATTAGGATTCCATTATTTCTAATTCCTTTAAACCAAAAACATACCCACAATGTTCTTTCTTAAGGCAGAGATTTTCATCAAACTTTGCAAAAATAAAAGCAAAACATATCACAGAAAGTTGATATGTATAATATTTTGGTAATGTTTCTTTCTGGTGAATATAGGAAATATTATTCCATCATCAAAAGAAATTTAATATTTGCCAGTGGACTTATTTTACTGTACCCTGCATGAAACTTACAAGTCATACTTTGCATGGAAAAATCCATTTGCTGGGTGGTATTTATTTTAATTAATACATATTCAACTCATCTATTCTAGTCAGACACTACTTATAAAATTTACCTGAAAAATTCCATGTGTTGGATTTTAATTATTAAAGCCCCATGAGGTTTTAGTCTTGAATATCACTTCTTTATCCTGTACCACTTAAGCCTGTAGAGTAAGGCAGGGCAGCACTCCTTCCATTTGTCAGTAGACTTGAATTATGAAAGAGAGAAAAGTAGGGTGTTCTTGGTGGGGGGCCTTCAGCTCTGGAATTCACTCCTCCACTTGGTTTGACTAAACCTGGGCTTGCTGACCTTGAGGGCACAGTACCAGGCTTATCTATTCCCATGGGCTTTTTTTTTTTTATCTATGGGAAATGTGACTGGATACGTAGAGGAAGAAAGTAGTGGTGGAGGGTGTAGAGGAGGAGAGGTTGATTTGGTGGAATTCTTTGGTAGATCTTTTTTTTTGCTTCACTTTTTCATGAAAGCTGATAATTTCATGTGTGTAGCTTGCTCCAAGGGGACACAGCATTTTGGCCTAATTCAGTGATGGTGCAAAAATTTTTTTACAATAGCACGATCAATTTATCTTAAAGTAGCAATGCCTTGAGAGTCAAAGGCCAAAGACGAGGGGAAAAAAAAGAGTCCAATTTAAATTAGTTTAAAAAGAATTGCAAAGGTGAATTTAGGTTCCGGAAAAGTTGGAACAGAAGCAGAAAGAAAAAAAATTGAAAAAAACTTAAGAAAACATGTGCCCAGGGATTGATTCCTCTGCTTAGAAATAAGTATTGCCCAAAAGATCTGCCACTGTTATAGAAAATGAAAAATAAAAATGCTGACTACCTCTTCGTTAGAGGAATGAGTGAATGAATGAATGTTTCAGTAACATAAGAGGATGAAACAATGTTATCAATATCACTGTTCTTTTGTTAGTTGGAACTGACAGCCATCGCTTTCTTTGTGAGCCAGAAGGCATGACTGGAACACAGTCTGAACAGAAAAATATTTATGATTACTGGCACTGCCATTGTTTGTTACTTTAAGGTTCCAAGTGGTTTTCATAAACCAAAATAAAGAGGTAGTTAGCACTCTGAGAAGGAAACATTTTTCTCTATGGAAGGGGTTCTTAATCTGGGGTCCATGGACTTATTTTCTAAAACAAATTTTGATGATCATATTTCAATATAAATGATTTCTTTGGTAATCTTATGCTCTTGGGACATTTAAAAGTATTATTTGGAGAAGGGACTGGTGGGTTTCTCCAGAATAATAAGGAGGCCCATGACACACATTATATATTATATCCTATTATAGCAGAGACAGAGATAGACAAAGACAATTACTGCTCTGTAAAATTTAATAGGACAAAGTGAATTCTTAAAAACTGAGACACAAGAAAGAAAAGAAAATATAGTCTTATGACTGGTATTAAATTTAGTCCACTAAAACAACTTTCTGTAAATATTACAATACTTTTACATTGTGTTACATTTAAATTTGTGGACAATTGATGGTGAGTACAGGATTTCTTACATATTTGAAAGCTAAACCTGGGAAAATCTATTAACCTGTCCATGCCTTAATTTTTTTTCTCCTCTATAAAAGAGAAACAATCATATTTTTATCAACCACAATGGAGACACCAATGAATAATAAATAGAAACACTAATAGATATCATTGACAAGAACATGCCACTCCTAAGAGCTGTTTGGCATAGCATTATATGTGCAATACAAGAATACCACGGAGGCAGAAGACTTTCCTCAGGTACTATACTAACATGAAAACCTTCTCTGATTGATGAGTTCCCATATGGCAGCACCACAGCATGAAAAACAGGCAATTCACAATGTCTTCTCCACCGGTTCCACCTTGCTTTCCAGGTTTTCCCCTTCATTTCTCACTTCAATAAACCCCCGTTCCAGTTCCCCTTTTATGTTGTCTTTTCTTATTAGAATATAAGCTCCTTATGGGCAGAGACTGTTTTTTTTGTTGCCTTGTATTTGTATCCTTTGCACTAGCACAGTGTTAACATGCTTAATGAATTGTCTCTCTCTTTCTCTGTCTGTGTGTCTCTCTCTCTCTGTCTCTCTTCTCCCTTCTCTCTCTCTCTCTCTCATGTTGAATTGTTAAGGAATACTATTTTAAGTCAGTAAAAGCCTATACTTATTTTGTGTAGTTTAAGTTTTTGGTTTTTTTTTTTGAGTAAGGTTTTTCCTAGAAGAATCTTTTCCATTTGTACCTTTCTGTGACTATTAGAAGTTAAATATTCTATGATTAACAAATTGTCAAAACTTCCTATTTTTCCTAAAACTTCTTAATCACATAAAACTGTGACCGACACAGGCTGCAGTGAGAACTCATGGATGTAGTTCGAAGGTAAAATTCCTGATTTTGGCAGGATGAGGTTCTGGCCTCCTTTCTTTATCACTTCTCTGTCCTCAGTTAGAATGAACTGTCATTTTATCAATTCTTGACACTTCAGTGCTCAAATTTAACACTGGACATGAATCAGCTACCCAGTTTTTCCCTCATCCTACATTCCCTATGGCGCAACAAATTACAATTAATTTTAGGTCTGGGGAAAAAATGCTTGAGTCATCTGAATTCTATGTCATGAACTTGAGTTCATGCACAAAAGTTGCCATCTTTTTCATTCAATTACATTAGAGTTCTTGAGACATGCAAAATTCCACACTTCTCTGGGTGAATGAAGTTTATTCTTTGTTAAATAATAATTAGTCAAACTAATACAGTCCCAATGAAAAAGTATTTAAAGTGTGCAAATATTTAATCCATTAGTTCAAGACTACATATGTACACACAGATATGTCTATGTTTTGCTGTCATTCTTCCAAACAGAAAATTCAATTAGTTCTTTCCATAAAGAGGTTAGAAGAGACTTCAAGCTCACAATCTAAATAATAGTGTTGAGTTACTTAAATATTTTAGGTGACCAGTCCTGGTAGAGTTGACTCAGTAAGGTTATAGTCTTCAATGCATACAAAACCTATGCTTTGATTAGTAGTGGTTTGATGTAAAGAGAGAAGAAAGTTTTTGAATATGAATATTTGTTCTACCTTACATTCATGAGTACAAAATATTATTGATTGAATTTATAAGGAGGTATTTTAAAATTAAAATATGTGCAATGAAGTTACAGCCTGGAAGTCTCTGTTTAGAAATATGTTAATATGAAAATTTAAAAGAGAAGAAAGCTTCATTTTGAAAATAAAGGTAGAAATATTTTTCTATGTTTTTCTAGAAAATCAAATTGTGCCTATGTGTGTTTAAAAATTGTCTATGAATTAAGGATTTGTCATTACATGCTTTTCCCTAAGAATATTTGTTTACTTTAACAAATGCTAACAAAACCTCACAGATTCTTTGAGAATTGAGGATGCACTGCATTATCAGTAGTAGTTGGTGGGGGAGAGTGGGGGTGGTAAGAATCAGAGAGGTGAGAAACTTTTTAGTCACAAAGTGGTTGTGTTTAAAATGGTTATTCTGAGTAACAAAGTGAAACACTATGTTCTGTTTGGTGAAGGACATTGTTAAAGTATGTTCTAGAAATTAGTCCGTTCAGGTCATTTGAAATGGTTGTAGGACCCCTATGGACAATTTGCCATTTGTTCTCGGGTGTGTGGGAAGGCTTTCTAGACTTTTAAGCATTGGAAGTGAGAAGGGGAAGATACAAGAAGGAAGCAGTACAGTGACCGGTCACTCATAGGAATTCAACACAGTGATCCCAGGAATTAGTGGGGTCTGTTTTGTGGGACTTTCCAATCCAACCTGCTGATAGTCAGTGTAAGATGAGATGGTTATTGCGTGCAGAGGCACTGTGGATAGAACACCGGACTGCACATCAAGAAGACTTGGGTACTCATCTTATTTTAGGCACTTACTAATTGTGTGAACCTGGGCAAATGACTTTCTCTGTACCTCAGTTTCTTCATCTGCAGAATGGGGTGGAGTTGGACTCGATGTCCTCTAAGGTCTTTTTCCAGTTCTAAATTTTGGTAATGTTCTAATCCTGTGAATTGTTTAGGGAAAGAATTCCTATTATCTCATCTCTAAGGGAAGATCTAATCTTTTTGGGCTAGTCAAGGCTAAAGAAAACAATCAAATAATACTGTTTGAAAATGTTTAGCTTTTTCTAAGCTAAGGAATAAATCTACTGAGGCTCAATTCTCTGATCTCTAAAGTGAGGGATGGGCTGTCTCTTTCAGCTTTAAAATTCTATAATTTTCTATAAAACAGAGGAAGAAACAAGGAAACAAAGCTTTTAGTGGACTGAAAGAAAAATAGGACTCCAAAGTGAAACAGACAGAAAAGAGAAAAGAAAAATGACAAGATATGTTAAATTTTCTGTAAGTCTAGAAGATAAAATTGATTTTCTTCATTCACCTTTCATTTTTACATCAGGCTTTAAATGTGGCATGGCATGGGAATTAAGCATTTTTTCTATTAAGATACTGACATTTACAAGAGGTGAGTACCGTGTGCCTCCTTTTTTTGTCGTGTAAACACCTGCTTTTCTTGTTCAAATTTTCAATCAAAAAACCATTTTTCCTCCTAAAGATACCGGTAGTGAATCACTGAGGCTTAGTAAGTCCCATAGTTCCATAGCTTCTTGAGCACCATATCCACACTTGGGTGGTCCTCTATGTCTGTGAAGGGTCACCGTTTGTGTCAAGTGACCAGGTGCCAGTGATGAACAACTATCTGCACTAGGTTTAGAAGTTTGAATCTGTTTTAATCAAAATTCTGTCATAAAGAATTCTCAGGCTGGAGTGGGTTTCTAGAATCTTGTGATGCTGAATATCTTGTATCTTCTTCTACTTAAGGTATACAAAGGTTCAAAGTATACTTGATAATTAAGCTCAAACTTTCTATAGATCAAAAAATTCTTGTCTTTACAACAATTGGTTATGTGAATTCTACAGTACATTGCATTTTTAATTGAGGACATCTTGCTGAATTATAAAAACAATGGATCCAATTTGATGCAAACCTGTGATTCTCCAAGAATTTGGGTAAAGAGGAAAATGAAGTAGATATAGTTATACATAAATAAGGAATGAAGGGACTGATAGTTTATCTCTGGGCGGTGAGAGGAAGACATGGGCTTCTCCTGATTCCCCCTAGTATCTCTGTGCAAAATGGCTTTTTTTTTTTGGTTTTATATATATTTGTTATTTCTCCTGGTAATATGCAATTTCACTTTGATCTTTGTGTTTCTGGTATCTAACAGAGAATTTGGCATAGAGAGATGTTTAATCAATACTTGATTGAATGGTTTTATTCACAGCTTGTTATGAAGAGAAAGGGATGCTTTTGTAAAGCAGACTAATGTTGGGATTGGACTAGTGATTTCTATAGTGTAGGGGACTCTTCGAGAGAAACTTCCTCTACCAATGCAGGGTAATAACTTCACAATTAATGCTTTTAGGGAATTGCTTACGGCTCAAGAGGTTGTGACTTGCCTACAGTCACAGAACCAGGATGTGTCAGAAACAGGATTTGAATCCAGGTAGTTCCAAAGTCGGTTCTCTGTTCAACACAGCAGTTGCCTTTTGTAGTATGGCAATTAAAAAAAAAATCTAAGAAATCATGTTCTGGAAAAGGAAAATATAAGAATCATGAATTTTTCTCTCCATTCGATATTTGTGTGATATATAGCCAAAGTCTTATAGCTTTTTATGAAATATGAAGAATTTAGATACGGATTAAAGTAATCACAAAAACTAAAGATTTGGGAAATTTGTTTTCTGTGCGATGGTTCAAAGGGTCATTTAATCTGAGGAAGAATAGGCCGTTGTTAATTCCATGATTTGTTTATATGTGAATGGAAACTCTAAGGTGAATAGCTGTTCTTTATTTGTACTGAAACAAGAACAAGAAAAAATGGATTAAATTGGAAAAAGAGAAGTACAATCTAGGTATTAAGCTAATTATCTAGGTTTCATACACGAGGTTGCCTTATGAAAAGAAGCAGAGATTTGGACATTTCGAAGGACAGCAGACAATTAAAATGGTTAGGGTAGGTCCTCTTTGCATACAGGATAGAATTGGAGACAGGCTACAGATTGGAAAACCTCTTTAGCTCACTTCTAGCCCTTCAATTCCATATGACGAGGGGCATAAAAAAGGCAGATGGAGTTAATGAATAGTAGGACAGAATAAAATTGAACCAAATCTTTTCTTTCTTAATACAAGGAAATTCAGCTTTGTAAGTTAGCAACCAAGTATTCAGAAGTGAATTTAAACAAAATTTTAACACATGAATGAACATTAAGAACAAATTAGGCTTTTAAATCGAGAAGCTTTCTTACATGGGCATTTACCAAATTCTCAGGACCAGATGAAAGCCTGGTTTATCCTTCTACCATGCTGACCAAATCAAATTTAATGCTAATTGCCCTTTTATGGGACTCCACAATATATTTGAACAGTGCATTTAACTAAATGAGAGGCAGGGTGGGTTTAAAAAAAATTAAAGTTGTAACAATAGAGGCTCTATTTTCTACATTTAACTGTGCTCAACCATCTAAAGCAAGGTTTCCTCATGACTCCTCTGGTTAGTGCACTCAGGTTGATTTTATCTTGGCAGAGTTTTAAGAGCTCTTTGATTGACAAAGCAAAGTGAGCTGGCCATTTAAAAACAAACCATGGTTTCTGGCTCAGGGGATTTATACTTCAGAAGAGCTTCTAAAAGGTTTTCATTAAAAAGAAAAGGTGGTCCTCAAAAAGCTGTTCAGACATCATTTTCATCTAGGACTGAGAAAAAGGCAGCCTTGAGGGCCCGTAACAATAGGGGGAGAAAAGACAAGGGCCAGAGGGAAGAGTCAGTGTTCATCCATATTGATCACCATTAGCTTAAGCATGCTTACGGATAAAAAAATTTCAGTCCAAAGAAACTTAAAAGAAAGCTTTAAGCCATGAAGAACAAGAGGACAGAGGAGACAAAATCATTAAAAAAATGAGAAACAGAATACATTTTGTATATGCCATCCAACATCCCCAACAATATCAAAGAAAGTCCAAAATCTAGTCAATATTAAAACAAGTATTTTGGAGATGGAGTTATAGAATGAGTGTGGACCTGCGTTTTATTGAAGAAAGTTCTCCTACTAATACAGATTGTTGCTGTTCTCATAATCTTAGCATTGTCTTAGCACTGAGGATTAAGTGATTTGTTCAGAGTCACAAAAGTTAGCATGTGTTAGTTTCGAGATTTGAATTTAGGTCTTCTTGAGTCTACAGCTTGTCTTTTCTCTATTTATTCCTAGGTGACAAAATGGATTGAGGTTGATCCAAGAGGTGTTGAAAGTTATGCCAAGTGTATGAAGAATGAGAGTGCAGAAAGGATGCTCTGCTACATCCTACAATGACTACTACCACCACTGCTACTCCTACTACTGCTACTGCTCTACTACTCCTACCAGTAGTAGCTAGCATTTATAACTTTACAAATACCTTATTTGGTCCTCATAATGATCCTGGGAGGAAGGTACTATCAGTATCTTCATCTTACAGATGAAGAAACTGAGGCAAACAGAAGTTAAGTGACTTGCCTGAAGTCACAAAGCTATTAAGTGTCTGAGTAGCATATCTGTTTAATTCCTGAAACTGTTTCTTCTCTCCAGTTACATAGGTTTTAGTTTTTAGCCTAACTCTAAGATAATGCATTGTTTTGTATTTTTCACAGTAGGATTTATTCCAAGGAGCTCCAACATTGGCATAGAGTGGGTGCTATGCAAATGCCAGCTGTTATTATTCTTACAAATTGTATTTTAGAATGTAACAGAGCATCATTTTTCTCTCTCATTCTTCATGCACTTGGCATTGCTTTCATTACCTCTTGGACCAAACTCAGTCCACCATGCCACCAGGAATAAATAGAAAAAATGTCTAAGGTTAGAGTCAAAGATCAAATGGGTTGATAATTGTAAAGTTCTTAGAACAGTGCCTGGCACATGGTAAATATTAAATAAATGTTAGACATTATTTTATTATATTGCTATTATGCCCTATTGCCTTTGGGGGTAACAATTAATAGATTTATAAAGTCTTACGCCTAGAGCTGGAAGGGATTTCAGAGGACATCTTGTACAGCCTTTTTATTTTATAAAGGAAAAAATAACTGGACCCTGGAAGGTTCATTGATTTTTTCCCAAAGTCACAACTGAAAATCTAACTGATAAGATGTTAGAAATGGTAAGAAGAGACCTAATTTTCAAGTCGGAAATATTAATTGTCCTGATTTTACTATGTTACATGCCAGTACACCTCTTAAGTAATAATTTAAGGAAAACAAGGCAAAATGGAAAGAATTGCCATAGGAAAAAAATATATTAGTTAACCCATATTTGTGGTGCATATAACTTTTTAAAGAATCTAACTCCATTTAATTTCTAATTTTATTCCTATTGTTTACTGACTACAGATCTACTATTGTTCTTGCTATGGAAAGTTCAGACTGCAATTCATTTTAAAGATAGAATTTTGGAAACAGGAAAAAAAATGTTAAATCCTCTTACCGTCTCCTGGGTCAATAATCTCCACTGTTGTCACAGCAGGGAATTCTAGAGCAGCCATGACGGGCTCTGACAGCACCACCTGGAAGGTTTCTGACTGCTCGTGTTCACCATCACTCAGAATTCGCACTCGCCAGGTGGCTGTGGTTTGACCTGGGTTGAATTGCACTTGTTTCTGGGCCTTTCCTTTGAAATCTCTGTCTTTTTTTGCTGTACCATCTTGTGTGCCAATACCTTTCAAAGAAACACAGTATTAGTTTTGTTTAATTTCATTTGAAATCAAATTACTTAGGTTTTTCTACTTAGAGTTGATTAATTCTCTCTCTCTCTCTCTTTCCCTCTCTCCCCACTTCTTTCTCTCCTTCTTTCCTCTCCTTCCATCTTTCCCTCTCTCCCTCTCAATCCTTTCCTCTCCGCAGTAAACTAGTCTATAGATCCTTCTCTGGGAATGTTTCTTTTAATGTTAATCTTGAGACTATTGATATTAGTGAACAACCTTTAAGGAGGAAATTTAGTTTGATAACTTTGATAATTAATGAAGGTTAGAAGTAAAATTTCTGTTCCTAATATTGCTCATTTAATTGAAAAATATGTTTTTCTTTCTATTCTTCTATTAGATTGTGAGTTCCTTAAGGACAGGAACTGGTTTTTGTCTTTCTTTGTCTCTAGTGTTTAGCACAATGCCTGGCACATAGTAGGTGCACAATAAATGCTTATTAATGTTTTGATTTCAAATGAGAAATTGACTCTAAGTAAACAATAATAAAAATTCTGACTTAATCCACATGCTTCAGTTTTTACAGGTATATTTAATCCTGAGAAACAAAAATGAAATTGAGTTCCATGTATTGAGAAAAAAAGTGAGTTAACATATATTTTCCAGTCTTGTAGACTATTTATACCTGATAACAGAGCTACTTGGGAAAAAAAATCTTACTATGAAAAATCCAAAATTTTAGCTTCAAGATAAGATAGAAACTAAAATTTATGTAATTTGAGAGAAGAAACAGATTCCATAATTAGACAGGCATGCTATACTGTAGAATGTTTTAGAGCATCCTTTATGTTCTCTCACTCCTCATACACTTGGCATAGCTTTCAACACCTCTGGGATTAACCTCAATTAGGGGCCAACACTGACTGATAAGAGGGAGAGGCATTTCTGAGATTTCTAGCATGTATACTGGTCACTGTTTGATGGGATCTTTTCTCTATTCCCAGGGGCAGTGTGGGCAAAAGATACTTGTTAATATTGATTTTTTGATAGATGCTGCCCAGTTTTGAAACAAAAGGAATTATATTCTTATTTTTGTAGATCAGAAGGTGGTAAAAGGAAATAACATTTTTAAAAAAAATTAAAGTTCAATATTTCCAACTACAAATCTGTTTTCCTAGTGAGAACTATCTTTCATCTTGCTTGCAGACAAAGATTGTTAGTTACCAAAAAGGAAAAGAAAAATCTCCTTGGTGAGTTTCCATGAGACCTTTGCAGTATTGTATAAAACTTATGGATAGTTTTGAATCTTGCCATATGGCAGGCTCAAAGTTACTTGTACCCTAGATGAATATGGCTAGCATGTGGCCATAAAAATGAAATAATTTATTTTGCAATGTCCTTTATTTACAATTTGTACTTTTCCCCTCTCCATTCTTCCCTGAGTCCCCCCTGTCCTCTGAACCTTTTGCTCCCTTATTCAGCTTATGACCTTCTACCTAACCCTTGGCATAAACTGCTTAGTTGACTTCTGGCTTTGACCTCTGAAAAGTTTTCCGGCTAAATGATAGATCTCAGACTGGATACCTGCGCCCTTTGACCCCGCCGCCTCTCAATTCCCCTTCAGTTATTACTGATCTTTTTGTTCCTGTAGCCAAGCCACAACATAAGGAGTAAATATAGGAATCCATGCTAAAAGAAGTATTTGTATGTATATTTCATATATTTATATAAAATATATATACACATGTATGTATGTATACATATGTATATATGTGCATGTACATATATGTATATGTGTACATATATAATCAGTTTGATTTTTTCTTGAACACAAAGCAAATAAAATGTGATGAAAATACTTTTATTGATTAAAATGATAAGATATACAAATTATAACATATATAAGATACATATATATATGAATAACATAAATGGGGTATTAATACTACTTTATGTCCCAGATGAATATTCCTTGAAAATGGGGCAATCAGAGTTGACATTTATGTAAGCAATTTAAAGACAGAAAAGTATATATCATAATTTGAGCTAGGATTTTGTAAAACCCTGGGAGGTAGAAAGTATAGGTATAATCTTCATTTTACATATTTCTATGAAAAGTGAAATGACTTATTATAACGCAATTTATAATTGTCAAAAACAGCATTTAGACCTAGGTCTTTCCTGGCCTGGCACTCTGGCCCCTTTGATATGGGCCTTCACAGATATCTTTGTTTCCTTGGGTGGCCCATAAATGGCATTTAGAAGGGAACTTTTACACTGTTGGTTGTTCTTTGTTATTGAACAGAACCATGACATCAGAAAGTGGATGCCGTAACTTGGAGGTGAACATAGTACGTACTCTACTCAATATCAATATATAGATTGATTTATCAATGCATTTATTGACTATACTGATAATGATGATAGCTTTTATAGAGAACTTTCTATATGTCAGGCACTGTACTTATCACATCTACTTTACATGTTTTTCATTTGCCACCTTTAATTATATTGGTTGGTCAAATATCCATTAATTCTAGGATGAGAGGATATATGCAAGTCTCTAAAGAGTAACCAAACAACTGTTTTTATCTTATTCTTTCTGTTTCTTCTCCAAGAAGTAATGAGGTACAAAGCTAAATGAAAAAAAAAAACAAAACCAAAACTAGCCTCTTATGAATTCCACCCCCTCTTGCAGAAATCCATTAAAATGGTAAAATGTACACACAACAGAAATATTTCTGCCAAACATCACCTGCACAGGGAAAATCAGGTGAGTAATTCATGAGTTGTGCTAAAGTTCATACTTTTCTTCCAAAGATAATTAATTGTTAAATAAAATCCTTTGGCCCTCATTAGGACTTGGAAGTGTGAAAGAACTTCTCTGTACTTTAATGTGGGACCTTTGATATTTTAACTCACTAGTGAAGTAGGTGAAGTTTTATACACATTCTATTTTGCTAATAGGGGCTGTGAATGAAGCAATTATGTAATTACCACTGTGAAGAAAACTATAAACTCAAGTACAATTCTTGAATTTTCTAATTATTCCCCCCTGACATTAACTGCAACATCAAATATTCATGAGTATATTACTGGGCTGCATAGGGCTTGGTGAAAGGAGAAAAGATTTCATTTTGATTTTCTTTTTTCTAGAAAATTTTGATTATGGAGATGATATTTTAGGCACACATAAGGGCGTGAATCACACATGGAGAGAAAGGAAGCCCTTTGAGGTTCTGAAGACTAAAGGGCCACTCTTCTGTTTGAGTTCTACTTCCTGGCCCTGGCATGCTAAATCCTATTCCTGTTTGCTCTGACTGACAAGGTGTGGGCCACTAAGGGGAGATTTCCAACTTTATATCACCTCAGGTTATTTAGTAACTCTGTGAGGTTAACCACTTAACAGTGGTAGAGTCTTGTATCTTTGCTACTGATGACATCCATGTCTAGTGGGGAAAAATACGCTTTGTTCCAAATGAAAGCCACATAATCACACAGAACAAACATCAAGACACCAGATATAGCATGAAACTGCTCATTGTTTCAATATTCAACCCACAGGGAGCCAATAGGTCGGAATGAACGAAAGACAATGTCTTGAAAGAGCATTTACTGAGAATATTTTGCAGCTGTTGACTTTATTGATTAAACATTAGCTGGTCATGTTGTGGCTGATAAAGATAGCTGCTCATTCTGAGAAAACACACAAAATGCAAACAGATTCAAACATTCTAAGTGATGCTAAAGAGATTTGTTTTTAGACCACTCTTCAATTTCTTCTCCAGGCACAAAGTTCAAATAAAACCCAAACTTGAATCTGTATCAAAGTATGAAAAATGAACTGTCCTGATATGTTATTGCTACGTCATTTGGTTGTGATCACAGTCAGGAAAGAGATTCAAAAATCATTTGTGGCTATATTGTCATCTAAAAAGAGCTCATGAAAACAACTCTCTGCAAGCAAGATATATAAAGAAAGGTAATTTTTTTAAGCTACAAATTCCAACCTAAAGAGGGAACAAATTTATTTATTGTGCTATAATTGTCTTCAAAGAAAATAGAAAATGTTCCAGGACATTGGGATCCAGGAGATCATCAATACTGCTTACTAGTCTTGTGACACTGCTGTCTACTCTCAAGTGAAATTGACCTTATTGGTTTCTCTTCCACTTTTGATAATTCTGTTAAGAGTTCCTACATAAAATGTGAGATGAATTACTGGATAGAATTCTAGACTTGGAATCAGGAAAACTGGAGTTAGTATTCTGCCTCAGACACTTAAAAGTTATGTGACCTTGGTACATCCCTATAACCTTCCTCTCACCTCATTTTCCTCATATATAAAATGGATATAATTATTACACCAATATCACAGGGTTGTGGAGAGAAATCAAACAAAATGATGTATGTATTTTCTAAACTTAAAAATGATATGTAAACGTGAGCTTTTTTTGTCATTGTTCAGTTGTTATTTAGTCATACCTGACTCTTCTCACCCCATTTGGAGTTTTCTTGGCAAAAATCCTAGAGTGGTTTGCCATTTCCTTCTCTAGCTCATTTTATAAATGAGGAAACTGAGGCAAACAGTGTTAAAGGTCACACAGCTAATAAGTCTCTGAGGCCAGATTTGAACTCAGACGAATCTTCCTGACTTCTGGTCCAGCACCACACAGCTGTCCCAAAATGTAAGCTAGTTATCATTAATATAATTGGTCTTTTTCATCTGGCCTGAAAGATATCTATGCAATGCAATGTGAGTACAAAGACAAATTATAGTTGACTGTAGGATCATAACTTGAGATCTGAAAGGAATCTTGAATATTATTGCAATTTATTTATTTATTTATTTAATTTTTTATTTTTTTAAAATAAATTTATTTAACTTTTTACATTCATTTTCACAAGATTTTGGGTTCCATAATTTTCTCCCCATTTG
>CM053771.1:80897692-80933382 GCA_028658325.1 Potorous gilbertii | reverse complement strand
AAGCTGCCTCAGCCTCTGCCGAGGCGGCCACTTCCCAGGGGGTCCGAGTCCCGGAGATCCCCCGCTCCCCTCTCAGCCCGTCTCTCTCACTGACCTGTGTGTCTGTGGGTGGAGGGACTTTCGCAGCTGCCGGAGATTCAGGTCCCTGACGCCTGCTGGGCTCTGCTCACTCCTCTCAGTGCTGCGTGGCCGGGGCGGGGAAGGGGAACGCTCGGCAGGGCAGGGCTCCGCTCCCGTCCAGGGTACCTTTGCGGTTGGTTTTTCAGGGCTCTCTGCAACGGAAATCTCCTTCACTGTGTTGCTGCGCGGCTTCCACTGTCAGGAGTTCTTTTTACAGGAAATCTATGGGCTGTGGGTTCGGACCTAGCATAGGTGAGTCTTTCTACTCAGCCATCTTGGCTCCGCCCCCCAATTTGTTTATCATCATTCAAAATGGGTTTGGAGGCAGCCTATTTGTCTCCTGATTTTCCTGACTTTCTTCAAGTTGCAGCTTGAGAGTTCTCATCTTATAAAGAAAACCTTTTTCACTTCCCTTTAATTCTAGTGCCTTCCCTCTATTAATTATTTCCAATTTATCTTATATATAGCTGGTTTGTACATAGTTAAATGAATAATTTTCCCACTGCTCCAGGAAAGGGGGCATCGCCTTTATCATCCTTTTATACACCCTGTACCTGGCATATAATAAGTACTTAAAGTTGTTGTTTGTCCTTTGTTTTTGAAAAAGACAATTGATGTCGCAGTGAGAGTTTGGAAGGCACTGACACAGCTTGGGCACAAGTGGTCCATTAGAACATTTAGAGGGAAAGTGGTTCTGGATTTGCACAACTCATGTTTCCTTTGTGTTTCTGTGATTCTGCCTTGACCATGGAGTACAGAACCTTTTATCATGAGGGCATGCAATGCTGGACAGCCCTGTGCCAGTGTTTCCCATGTCTCAGTCAATATTAAAATTCTTCACAGATACCTTGAGAGTGTCCTTACACTACTTCTTTTGTCCATGACGTGATGGCTTATCTTGTCTGTTTTTCACAAAATAGTCTTTTGGTAAGCATGAATTTGGCATTTGGGCTGTGTAACCAGCCCACTGGAATTGCGCTGTCTACAGTAAAGTTGAATTTTTGGCAGTTTAGCTCAAGAGAGGACCTAATTACCTAGTAACTTATCTTGCCAAGTACTCTTCAGGATCTTCCTGAGATAATTCAAAGGGAAGGGATTCCATTTTCTGGCATGACACTGATAGACTGTCCACTTTTCACAGTCATACAACAGTGTAGTCAGCAAGGAAGCTGTAGGTACTTAAATATTAGTTGACTGTCTATCTTAGAGGACATGTATCCGAATGTTTGTTGAGTGATTGTTGATTGAATTCTGTTTTTTCCCACTTACAGTTATCCCTTCTACATCTCAATTTCCCCCATTGTGGTTTCAATATATTGCAGATTGGCATATGAAATAAGATGGTAATTTTGGGAAAGTTTTACAGAAGCTGCAGATGACAGGTGAAGACCAGCAGACACAGAAAAAGTTTAACAAGTAAGAAATATGTAAAATATATGTATAATATTAATATATTTCATCCTCTTAATGTTATAACAATTTGGACTTCTTCTCTGGTGCTAAGAGAAGGCCAAAAAAATGTACATGGATTTTCCAGATAATGGTGGCACCATGCCCCTAACACGGTCTCCCTACCAGGGTGGAAATGATAGCTATATTACTCAAGTGACCTAAGGGTAATTCCCTTAATCTTTCTCTCTTTACTTTCCCCATCTGAAAAATGAGAGACTTGGACTAGATCAGTGGTGTCAAACTTAAATATAAACAGGGCTACTAAACTATACATGAGGATCCCTGAGGGCTGCTAACTAACTTATCAAACCACACATTAACATTATCAATTTTCTATTTTATTTCTATTAATTTTGTCAAATATTTCCCAATTTTTAAAAATCTGATTCAAGGGCCTATGAGCCATGTGTTTGATAACTTTGGTCTGGATGAACTAAAAAGTCCCTTCCATCTCTGAAGTTATGACCCTGTGATCTGTTGACTGTCACACTACTACCTAAAACCATAAACATGCCCTTTTTCTTCTTTTTATAGTTGCATGCACTGAAACACAATTTGATGGAAGAGTATCTCTTCTATTTAGCATTGGTTTTGTTATGTATTTTTTTAATGTAAGAGATGAGTAGGAGACAAGGCATGATAACTATATGATGCTCTACAGTAGCACTGTGAGTAATGACTTTAAAAGCACACGGAACATTTCCTTTGTCTAGTGAGCTTTGTTCCTCTGGAACTTGTAAGGGCTCACCTGAGCATTCAAGTGCAACCCATGACAGGAAGTTCCTCCTATATGCTTAATGAGTTACTACTGAATGGTTTTTTTGTTTGTTCATTATCAAAGGAATGTTCACATAGATTTCATACAACTATTTCAACAGTTTAATTAAGTGGCTACATCCTAAAGCTCTCTAGATGTTAAACACATAGAAAGCACATTACCCCTACCATCTAATATATCTGAGCCATTTATTTTGCTTTGTTTTCAAGCTTGTATGTAGAAATAACTTTCCATTTTGGAAGTATATTTCTGAGGGCCACTTGAAGACAGAGTACTGTAAGAGGGATGTATTTTAGAAACAGATTTCTGACATCCCCTGTCTTTTGTTCCTGCCCTAGGACTATACATTGAAAACAGCATCTGACTACAAAAAAGATCCAGAGTAGGAAGGACCCTGAGACTTGAAGCTCTCATTACAAGTCCCATTGGGCAGTACTTTTCAAGACAAGACATAGCATTTAAACATTGAAATAAACCTGTAGTCACATACTCATTGACAGTTTAAGAATTTAGTTGGTATTATATATTGCAAAGATTTAGAAATAAACCAGGAAATTCCTTTGAAGTTCCCATGCCAGGAAAGAAAGTACACATTTTCAACAGGAAATAGAATGGAAGAACCAAATGAACTTACTGACAAAAGATGTTTCTCCCAAGTAACCTCTTCGTTTGAGGACAATATCCAGAAATTTGGAGTCTTCATTCACCAGATGGTACTCTTTTTCCAAGGAGATCCATGCCCAATTCAGATGAAAATGTTGGTTTGTCAACTTATTTCCCCCTGGAAAGCAGAATGTTAAAATCAAAATGCCATCCTTTTTCTCTCTATACATTCCTTAGATTTCAAACAAACACATTCAGCATACACTAAGAATCACCATAATTTGGCACAAGAAAGATACGAATTACATCTAATATCTTCTTACAAAGCAATTTAATACAGTTTTAAACTTATAAACAGTACAAATCATTGCAATAACTTGCTCTCCAGTTCCTAATTATCTTGCCTTACAGAATTCTCTGGTTCCCTTAGTTATGTGTTTTGGTATATATAATCCCCGTAACTTCATTTACCATTGGATGAGTCAATAAATGTGCTATGTGATAACCCAAAGCCAAGTCTTGTTTTATTGGATCTTTGTATATCCCCTCACTTCATCTGAGCTCTAGCTGTTCATTTTTAAAAAAACTAGCAGATAAACACATTATGCTAAAATGGTAGCGTTTGTGAAAAACCAGGGAGAACTTCATGTTCTTCTGATCAGGAAAAGAGGGAAGAGAGAAGCTGGGGCATTTTTCAATATGTGTGATTGGCAGAGTGAAATAATCTTGATTTTTCCTTAGATAGAAATAAAAATAACACTTAGAAGTTGCTCTTGATATTCTAAGTGTTATTTCTATTCTCAAACATATATATGCATATACATACGTATTATGTATTTTAAAAGAAATTGCTGCTTTCTTCAATATGGTTTTATTTACATTTGGAGACTAACATTTATTTCCAGTGGAACAAATTGCCAATTTTTCATGAAAATCAGTAGAAAAATGACTTGACGATAAAAGATATTGAAGCAGCGGAAACAATTTAGTAATGCAACTATTCTGTTAAGTGATGGATGAGTAAGGAATTGATATTTACATTTTATTAATAATTATTGAATTCTTTAACGATTTGCTTTGTTTTGTTTGATCTTAGAACACTGTGACCAAGTATCCCCATGCGGAAGTGCATTCCAAAAAGAAACAGGGCTAGTAATCACGGTCTTGGACAAAGTTAAAGCTAAAACAGATTGAATAAAAAGAGGAAAACAGGGAAACTACACTATATCAGTGATATTGATAAGTATTTGTTAATATTATTTTAAGTAACTAGATAGTATAAGGTTGGAACATTGCTGTGGTATTGAAAATGATGAGTTGGCGAACTTAGAAAAACATAGAAAGACTTGGACTTATGAAGGAAGATGTTATCTACCCTCAGAGAAACAGGGGACAAACAAGTATAATATGGTCTCACATAGATACATATGAATGTATGTGTCTATATATGTGTGTGATTATGGATATCTAAATATATGTATATGTAATTGTATGTATGTGTATATGTATGTGTGTATATGTGTATATGTGTATACATATATATGTATTGGTATGGGTATATACACGCATATCTACATATATACACATATACATATATAAATCTATCTAAATCTATATAAATATAGATAGATGTGTACTGCCATGCTTAATTGTAGCCTTTTTTATGGGAGGGAGGGAAAATAGGGGAAAAGGAACAAAGTAAAAAATACACAACAGAGAATAAAAGAAAACTCCCAAGGAAGCAAAGAAAAGATGAACAGCTCCGAACACAATGTGTTGTATTTATTATATAAGCTTTCTTGAAATGGAAATTTATTGTTATATTCTTTGAATTCTCCCTTATGTTCTTCTATGCACATGAAAATGCTTTTTTTCTTTTCTTATTTTGTATTTAAGTTTGAGTATTTAAGTTTAAAATAATAATTTAAAAAAGTACATTCTACATTTTTATAGAACTGGAAAAAGTTTTAGTTACCTAGGGTATGTATCACTTAAAGGGATCATTGCCCCAGAGCAGGACAGAAATGAAATAATGAAATAAATACAACCAGAGCATATGTAAGTATGCTGCCAATTACTTTTCACCTCCATAGCCAGTTTTGTAATAATAATTATAGATTAAATGAATAAGTATTAATATTTCTCTACTGTGTTTATAGTCAACATAATTATCAAAGCATATCCTTAACATTTCCATTGCTACAAATGCAGTTACCACCAAGAATATAATTAGATTCTCTTGCGGGAGGGGGGAACCGCAGGGAGAGAACTTCTGGTCTCTTGGAATAATTAGCCCTTTTGTTGCCTCTCCAATTGTTGATCAGATGGGAAATATAAATAAAATATTTTCATTTCATAGGAATTTTTCTTTCTGTATTTCATTAAATTATTTAATATATGTATACATATATCTGAATACATATATATATATATATATATATATATATATATATATGTGTGTATATAAATATAGAGTGCTGAGCCTGGAGTGACTCTGGGAAAGTCATTTAACCTCTGTTTGCCTTAATTCACTGGACAAGGAAATGACAAACCACTCCAGTATCTTTGCTGAGAGAACCCCAAGGACAATATAGTCAATGAGGGCACAAAGAGTTGGACACAAGTGAACAAAATGTGTGTGCGTTCAAACATTTAGATGTTCTAGAAATAAAGACCTTCAAAGTTCTTTAAAATTGATGAAGAACATTCATGAAACATCTGGCTGGAACTGGAAACTCCTCATGTAAACACATCCCTGGTGTAACTACTAGACAACTGCTCTCAGAGTTAATAAAACCTATACTCAAATCTTGACTCTGACACACATGGGCTCTGGAAACCCGGTGGGTTACTTAACCTCTGTGTCCCAGAAAACTCCCTAACACTTTAAGTTGAGGAATGGTCACTAATCTACACTGGCAGAGGGAATTTCATCAGAGGTAGTTCACCGCATAGAAGAAATTACATATCTGCCCCCTTCCCTCCAAAGAGTGCCTTACCATATTTGAGCAATAATAAAATGCTACAGCGGTAAAATTGTAATCACATTGTTTTATTTTCCCAAAGGACAGCATGTTTATTTTCCTTTTTTTCCTGAATTTATTAAACTATATATGTTAAAAGGAAAGGAGGGACAAATACGTAAAGAGAAGGAGGGAGAGAGGGAAAGAGGGGAAAAGAGAGGGAGGGAAAGAGGGGGACAGAAATGGGAATTGGGAGAAACAAGGAAGGTAAGTGCCAGAAGAATTCTAATATGACAATCACAAAACAGACACCCCTAACTTACCCTCACCCACGATTTAGCCTTGGCTATGGCATACCAGTAAGGCACAATATTGCTATGAATTCTCAATTCCCCACAAGAGGCTGCTGCAGAGCAAATTTTGCTCTATTACTGATTGAAGGGAACATTTGTAGCTTAAAAAAAAAAAAACCAAACCAAAAACAAAAACAAGATTTAAAAAAAATAAAAATTGTTTTGGGTTAGTTGAACTCTTCTGGGGAGCACTTTAGTTAATTTTAATTATAGCAACTTAAGAATATCTCTTCTCAGAATGCTTTCCAACCTGTTCCTTTGGGCACACAGATGTCAATGTCTTCTATGCTGGGGAGACAAAACTTTCTTTCCCCACCTTTCTAGCAAAATGGAGCTGTCCATCTAACAGAAGAAAAGAAAATATGTGTGATCTCTAATGTGAAAGCTCTTATGCTTGGTAAAAGAAAGGAAAAATGGTTATCAGATGATTGCACTTCCCTCACAGTGTTCCTTATTATGACTTCTTTTGATTTCTCCCAGCTGTTTCTAAGAAAGGTAAGTGAGGGTAGGAACAATGCTGTGATAAGTAATTTCTTTCTGAAGTGGGGCTAAAACATGGGCACAGTTGGGAGAAGTGTTTTCAAGTCTTCTTTCCTTTCTAGTGTCCCTGTGGTCTAAAACTGCAACTAGCTCATTCTAGGAAAGAAATCATATTTATGGGACAGAAATAATCAACTTGTCTCACAACTAAAAACAAGACAATGAAAGAAGAAACAAAAGAAACAAGCAATCTGGGTAAAAAATAAAAAAATATATATATCCTTCAAAGTTCAATTCCAAAGCTTACTTTCTTAATTCCCATCAGTCACAAATAATTTTTCCTTGTTTATTATATTAAAAACTGCTTATTTTTGTACCCACTTTGTTCTTTTATCGTGCCCTACTTTGTATTAGTTAGTGTTAAATTTGTATTTACCTCTGGCTAGACCATATACTCTTTGGGGAGTCAAGGAGGGTAAAAACATTTGCTAAATACCTACTATGTGCTAGGCACTGTGCTAAATACTTCACAAATACTATTTTCTTTTATCTCACAACAATCCTGAGCAATTGAGATGATGATCCTCATTGTACATTTTTGGGAAACTGAGGTAGTCTGCAGCTAAATGACTTTCTCAGAGTCATACAGCTAGCAAGTGTCTGAGGCTGGATTTGAACCCAGAGTCTTGCTGCCTCTAGCACCAGTACTCTATCTACTATAACACAATGCTCTATATGCAGTAGCCACTTTAACAAAGTTATTGCATTTGAATTTGTAAAATTTATGCTCTAATTACCCTTATGACTGAACTGAGTTCCCCAGCAAGCCTTCGTAACTCCAATTATTTTCCATCCATTGCCTTTTCCACACCACCGTCAAGCAATATTCCTTGAACTCTATTTTCATCTTGTATTTTTTCTGCTTAGAAACCTATAACAGTGCCCTCTTAATCTAGTCTAAAATCAAGTCTAGACATCTGTATGGTTTTCAAGGTCCAAATCTGTTTAATTTCATTTCCTATTCCTCCTTAATCCCTATTTTCTCCTTCCAATCCATTCAGCAAGCTTTTATTAAGTATTAATGCTAGACAATAGGCTAAGCACTTTGGATTGGGAAAAAACCCCAAGAAGAACAAAAACCAAAAACAAGTCAAAACAGTTCCTGCCTTCAGAAAGCTAACCATCTAAGGGAGTGCTAGTGGTAATAGAGATGGAAACAACCTGCATAAATAGGTACACATAAAATACATGTCCTGAAGATAGAAGATAGTCTTCAAGGGGAAAGCAGCAGTAACTGAATGGACCAGGAATAGTTTCTTATAGGAAGTGATATCTGAACTGAGTCTTGAAGGAAGCCAGGGATGCAAGAGGCAGAGGTGGTGAAGGACTTTCATTACTCAATAGAGACATAGTTAAGAGATATCAACAGGACATGCAGTATGAAATGTCCAATAGTTGATAATGTAGAATTGAAACTTGGGTGAGAGACTACGACTGGTTGTGTACAGTAGATCTCCACATCATCTGCCTAGAGATGAATACCGCACCCATGGGAGCTAATGAGATCATAAAATGAGTGAGCAAAGAAAAAAGATGAGAAAAGGGCAGAGGTCAAAACTTTGGGAGTACCTTTAGTTCTAAAGCATGACATGAATGAAGTTTTAGCAAAGGAAACTGAGAATGAGCCATCAGACAATTAGGAAGAAGAGATTAAAGTCTTGAAAGGGTAGGGGATAGTTAAGAAAGAAACTGAAAGGCAGCGTCATGCTGCAAAGAAGTCAAGAGAGATAAGGATTGAGAAAAAGGTCTTTAGATTTTACAATTAAGAGATCATTCGGTAACTTTAGAGAGGACAGCTTCATTTTAATGGTGAGGTCAGAATTCAGACTGAAGACGATTTAGAAGAGGAGGATGAGAGGATGTGAGGGTGCTGAATTAACATGATTTTTTAAAGAAATAGAGGCTAAGAAAAGAGGTCGCTAGATGGCTCAGTGGATAGAACACTGGACCTGGAGTTAGGAAGACCTGACTTCAAATTCGACTTCAGACACCTGAGCTGCATGACCCTGGCCAAGTCACACTTCTGTTTGTCTTAATCCCCAGTAAAGGAAATGGAAAATCACCCGAGTAGTTTTGCCAAGAAAATTCCTTGGATAGTATGGTTCACAGATTCACAAAGGGTTGGACACTATCGAATAATAGTAATGAAAAACTGAGAATAGGAGGTTTCACTTCACTGAACATACCTGTCAGGCTGTTTCGCACTTCCCTACCCTTAGAGTTCATCCAGTCTGATATTCTTATCTGACAGATGAGGAAAAGGGTCCAAAGAGGTTATTGACTTCCCAGGAGTCACATAGTAGGACGTGGCAGAAATAAGATTCAAACCCAGGTCCTCTGTTTCTAAATCAACTGTTCTTTCCATTATACTATGTTATCATCCAATACGTTAGTATCCCCCGCACCAAACCAATCTTGTAGGTGGTAAAGCTTTTTCCTTTGTAACTTCATTATTTTTAATTTTAAATTCAAAGTTCTGGATTTCAAGTTTAAAATGATTTGACATCAGAGAGTCTTAGTTCAAATCCTGACTTTTCCACTTATTCCCTGTTATGATCTGAAGGATCACAACCTCTCAGAGTTTGATGTTCCTCTCCTGTAAAACAAGGTGGATAAAGCAGATGACTCCAAAGGGCCCCTCTGACTCTAAAGCTATGATTCTGTTAACCTGACTCTAAAATTAACTCAAACTATGGGCAAAAGTTTCCTTCTTTCAGTCTCAATTTCCTAATCTATAAAATATGGTAAGAGTTGTTATGAGTTTTTTTGTAAGGCACTAATATGCTTTGTATCTTTCTTATCTCTAGCACACAGGATATTTTGGGTAGAATGCCAAGCACCCAAAATTTGGAATTGGGAGATCTGCATTCAATCTCATTGTTAACACTAGAGGTATGACTACGGGCAAAATGGGAAAAGAATAATACTTACAATAAGAAGAAAGCATTTATGAAGCACTTTGCCCATGTCAGAAATCACGCTAAGCACTAGAGATACAAATATATAAGCAAAAAGAAAGTCATTTCTTGCCCTCAAGAAGCTTCTATTCTAACCAGGGAAGAAAACACACAAAAAGGATTGGAAGGGGCAAAGGGAAGAGGAAGGCATCTAGTTTGAGGAACTAGTTTTAAAGTCTAGAACCTCGGTAACAGGATCAGAAGGAGAAAGAAGGCAGGCTGACCTGGACCCTTCCACAAAATGAGGCTATGGGAGAAATTTGCCAAAGGGAAAAAGGGGAAGACCTTGTGGAGGAATATTAAGCAGTACTGGTAGGCTATTCCCGGATTAGAAAACCCAAGATAAATTCCAGAATGAGCCAGCTGTAGAGACGGGATGATTCTGAAGTCCAGAAAGTTAGGAATAAGGCAGATAGGAAGCATTTGAGTCATGCTTTGTAAACCTATGTAAAAATCCTTATTTCTGTTTTCTTTCTTGGTTACAGCTTCTCTCAGTCTTTCTAAATACTTGTACTGTGTCCTTATTCTCATTTTTTTTTCACTAGGATAGCATACCTCCCACTTTCCAACTCCCACATGGTTTAGGGTCTAGGTTCAAGGGGCTGTTTCACTTAGTGATGGAAAGGGGAGAGTGGTGGCCCCAGAGCACAGTGGACTCAGTGAGGTTTAGACAAGTGAAATTGAGCATACCCAACATTCTGCCTGACCTGTTAACATGACACGGGTCAGATGTAGGCATTCCAGAGCTCTCCCTCCCAGAGTGCATCTCAGGCACTCACCGAGCCCAGACAATTGAACTCTAACAAAATTTCTTTATATTAATATATGTACTTGTGTTGCCCTTGATGCTCTTCCTTTGTTCAGGTTTCAATCATAACCCTTGCAGTTATGTAAATATTCCAGAGATCATAAATCAATGACCTTTCTCCTCCTTAGCTAACATCCTAGATGAGTATCTGTAACACAAATATGAGAAGAGGAAACTCCAAGATTAAATGAAAGGATTGGTGGTAAAGATAAAAAAATTTTAAAACCTAGTGTTTGCATCTCATTGCAAAATGTCTCCAAAGTCTTCTTATTATATTGTTCTTTTAGTCTTAGCAAACAAGACATGTTGAATAATTTAACATAAATGTCTTCTATTGATAATCTGTGGGAAGATGATGAGCATCAGTTAATGTGCTATGTTGCAAAACAGTAATGTCTTCAAGGCTCTTGGCATGCCTGGTATTGATTGTTTCTGATCTAAGTGGTCCCTAAACTTTAATTTTCTAGCTGGAATTTATTTTCAGAAGTGACACTGTTACATAGTGAGTAGGGTTAGAGATAGCTGCAAGACTTTCAGTTTGAAATGTCCAATAGGTAGGTGGTAATGCGGGATTGGAACTTGGGAAAGAGACTGAAACCAGACACATACAGTAGATTTTTATATCATCTGCTTGAAGATGAACATTGTATCCATGGGAGCAAATGAGCTCACCAACTGAGAGAGGAAGGCACATTTATTAAATGTTTACTATGTGCTTGGAGTCAAGATGTCCTACATTCAAGTCCCACCTCTGACCCATAATGGCTGTGTGACTCTGTGACATTCCACCTCTCGATGTTACTTAACCTCTCAGTTTTCTGAGATTGTAAAGTACAGAAAAGTCATATATCTGTAATGGTAGATGGATTTGCTGGATTGTCAGCTCTCTACGCCAAAAAAAATTCACAAGTCTGGACCTAATACTTTTTTTCTTCTGAGTCTTTTCTTACTATTAACCTGTACATCTCAATATTGTTGTTTTTTATGACTAACAGTATTCCACAATTACCCTTCTTTAATGTTCCTGGCAAGCTGTCCATAGTAACCCATGGAGATCCGAACATTTCCAGAGAAAGATAGATAAAAATCTCTTAACTCCTTTCCTAATGAAAAGAAATAGTACCTGAGCTTTTATAACAGTCATTTTCTTAATTGGTAAGAGTTTTACTTATTTTGGACATAGTTCCAAATTCATGGCTGTGTTCTTGAAGAATGAGAGTTCTGGGGGTCTATCAGATCAGTGGGACTGTACCGTATAAGTGAATGTGGCTTTTGAGTCAATGAAATAAAATACCAAACACTGGTTACCAGCCTGCTTGGGTTTTAAAATATGACATTCTAAGACACACTCTAGAAAAAGTGAACTTCAGACAGTGTTACTACTCACTGAGGTCTCATCAATGGCCATTGGTAATAACTGTGCAAAGTTAATACAAACACCACATCTGGAAATTTTATAGTCAGTCAACAATATTTATTAAGAGTCTACTGTGTGCCAAGTACTGTATTAAGTGCTAATAATATAAAGAAAGATAAAAAAACCATTACTGGCTTTAAAGGCACTTGCAGTCTGATTGGGTAGAAGATAAGGAGACAACATGCAAACAACTAACAACTATGACCAACCAAGGTATACACAAGATAAATTGATGGCATTTAACTAGACATCCAGTAAATTCCTATTCTAGTGCCTTATATCATGGCATAGAGATGCTCAGTTGTTCTCAGAGCTTTTAATAGATGCTAAGAAATAAATTATACTAATCAATCAATTAAGATGTATTTATTAATTGCATACTATGTGCTTGGGACTGAGAATGCAAGAGTAAAAATAAGTCTCTGCCCTAAAGGAACTTCCATTCTTTGGAGGCAAATAGCATGAATACATATAATCAAATACAAAATATATACAATTCAGAAAGGTTTTCGGTACAAACATATTTCTTGATCACAGCTTGACTAAATTCTGTGACATGCATCACTAAAGAATTGGATATCTGGTGACGGCAATAATATATTGTGGTAAATATAGTAATTATTTATTATGCATTATTGTATTACAGATCACATTATAATATATATACATGATATGACATTATGACATAATATGTTTATTACACATAAAATTTAAGATAAAGCTGTTTCTTTTGTTTCTAAATCATAGGCTTTTTCACACCCCACTCAAATGAATCCTGTCATAATAAGATTTTTTGAACATCTAATACAAAGACTACGTCTGATATTGTATACAATATTCTGTCCTAATTGTCCATCACCTCACTGACATGGAGAAGGCAGTATGTTTCATTACCTGTTCTCTGACAACAACTGATGAACGTTTTTCAGCAACATAACTCACAAAGAGCATCTACCAAGGTATCTCTGAATTGTTTAGGAAATAGCTACAATGATGAAGTCATCAATCTTTTAAATCTAGAATATGAACTTAATTCTGCATGGAATTAAATTCTGATTACATACTAGTGAAAATATAAACTGTCTCTGATACCTATACAAAATATTATTTACTCAAAACCTACATTAGTTTGACATGTATATTTTTTGAATTCTATTTTCATTTACTATGACTGTTCTCCTTTGAGGTGTGGTATACTAACTACGACAACATTTCTAATTTATCAGCAGACTGTGTGTGTATATACATATGTATATACATATATATTGTACCTACATAATATATGTGACATAATATATATGATATACCTAGACACATTTTAAAACATAACAACTAATAAACTATAGCTGACATTTATACAGAGCTTTATGGTGTGAAAATGTGTAGCATTATCTCACTTGATCCTCAAAACAACGCTGTGAGATAGATATTATTCCCATTTTAGATATGAAGAAACTGAAACCCAGAAAAGTAACATAGCCATGATTCCACAGCTAGTAAATGTCAAGAGACTGGAGCTGAACCTTGGAACCATCCTGTCGGCAAGTTCTTCACTGTATTGTAGAGATTTAAAGCCCTCCATATGCAGACTTTTTCAAATGATAAACATTCAGAAATTCTTCCTCTGTTTGGTCTAAGAAGATAGAAACAAAAGCAGATTTAACTCTGAAAGATATATGATCCGTAGCAGGCCTTTCTAGAATGGACAGAATGTGATGTATTGTAAGTTACTCACCAAATCGCATTTGAAACAAATTAAAGTACTTAACCCATGTCATAAATCCACACAACAGGTGCCCGACAGCTGAAAACCACACTCCCCAATGCTTTGTCCCCAAACACTATCACTAAAAAGCCACAGAAATTTTGATGAAAAGACCTCTTTTGAACTTTTCCAGCTGGTCTAATGACTTCTTCATATAGGCCATGGGAACTCAATACCTTTTCAGAACAACAAAGACTCACAACCTCCAATTAACCCTCCCTAAAAACACAGCCTTGTCTGACTCCTCAGAAGATGAGGCACGCTTCTTAAACACAAAACTGGTGTGACAACTCTGGCTCGTGCTTGATCGAGGGTAATTCCAGGGTGCCCATTGAATTTCTAAAAGGGACTTTCTAGAAAATAGGCCTTCAGTCACTAACAACTAGTTGAAATATACAAGTTCCTGGTTCCCTCTGAGTAAAAAAATAAATTGTGGGAAATCTAGGGCTTGCCAATGTGCAGAATGAAGTTAAAGCTAGGAACTGCATTTGATGCTACCCTTAACATAAATGGTCTTGACTGAAGTCCTACTCTGATGCCTCATGAATTATTTGGAAGTGATCCTGGAATTCTCCAAGGCTAAGATAGTGTAGTTCAGGCTGCGGCAGCTCATTCCAAGATGAAAAGACACTGGAACCAGCGAGAGATCATGAGATCTCTATCTAATGATCATTCTGTGCAGGTAGGAGTGGGAAACATGAAGCCTCAAGGCCAGATGTGGCCCTGTAAGTCCTCAAGTGTGGCCCTTTGACTGACTCCAAACTGTAGGGCCATATGTGGCCTTGGGGCTGCAGGTTCCCCAACTCTGGTAGGAGAAACTTTTTAGCAGGTTGGCCATAAGTTCATACATGTCTTAGCCATAGAAATTCATGAAAACTCCCTACTAAGGCCTAAAGACGATACATTCTGTGTCACTGGGCTGGTAAGAGTATTTCCCCTGCCACCCAACCCATACACCCACAGAGGCTGAGACAAATATAGAGATGAAAAAAGATAAAACACCAGAATACGAGTAACATTGATAGAATACTTTCCTCTTTCTATAATCCTTTGAGATAAGACACTCTATCTCCCAACCCTGAAATGATACTGGTTATTTTCTTTGCCTGGAAAAGTCTCAATTAAAATCCCACCTTCTGCAAGAAACCCTTTCTGATCCCTCTTAATGCTTGTACCTCCTCTCTGATGATGATCTCCAAGTTATCCTGTACATATCTTGTTTAGATATAGTGTGGTTTGCATGTTTTCTCTCAACAAAACTGTGAGCATTTTTTGGTTAGAGACGATCTTTGCCTTTCTTTGTGTCTTTAGCCCTTAGCAAAAGGTCTGACATACAGTAGGCCCTTAATAAATGGTTGTCAGCTTGATTAAAGATTTATAAAAACAATGCCACATTTTCAAAACCACACCATATGAGATCCAGTCATTTCATGTATCAGGGGTTCCACAGCACTATCCTAGAGATAGAAAAATGCCCAAATATATTTTTGAATAAGTGTGTGTGCATGTATGCGTCACAATTCAGAAGGATACAATGGAAGTAAGGATAATTGGATTCATAGCCCATCTCAAATACTTACTAGCTGTTACCTGGAGAAAGTCACTTAACATCTCACAAAATTTCACTTTCCTCATTTGCAAAATGAAAATGATAGTATTTTTATTACTTACTTTTCCAGGTTTTGGTGAGAAACATATTCTATAAACTCTAAAGTGCTATAGAAATATGAGTTACTATATACTGCATTATATATAGCACATATTTTATTATGCACATGTTCTTTTTTTCTGAGGAAGTGATTTAATTCTTACTATATTCAAAAGTGATACATTTGATTTAGGCAGTGTAACACAGGAAAGAGAATCCTATTTCTGGAATCAGAGAATATGGGTCTGAATCTGGGATCAGAGACTTCCTGAAACACACACACACACACACACACACACACACACACACACACACACACATTTACTAACCAGCTCATGGCCCAGAACAATTAATCAAGAATTTATTTAGAGATCGTTATGTGCCAGGAACTGTGCCAATTAGTTGGAGACAAAGATAAAATGAAATAGTTCCAGCCCTGAAAGAGTTTACATCTGAACAGGTGAAATAGCATGTATCATACAGGCAGAGTAAATATAAAATTTTCTCACCTAAAAAATGACAAAATTGGATTAAATGACATCTAGATGATTCAGAGGATAGAGAGCACTTCAGGAAAACCCGAATTAAAGAAATCCTGCCTCAGACATTTTCTAATTGAGTGACCCTGTGTAAGTCTGCTTTGTTATCTGTAAAATTGGGGTAGTAATAGCACCTACCTCCAGGGTTTTTGTGAGAATAAAATGGTATATTTGTAAAGTACTTTGCAAAACTTAAAAGCTACATAAATACTATCTATCTATCTATCTATCTATATATATATATACATATATCCATATATTAACTAATTAGCTAAAAATTAAAAAATATGTTTCAATAGCTATTATATATGTATAAATAGATAGTAGCTAGGTGGTACAGATATATAGGTAGTACATATATATTATACATAATACATGATCTTCGTGTGTGTGTATGTATAAAGGCTAATGCTGAAAGTGTCTGCACAAAAAATTGTGTATTTGTTTCTATCTTAGAATTATTGGAATTCCTACTGGAGAGTAGAATATAGTTGGTAGTAACCCTTTTTTGTTTCCCTTCTCAGGATATTTACTGGCAGCTTCCCCTCCCTATAGTATCCCTAAGATTTCAGAGGAAAAACAAACTAAAGAAAAAAAAATCCACAATTTTATATAATACTTTTTGTTTCCTTCATTAATATTACTCATGTATTTTCTATTATAATTTTATTCCCACCAAAGTATGCAGATGCAGATAGATTCAAAAATAGAAGTGAAAGAGTACACTGTGAGGAAACTGTTTGTTGAAATAATACCTATTTTACCTAGAACTGAATTAAATTCATTTGAAAAATCCACACCCTCTCCCTACTTCAGGGGAAAAAAAACCAAGGAACATTCATGCATATACAACCCACCACCTGGCTCAGCAAGATTTCATGCATGCACTGCCTGCAGCTACAAACAAATTTATTAGATCTCTGGCAACACTTTCTTAAAATAAACTTAATAGCCTTCGGGTCTTTGCTCAAATCATAGCCTAATTCCTTTTGTGGCGCCAGACAACTTCCCCCCCAAAAGGAGACTCCCCTTGAAAATGAAAGCTGTGCTTCTCAGTCACCACCGCAGAGTAACCGGTTTAGCACCATTTACTTGGTTAATTCTCTGTGATGTGAGGTTGTTTCTGATCCCTATTTGTAAAATAGTGCCCCACACGTTACTATATACAAAATCCATAGCAATTAACCTGAATTACTTGTCTGGGTCATATTTGGGGCTGTTGGGAATTACTTCATTCCCCCTAAAATACCACAGAAAACAGTCAAGGGAACAAGAAAGGGGTGGGTGGGTGGGGAATCAAAGGTTGGGGATTTCATTAAGAGTTATTTTATAAGTCACCTGTAAGAGAAAACAAAACAAAATAATTATTTTAGTTATTCCCTTCATTAATCTCTTTGGCTACTACTGTGACTGTAAATTTAACAGGGGACAGATAGCCATCAAGAGTGTTTTTCTTGTGAATGGATGCGAACTTCCTGGAGAGATGCTCAAGGGTTAGTTTGATTTGGTTTTATTCCTTTCACATAAGCTGGTTACATGATCTTACCCTAGGTCTTTGTTTTCAACAGCAAAATCAAGATTGGAAAGTCTAAAATTTCTAGGCTTTAAGGTAAAAAGAAATATATTGGATCACACCTGGTCCCTTGGCCACTGTTCCTATGATAGGTGGCCAAACCCATCCCTGAAATTGACTTCCCTTGTTAAAAAAATGTGATCCACCTTTCACCCCAAAACACACACACACACACACACACACACACACACACACACACACACACACACACCCCACAGTTTTTCCTGTCGAAAGATTACACTTCTTACTGAAAGGGAATCACTGTCTAGAATTCTAACCCTACCTCTGGCCCTGCTTAAGCGATATGACAAATGAAATAGGTTGAGTAGACTAGCACAAATGCCACAAATGTTTGCTTTGTGCTTTTTCTTTTCATTTATTTCAGATTAATTTTGCAAAGTAATCTCATGTTTAACAGTTAATATTTGATTGGACAAACTCTTTGGTGACTGTTCAGATGCCTTTAAAGTTATGCCAGGGTTAGAAACAGAGCCCCACCTTCCATCCCCCAATTCTTCTTTAGTGACTTAAATGCTCTGGACTTATATAAAAGCTCTTTGTTTAGATATTTTGCTACAGAAAGCAAAGAGACTGAAGTGTGGCAAGAAAATCAATTTTTCTTCTGGGAAAAGAGTAAAATTTTATGTCAACATAAATATCCCATAGGAATAAAACTATAAGTTTATTTCTTAGATATACCTTTTGAAAATGGCAAATTTCATAGAATAATGTGATTACAGATACAAAGCCAGAAGGGGGCTTTAGAGATCACATAAACCAATTTCCTTATTTTGCAGATGAAGAAACTGAGAGGTTCAATAGTTTCCTCCTATTATAGACACTAAATAGCACAAGCAAGAATTTGTTGTCCAAAGTCCTCTGCCTCCAAAAGTTATTGTTTTGCTATACTTTGTTGCCTTTGATCTAGTTATAAAAAGTAAACTAGTTCTCCAATTCAAGACAACATAAACTATGAACTCTAAACTAACTACATTGAATAAAACATAACCATAACTTTGTCCTTTGAATCCATTCCAAAGACCTCTTTATTAATGAAATCACCTTATCAATAAAATTGCACAGACTGTTTTCCTCAGACAAGCAAATAAAGAAATGAGCAGGTTAGTTCCACTGTATAGTTGTAGACTGATCCTACAAGAAGGTGATCATATATGAGAGGCAGTCTGACTTCAGAAAGGGCTGAGGAATAGTCAATATGGTGTTTGTTGCTTGACAACTCCAGGAGAAATGCCAGGAGCAGAACAGAGGTCTGTACACAATGTTTGTAGATCTGACCAAGGCTTTTGGCAATGTTAGTTGTGAGGGCTTATGGAAAATTATGTCAAAATTTGATTGCCCAAAGAAGTTCATCAGTATTGCACACCAATTTCATGATGGCATGTTTGCCCAAGTTCTGGTTAGTGAACAATGCTCTTGTATCTTCCCAGTCACCAATGGAGTTAAAACAGGATTGTGTGCTTACTCCCATGCTTTTTAGCATGATGTTTTCAGCCATGTTGTCAAATGCTTTCAATGAGGATGAACATGGCATCAAGGTCCACTACCATACTGATGGTAAGTTCTTCAATTTGAAAAGGCTACAAGTCAAGACCAAAGTGGAGGGAGTGTTGGTACGTGATTTTATGTTTGTGGATGATTGTTCACTCAATGCAGCCTCTGACACTGAGATGCAACAAAGTATGGATCAATTCTCTGCTGCCTGAGCTAATTTTGGCCTAATAATTAACACCAAGAAAACACAAGTGCTCCATCAGCCACCACCACACTATCCACACATGGAACCATGGGTTACAACAAATGGAGGTTTTGAATGCTGTGGCTAAGTTCACTTACCTTGCTAGTGTATTTTCTAGGGATGTACACATTGACAATGAAGTTGATGTATTCACAGAGCTAGCTCAGTGTTTGGGAGGCTCTGAAGAAAAGTCTGGGAGAGAAGAGGTATTTGACTAACAGACTGAAGATCTACAGAGCTGTTGCGCTGATCTTATTGTTGGATGCATTGATATGCTACCAATGCCATGCCAGGAAACTGAATTGCTTCCATCTGAACGGTCTTAGGAAGATTCTGAGGATCACCTGGCAGGATAAGGTACCAGACACTGAAGTCCTTGCTCAAGCTGAACTGCCAAGTATTCAAACTATGCTTCAGAAGGTGCAACTCTGATGGGCTGGCCATGTTGTTCAAATACAAAGTGTACACTTGCCAAAAAAGACTATTTTAGGGAGAACTCACATGGGGCAGGTGATCACATGGTGGTTGGAAGAAGCGATACAAAGATACTCTCAAGGTCTCTCTCAAGAATTCTGGATTTGACTGTGAAGCATAGGAGACACTGGCACAGGATCATTCAGCATGGTGTGCTCACATCAGAAAGGGTGCTGTGCTCTATGAGCAAAGCAGAATTGAGACAGCACAAAGTAAATGTAGGATACACAAATTTGGAGTATGTAGTCACTATCTGTGCCCAACCTGTGGTAGAGCATTCCGAGCTCATATTGGTCTGATCAGCCACAGCTGGACTGAAACTTCACTTTATCATGGTGATGACATTTTCATCCTCTTCAAGAATGAAGGACAACAACCAAGAGTTGTAGGCAACAAAAATCACAGTTTCCTGAGGTACATGATCATTTGGCCTAAACAAATAAACTAGCATGACAGCTTATAGGCAAACATCTATTATAGAGGATGAAAAAATAAAGTCTACAAATAATTTGACAAGATTCTCCAAATTATGTCAATATGTATTTTGATCATCAGTCACTCCAATAAGAAAATAAGCATATGGCAGAGCAGTAAAACTGAATATTTTAAAATATGATTCAGGGTCAAGAAATGAACAAGAGTAGATAATGGCTTTTATACTTGGAAACCACTCACCTACATATCATTACCTACATTTCTTCAAGAAGGCAGTTAGAAAGCACTGGATAAGAATATCAATTGACATCTTTAAAAATTAAATTGACTATATCTTGACAAAGTGAAAATATTTGCGGATGCAGCTATCATTTTGGAATCAACTATGTATGTTTAGTCAGATTATCAACTAGTCAAAGAAAACAGGATGAAAGCAAACCAACAAGGCTAGAAACGATATAATTATGCCACTTTCATTCTGATCTATTTAAACAAGCTATTGATCCTTAAAAATGGGAAATGGATAAAAGACATTGACTCTGGATATAACTATTTCTCTTACAGGAATTCAGTTGATGGAAGAAGACTGTGACATAACGAAAAAGTAGAAATAGCCCAGAAATGTTTTCGACACTTTACCTCCTTACAATTCAGGAAAATCAATCCTGCATAATTCAGGGAAGAAAAGCCTATTTACAAAAATATCACAGAGAATGAAGAAAGACTATGAACAGTATTGTTTCACAAAACAGTATTAAAGCAATTTAGCAGAAAATGAGCAAGCAGAGAATTAGAAGTAAATTCTAGCTAAAACCAAACCATCATATGGAAATTCAGACTAAAACTGAGAGGACAATATAAAGATATGATGCCCCAGAATTTTTATAATGAAATATTTCATTAAAAATAGTGAAGCCATAATATTTGGGCTCTTTTCCATGCATGGCATTAAATCTATAGCTTCTCACAGGCTGTATCTCAGGCATAGAATCCTCTCCCTCCTCCCTTTCATCTCTTGGGAAACCCTAGCTCCATTAAAGGCTTAAATGCCACCTCCCATATGAAGTCTTTCCTGATCACCCAATATTTTTGGTTCACCAAGATTCCTTTGCATTTTTTGTAAACATCTTGTATTTATTTATTTGCAAAATATTGCTTCTCCCTAACTGGCTTTAAGCACTTTGAGGGCAGGTTGAATTGAATGTCCTTTTTGACTTTGTATCCTCAGCAAAGTGCCTGGGACATAGGCACTTGATGAATAATTGCTCAATTGAATTCAGTACATGATGTAAGAGGGCATTGGTATTTAGGAAAATGAAGTCTGAAAGAGTGAATAAATGACCCAAACATATAAAAGAGAAATCTATGTGGTAGAGGACACAATTTAATAGCATTCAAACATCAATTTTTAAGATATCTTAAAGAGACTGAGAAATAATGGGGGAGATCAGAAATAGTATTTTTAAAAAAGTGATAATTCTTTACCAGTCCATATGTCCACTTTGTAATTCCTATTATATCTTTAGGAAATTGTCTCCAATGAAAGTATGAGAAGGTAACCACCACTTTAAATAGGTTATATCTTTATGATTATATGATTAATTGAAAGGTATATAGTGAACATAACAATCATACTTTATTTTTTACTTAATTTGGTCAAAGAAAAAACATAGCTCTGAAAGGCACTTTTGCAAAGTTATCTTCTGTGTGTACGTAAAATTATACATGTAATTTATATGTACATAAATTGTATATGACATGTGATGCATAATTTATATATACATACATAAAATTTATATATTTGTGTATAATTAAAGTTGTATTTTTTTTTCTTTTGCTCATTGAAAGGACCATTCCCTGATTACTTCTTAAAGAGGCTTATTTATTGAACATCGCCTCACTTTAAGTGAGTTCCTGCATAGGCCTTCACCAAAAACGGCCAAGGTCTCCCATTGCCTCCTGGACCATCTCCAGTTATCTTGATGAATATCTGGCCACTGGCTCCAGATGGCTCAGGAGGAGAAAGTGAGGCTGATGACCTTTCATAAACCTCCCTCACTCAAAACAAAGTCAAGTGAAAGTCATGTCATCATTTTGCTGATGTCCTGGTCTTTTTCTAAAACAAAGGACAAACACACAAAGTTACATATATGTATGTTGCAGATGTAGCCAGGGAAATAATTGCTAAATTCTCTTTAGAATATTGATATCAAGTGAGGAAAAAAATAGACATGCTCAACCAAAGTATCTACTAATATCATGGAAAATGTTCTCAGCAAAGTTAAAAAAGAAAGATTGTCTAATGATGAAATGGTGGTGAGAGTTTCCAGCGGCAACTCTTCAAGGATAACATTATACTAATTACAGTGTTCTACAAAATTTCCTCCAAAAATCCCACAACAACTTGAAAGAAATCAGTCTCACCAACCATGATGGAAAAACAAAAGAGGGGTGCAGGCAACACCCATTTCCTAGAAACTAAGCCAAAAAAACATCAATCTGAGTTAGCCCTTCATTATACCCATTGTGAACCTAGTCTATTGTTAGTCAGTGTGCCAGTCAACAAGCATTTAATAAGAGCTTACTATGTGCCAGGTGTGGTGCTGCAAGAGGTAGGAGAGTGGGTTATAATCTGAGTCCAGAATGGACTAGGAGTAGATAATACCTGTAAGGACACTTTGGGATAGTGAGTGGCACCTTGACTGACACATTGACATATCAGTCCCTCCTACAAAATGTTTCTTTAATACAAATCATCTCCAAGTGATCCTACATGACTATGAATCTTAGTATGCCATAGCCTTGGAAGAATCAGATGTTGTTGTAGTGGTGGTAGTGGGCATTGTGGAGTAAGGTTGGTGCAATGGATAAGAGGTGCCAGGCCTGGAGTCAGGAAGACATCTTCCTGAGTTCAAATTGAGCCTCTGAAACTTATTAGCTGTGTTGTCCTGGACAAGTCACTCAACCCTATTTGCCTCAGTTTCTCCATCTGTAAAATGAGCTAGAGAAAGACATGGCAAACCACTCCAGTATTTTGCCAAAAAACCTTCAGCTGGGGTCATGAAAAAATGACTGAAACAACAACTGAATCTTAGTGTTCCACAGCCTTGGAAAAATCAAAATTACAAATAACCAAGGGGTGATGGATCACAGGATTTAATAGTAAACATTATAGCTATATTTCCATGATAGATTATACCTTTCTTATGTGTATTTAATTGAAGTATTACATTAAGCCATTTGTTTAAATGACTAAAACTCAGAACTTTTTTATTTTATTTTTTTAAATTCTATTCTAGTCAACCTGAAAGATACTTTGGATTGCTAAGACAGAGGAAGTGAATTCACATCCCTGTTCTGTTGCTTTGAATTTAGCAAACCACTTCATTTCTTTTACCTAACTTGTAAAATGGGGAGATTTATGCTTGGCCTCTTTGTCACTCAGGTTCAGGAGAAAAGTACTATTTAAACTCGACATTTTTATTACTATTATGTTGGGCTTTTTTCTTAGTTTCTGGGAAAATGTTTTGTAGAGATATGCTCTAATAATTCATTTCAACTTAAGCTATATCAATAAATTTGTAATGAATCCCTAGACTGTGTTTCAGTCAAACCTTGCTCGGCCCTTCGTAGTGACACTGGGTGACCCATGGTTATTGAAGATGATGCCAATGGAATGTATACTCTATTTATCTCATAACACTGGGGTCTTTGGAATGGGATATTTTATCCTTTATCCTGATTGTGGACTTCTTTTAATGTTCATAAAAAATGAGAACTGCTATTATAAAAATTCACTTTTCAGCCAAGATAAACTACATTTTCCTTCATACAGTTAATATGAAACAAAGGAAGGATTTTTGGACAGTGGGAAGTAGTCATAGGAGAGAATTCATGGGTGAAAGGAATTTTTTTTCAAAGCTTACCTGCAATGTGTCAAACACAAAACAGCATCCCTGTCTGTAGAGGTCACATTATTTACCCTTGACCTATAGACTCTTAAGTCTTCTTGAAAACTGACATTCCAAGCTTTCAAATGTTAAACATGCCTTTAATTCTTACCTCAATATACCTATCTCCATTTCAAATATTAGAAAAATCTCTGATGTTCAAAGTTTCTTCTATCTGAATATAATTTTAGATAAATATTTCTTCTATCTAGTCAATTCCATAGTACACATCAGAGGAAGTCAGGAATGAAGATCACAAGATATTTTACAGATAATGAGAAAAATCTCAATAAATACTCCAGTATGGTTCTAAAAAATGATTTAGCATTTGTATTATAATATATATAAGTGAATCAGCAGTAGTTTTCATTATTGAAGTTCTATGAACTGTTCTAAACTGATGATAAAAACTTTACCTGTACAGAGTCCACTAGGGCGCAGATGTGACTTCAAAGAAACACCCTGAAGCCAGAGTGCAATGTGTGATGGTAACAGTCCAAATTCAAGAAAGAACAATTCTTAAGCATTCTCTATGAAGTTGCCAGGAGAAAAGAAATGTGGCAAGCACATATGGCAGGATCATAGAGCTAGAAAGGAAGGGTCTTAGAAATCACTTAGCCCAACCCTTGCATTTTAAAGATAGAGAAACTGAAGTCCATTGAGATTAAAGTGACATCCAAGGTCATACAGATAAGCATCAGAGTCAAGATATGAACCAATCTTTTGATTCCAAACCCAGTACTAGTTCTACCATACCTTGTTATCTATCTCTGATTAAAATAAAAATGTTTTTACTCTATCATTCACCAAATACCAGAAGGCAACAAATAATATTTAAAATAAAAATGCAAATAGGCTGGGCAGTTTTTAGTTATCAATTATGTTATGCATTAAGTAGTTTAATATATATTACTAAATATGATTACCTAAATTATCATGAATATTTGGATGCAAACAATTAAGGGATTTTGCAGCTGTGATGAAAATCTCAACTCACGACAAAGCAATTTCCTAAATCAAACTACAGGGGAAATATGTAACTTTGGGAAGGACCCCCAAAAGAGAGAGTAACTCCTAGAAAACATGGCCCATACAAAGGACTTTTACATTTATTTCATTGGGACTAGACTGGTGCTTAGAGACACGTGCATCCCCTTGTTTATAGCTTAGTGTTCTAAGGTGGCTTCCTCACAGCCAAAGGCAGAATCAGCTTCCAAAAGAAACAAAGATTAGAGTTTCAGGGAGCTACAGAAGGTGCTGAGCCAAAATCAATGACACTGTACAATGAGATAGGTCGGCCTCCTATTTTCCTCTTTATCTTACTCACTGCAGACACCTGAACCTTCTGATCAACCCAGCTCTGATAAGGGGCTTAAAGGCTTACCAAGAAGAATGTTCCCAAGGCAGACAGAACAACAGGCAATGGAAAAAGCAGAGTAAATTGAAACTCCAAAAGGAGGAAATGGTGTGATGCAGCATAAGCTTTCCTAAAACTTAACAAAAAGTTTTTAAAAGACAAAAGAATATAAAAGAACATATTCCTCTAGTCTATCTCCTTTATCCAGTGAAGTAGCTGCTCTTCTGTGTGAATTGTAGGAAAAAGAAATACATTCAATTTCATTCAACCAATTTGTATTAGGCACCTACTTTGTTGTACAAAGCACTGTGTTTTAGGAACTGTGGGTGCAAAAGATTAAAAACAACATGGCATGTCTTCAAGGAGCTTACTATCTGGATATATATACAAAAAAAGGTATGATAGAAGGTAGAATATTTCTATTTGACCTTTACAAGCATAAATAAAGAGGTCTAGGCAAGTATGAGAAAAAAATTTTAAGAGGGAAAAGATCATTTTCAACTGGACCTCTTGGAGTACGTGGCAACGGAACTGGGGCCATAAAGGAGGGGAAGATTTCAGAGATGGAGATTTAGGATGAAATGAGGCAATTTGAAGATCCTTAAAGGCAAGTTAAGGGGATTACCTTTTACTCAGTAGGCAATGGATAGCCACTGAATGAACTTGGGAGACATGAGTCATATATATGGTGATATAGTCAGATATACCCATAAAAAGATTATTTTGGTGCCCATGTATAATGAATGGCAAAGAGAAGAGACTGCAAGTAGCAGGATCGATTAAAAAGGCTACTTCAATTGTCCAGAGGTAATCATATCCTGAATTATGGTGGTGAAAATGTGAGCAATGAGTATGAATTTAAGAAATATTGTGGCAGTGTGTTATAGAGGATGACAAGGAGGACAAGATTACTTCAAGTCTGTAAGACTGGATAATATCGAGAATAGCAGATCATGGCCTCTGACATAGATGTCCTACAGGTCTATCCCTCTTCTTCAGGGCCCTCTTCTTCAGGGTCCTCTTCTCTTCTCCCTTTGTACTATTTCACTTGGTCTCATCAACTCCCATGAATTTGATGATCATCTCTATGCTAAGAAGTCTCAAAGCTGCTTAGCCCATCCCAATTGCTTTGCTGACTTCCAATCTTACATCTTCAACTGTCTATCTTAAACTGGAAGTCCAGTTGACATGTTAAATTCAACATATACAAGTCAGTACTCATCATCTTTTCCCTTAACTCCTAATCCCACCATTCTGTATCACTGTGAAGGGAAACACCATCCTCCCAGTTTCTTAGGCTTGCAAACTAGGAGTCATCCTGGACCCTTTGCTATCTCTCAACACCTCCCTGTCATATCCATTATGTTACCAAAACCTGCTGATTCCACCTTTGCAACATCTTACAAATATTACCCCTTTCTTTCCTCTGACACTGCCACCACTCTATTACAGACCTTCATCACATTACGTCTAGACTATTGCAATCTGCCTGGTGGGTCTACCTGCCTCAATTTTCTCCCCTCTCCAATCCATCTTCCATTCAACTACCAAAGAGATTTTCTTAAAGCACAGGTCTGACCATGTCACTCCCCCTCACACTTCCCCCATCATAAACTCCTTTCATTTCCTGTTGGCTTCAGGATCAAATACAAAATGTTCTCCTTGGCATTCAAAGCCCTTCATAACCTAGTCTTCCCCTACCTTTCTAGTCTTTCTACACCTTACTCCTCACCATGTACTCTTTGGCCCAGTGGTGCTGGCCTCCTGGCCATTCCACAAATAAGACACACTATCTCTCAGTTATGAACATTTTCTCTGATTGTTTCCCATTCCTGGAATGCTTTCCTTCCTCAGTTCTACCTTCTGGCTTCCTTAAAGTCCCAATTAAAACCCCTTCTTTTACTGAGAAGCCTTCCCTAACTGCTCTTAATTTTAGTGCCTTCCTTTCTTAATTATTTCTGATTTATCCTGTATATAACTTGTTTGTGTATATTAGTTTGCATGTTTCCTCCTACTGGATTGTGAGCTGCTTGAGAGCAGAGACTGTCTTTTGCCTTTTTTTGTATCAGCATCTGACCAGCACAGAGTAGGCACTTAATAAATATTTATTGACTAACTAAAGCACACAGCTGACACAAGAATTTCAATGTGTCGTTAGTTCATATCTAACTGAATGCAGTATTTTAACTTCATGCTCAAAAAAAATTCTCTCTTATGGAGGCAAATAAAATCCATAACTCCAAAACTAACTCTAACAGGTTAATTCAGTAGTCTAGTGCAGATATTAAAATTACACTCAAGTCACTTGACCTCTGTTTGCCTCAGTTTACTCATTGCTTTAAATTGGGAAAAAATAACATTTACCTCTCAGGGTTATTGTGAAGATAAAATGAGCTAACATTTGTAAGATGCTTTGCAAACTTTGAAGTCCTATATCATTGCTAACTATCATTAGGAGGAGAAAGAGGAGCAGCTGCAGCAGTAGCAGTAGCAGTAGTAGCAGTAGTAGCAGTAGTAGCAGTAGTAGTAGTAGTAGTAGTAGTAGTAGTAGTAGTAGTAGTAGTAGTGGTAGTAGTAGTAGTAGTAGTGGTAGTAGTAGTAGTAGTAGTAGCAGCAGCAGCAGCCAGTAGTAGTAGTAGTAGTAGTAGTAGTAGTAGTAGTAGTAGTAGTAGGAAGATGTTGATGATTACGCTGGTTGTAACCAGGGCTCTAAGCAAAACTGGAGAGTAATTAACATGTGACTCCATTGCCATATCATGTACCTTTTCTTCCATCTTTTCCTTGCTCCTAGATATTCACCATTCTCATTTTATCATCTAATGTTTTAAACCCTGTTATCCATATTTGTAGAAACCTAGATATGGCCTATATATGAACTAAGCTTGGAGGGGCAATGAATCAAAAGCAGAAATATTGATCTTTTGGAATTATGCCCAAGACTGGACCCACAGAGTATATATGCATATGTGTATGCATAAACATATGTGTATACATACATATATGTTTGAATATAAGTGTTTTGATCTTTATAGACAATAAATGTAAATGTCAGTATATTCTTTTCTCCTCTCTTTCTCATAAATGTATGAGATATATATGAGAGAGAGAAAAAGAGAGGAAGGAGAGAGAGAAAGAGAGAGAGAGAGAGAGAGAGAGAATCTCTGTATTTCTTTTCCTTTAACTATTTGCCCAGGAATGAAATATATGGAATTAGCATTACTGCTACATACCATCTGACCCACTCAGCATAATTCTCTGCCCAGGACCTTTGCATTTCACATGGCTCTGTAAAAACAAGAGTCATTGCTTTGAAAGAAAGCTTGGTTGGCACAGTGGCCTGTAAATATTTGCAATCCTGATGCTGGATTCTGAAAATGCAGGTGGACCTCTTGACCCAAAGCGTTACAATAAATCACTGGTCTGAACTGGATAGCTACCTAACTTGTATTTATACAAAACATGCCTAGGCAATATGCAAGACTGACAATAGTGTCTACTATACTTGAGACTCTTCCATTTGGGGAGCTACTTAGAGACCTGCTCCAAAAGTCTGATGCCCTGGGGATATTGTCATGAGGACACATGAGCAAGAAGCAAAACATTCTCAGATTGACAGATAAGAAGAGTACTGTAGGACTGTGGAACAAAGAAGTCAGCATTAGTCTTTCCATAATAACGTGATTCAGGCTTCAGTCTTTAAGTACAACATTCACCGTAGCCTACCAAATGCCAAGCTTTGAGCATCACTTGATAAAATTGTCTTGGTTTTTGTTTGTTTTGTCAGTCATTTCTTTTAAGTCAGAGGAGTACAGTTACATAAAGATTAAAGAGCATTTTTCCCATACCAGGAATCTTTAAAAAATTCTTTATTTATAAATTTTAGAGTTTTTCAATATTTTCATAATCGTTCTATTTTGGTTTGTTTGGAAATTTAATACAGAAAAGTACAACTCAAAATATTAGAGTTATAAGGGGCCTCAGTGGTCATCTAGTTAAACTCTCATTTTGTAGATGAGAAAGCTGAAGTTTAGAGAGCATGCGACTTGCTTAAGAGAGAAGAGATTAAAAAACTCAACTAAAAGAACAATTTCTTTTTATGTCTTAGTTAAGTACAAATGTATATATGTTTACATATGTATTATATATATATATATATATATATATATATATATATATATATATATATATATATGTACATGCATTTTCTATGAAAAAATAGAGATTTCTTCTACTTAGAAGAACAGAAGTTTCTTCTACTCAGGAGAAATTAAACTAAAATATTCCATTATTGCAAGTCTTTTTTTTTTCTTTGCATGAATGTTTTCCATCTTTTAGGTTAACTTAACAAGTAAAGAATTCTACAGAAAAGAAGCATGCTTTCAAATAGATATAAAGGGATATCATCTCCTTATTCAAACTATCAGGTGATTTTTAAATAATGTTTTAAATAGTCCAAGATTATTTAGACATATTCAACATACCCACCGATTATAATTTCAACATATATGTTTATTTTTGTGTAGCACTTAAATTCCTTGAAGTTCATAAACCATTTGCTTCTATATGAAGGTAGGTTGCTTTTCCCAGTCCTCTGGTTACTTCAATTTCAACACAATTTATACACTCAGGTTACATTTTCTTTTTATTTAAACATATACTGGTTCTTTGTCCTTTATTACAGTGGTATGTTATTTCTCAGAATTGCAGAAATCTGAAAATTGGCAGGAATCTCACAGACCATCTATTCAGCCCATCCTGAACCAGAATTCCCTTGATGACATGCCTGTAAGTGGTCATCTAGCCTTTGTTCCAATACCTCCAATGAGGGAGAACTCACTACTTCCTAAGGTAGCTCACTCTACTTCTGAACAGCTGTAATTGTTATGAAGGGATGTCTTTTGTCTTTTTGTCCTTTTTAAAATCTGGGGGTTTGCTTTTTGTTTTCCATCAGCAAAGCTCAATTTGTTCATTTACAATTTCTTTCTATTGTGTCCATAGTTCTTTTCTTTGGGGTAAAATAGAAAAACAAAACCCTAATCCCTCTTGATAGACACTGAAATGGCTGAATACAATATCATGCCCTTTCATAAATTTCTTTTTTGTCAAAGTTAGTCTCAATTCCTTCAAATGATCTTCATGAGATCGGATCTCAGAGCCCTTCACTCTTTTGATGACTCTATCCTGGATGGTCTTTAGCTTATGAATATCCTCCTTAAAATGTTGCCCTTGTACTGAAAGTATTATTAGAGATGTGTTTTGAAGAAGTCAGAGTTCAGCAGAACTCTAGGACACAATGCATAATCATTCTCAGTTTAATAAATTTGAATCTTTCCTGAACAGAGGTCCACATGGTGGACCTTAGCAATATTTCATCATATTCAGTTGGTGTTAAAGTTTATCTCAGTCTATTAAATGTAATGAATACTCAGCTTAATTTTATCTTAAAAATACTCAAGAAATTCAGATAATATGATATAAATATGCAATGAGTTATAATTTCGTTGTCTTAAACTAAAATCATCCATGATCCCTCTCAGGCCTTATAATAGCAACAAACCATTATCTTCTACTGCTTTCAAATACATGACGTACATTATGGCCAAATTTGACTTGCTGTGTTTCTTGAGCACGGTCTGTGCTTTTGTGTCACCATGGAAATGGGAAATGTGCAGAACTTAAAGACCTATATTCAAATTCTGACTCTGACATTTACTACCTTTAGGAACTTGGATAAGTCACTTAACCACTTGGAACCTCCATTTGTAAAATAAGAAAGAGGGCCTCTAAGGTCCATTCTAGCTTTTAGTCTAAATTTCTATGAATTGCCTGCCTATCATCTCTGCCTGTCCTTTAACACTATCCCTTAAGAGATATTTCTTCCATGGAATGTTTCCTGATCTTACAACAGAGTAGCATTGCTTTCTCTTCTGAACTCTCAAAGAAAAGCTTATATACTATTTTCCTAATTTTACTTTGTTTTCTATTTATCTTATCCTCCATTAAAGTATAAGTTCCTCTGGGTTGGGGACTTGGTCTTATTTAGTTATAGCTAGCATTTATAGAACACTTTAAGGTTTGCACAGGGTATTTTATCTTTATAGTAGCACTGGGTAGTAAGTCTTACAATTTTCCCCATTTTCAGAATTGTAAATTTATTTGTCTTGTATTCACAGTTCGCTGTCCACAGTAATTATACACCAAACATTTATTTATATGATTTGAAGCAAATGAAGGGGAAAACATCAGGGTAGTCAGCAACTGCCAGCCCTTTTAAAATATGGCCACTGTGATAAGATAAAGGCATTAGTCATATCAAGACGTGCTTAAAGGCTTTATACTCCGTGGAACAGCCTAGTATTAATAGTTCAGCCATTATCAACCACTTTTCTCCAACTTGTCTCTATTATGTGCCCTCTCTGTGTGGGATACCTTGGGTGTATCAATGGTACATGTCCCTTTCATAGAAAGAATTGACCTAGCTCATATTCTGGGGGGAAAACAGAATCATGGCAAATCAAAACTATATCCCTTCCTCCCTCAAAAGCAAGGGTTGTTACTACACACTCTTCCCAGAGTGGGTGAGTCAAGGCTATGAATAAAAGCTTGTGGGCCTCTATATTGGAATATCCATTTAGAAAAACAAATGACTTATTTTTAAAGTGAATGTTCATAATTGTGTTTTCACTTGCAACCAAAAGTCTTTCATTATCATCAATATGTATTGACGCCTACTGAGTTCATGGCACTCTATTAGGTACATGTTTTGAGATTCAATTCATCAACTTGACATGAGCCATAATACAATCAACATGGAGAATATAGAATAGTTCTTTTGTTTCCTTGTGGAAAATAATGACTCCAAATAGGATAATGTAATTCCCTTTGTCGTTTTTGTTCTAGCAATAATAAATATAGAAGCAAAAAGTAACTCAATTATTAGGTTTACCTATTGGCTCCAATTAAACTACATTAGCAATTCATGTTTGTTCAAGTTCATTTCAAGCAATGCAGTGTTCTAATAGCTCATGACAGTGCAAGTACTGTTCAAATCATAATTTCTTACTGAAATTACACCGCAATATATTTCAAACCATATTTTATTTTACTTCTCATTTTCCTGGTTTTTCATTTCTTTGTCTAATTAAAATACTGGTGTATGTAACTCAGGCATATAAAAATGAGAATTAAATAAAAGCAATATATAATGTTATTAACTACTTGTTCTTTAATAAAAGAAGAAATGTGGAGTGATAGAGAACTAGCCTTGGAAACAGAAGATCTGGGTTCAAGTGCCTCTTTTAATACGTAATTGGTATGTGACCACAGATAAATCACTTAGCTTCTCAGTGCTCTAGACAATTCTCTAAGACTAAGTTGCAGATGAGGTGCTCATTGCATTGATAGGGGGAATTTCCTAATCTAGTAGTTCCTTATATTGATCAATGAAATCAAGATCCTGTCCATATTCCAATTCATTTCTAGTAAATAGGCACAAGGCTAACCAACCTCCTTTATATATCACAATTAAAAGCATTCTATGGTAGTAGAATCAGATGCCATTGTGCTAAAGAGAAAAGAATGACCTCAACCAGCATATGTGATCTACTTGCCAAATAGAGAGATTTGGAAACCAAAGGTAACACTGGTTCGGAATATAAACTCATTTGAAAACTCTCAGAAAGGAGGGTAGTGGAAGAATGTGAATAGTAGATAGTAAGAAGAAATAGAGGAAGAAAAGTTATTAGAAGCCTGGAAAGAGGATTAAGTCAAATCATCCTAAGAATATTTAAGAATGAAATAGAAAAAAAAAAGTCAGCAAATAGATGAAAAAATGGGAACAATCCATTCAAACTTGTCTGTCCAACTATTTTTTCTACCAGTGACAGTGGAGCCACCAAATTTGAACTTTTATTAACTGATATTTGGCATGAGGAAGAAAAAATGAAACTAATGAAAATAAAGATGGTGATAGCAGTTGGAATATAGTGATATACACAGGAGGTCTGTGTAGGAGGCAATACAATCTATTTTTGTTTGGTTTAAAGAAAAGAATAATTGGAAATTCTAATTTTATGTAGTCCTTCAGCTTTCCAAGTATGAAATAATAAATGATACAAATTAATATTCAACCAACTTTTCAAAAACAGAAATCACTTTTTGATAAAAAAGTATAGTGATGGGATCCAAAATATTTTCCTATAAATTCCCTTTACTCATCAGAAGCTTAATAAAACTAGTCTTTGGCCATTTCCCCTTGTTATCTGTGGTCTAGCCACTTATCTGACACATATGTGAAGCAGATGGTTATGTAGGGTCCTAACCAGGACATGCAAGCTAAATAAAATAATTTGTTAAAATATCCTGCCAATTCATTTAAATTATCTTTCATGGTTTGAGAACTGACCTTCTTTGAAAGAAAATCAGAGCAAAGATGGAGAAAATAGTGCTTTAAATATATGATATTTATATAGTATATACAATATTATGGTTAAAGGTAGGATGAATCTTACATATACCCACTTATGAACTTTTTTCTCTCTCCTCAGTCCAATTACTTCCCTATTTTACCATTTACAGCTGCTGGGTCTGAGGAGATTCTGGTGATAGTGTCCAGTCGTGACCCCTATATTCTGTTCCCTCTGATGTCCACAGATAGGGTTATGGAAGTCTAAAGGATGCGGAGAAAGGAGAGATGGGAATGCAATCAAGCTATAACAAATGGTGCATTACCTTCATCAAAATTTAATGATTTCCCTGCCTTTTCTCTCCTACATACACAGCAATACCCCATGGACGATAGCTCTAGAGCTAGAAAAGATCTTATAGCAATCTAGTCCAAATGTTTAGTTTGATAGATTAAGAATATGAGAACCAAAGTCAAACGATTTATTCAAGGTCATACAGATAGTAAGTTTCAGGTATGATGTTTGAATGCTTCCTAGACTGGTCATTGTATATGATGAGAAAATTGTGTAGCCAATCAGAGTTTCCCTAGAGTTATTACCATACCCACAAGATATCTGTTTTTGGTGTTGAATAAAGTGAAACATTTTAAGAATCTTCACTATCCTATTTTAAATGTTAGGAATCAGTCACATATGTTCAGTGGATACTCTGTGTATCCCCTTGAACAAAAAAGAATTTTTAAAGTGCTCAGTGTAATTTCTTCCTGTGATGTTACACCTAATTACTATTTTGATGGATAGACTTTTCGACTAAGAATATAAACTGCATGCAACTAACAAAGGAGTGCTTATCTCTTTAACAGGTATAATCAGAAACAACCATCAAAGAGAGCAAGTAATGCCTACCTTTTAATGAGCCATGTTAAAAAACATACACATTACCAGAGAGATATAGCTTCATAATAGCGCTCCAGGCATGCAAAATTCAACCTTGTGTTTTCTAGGCTGAGGAACACACTCTCAACTGAGAGTGGGAAGGCAGAAGAAAGTTTCATTTTCTTACCAGTTGCATAGAGGAGTGTAATAATAAAATCATTCCATAGATGGGCAAGTTTTCCCCTTTTAAAGAAATAAATGACATCAGCTTTTCTCATAATTCTGGAAGAAATCCAGAGTTTCTAAGCAGTAGATTCATATTTGAAAGCATGTGGTACCATTAGAATAATCCATTACTGCTGGAGGTATTGAGAACTCCTTTTGCCCCCTGGATGTTCTTAAGGAAGCATTATAAAAAGTACAATGAGGAGTAGAAAGACTCACATATGCTAGCTCTGAACCCACAGCCCATGGATTTCCTCTAAAAAGAACTCCCAACAAATTCTGGAACAGTGGAAGCTGTGCAGCAACACAGTGAAGGAGATTTCCGTTCCAGAGAGCTCTGAAAAACCAATCCCAAAGGTCCATCTTGTACCGGATGGGAGTGGAGCCCTGCCCTGCCCTGGTCATGAAGCATTGAGAGGAGTGAGCAGGCTTCAGGGACGGAATCTCCAGTGGCCGCGAAGGTCCCTCCACCCACAGATGCACAGGTCAGTGAGAGAGACGTCTGGATGGGCTGAGAGGGGAGTGGGGTGTCTCCATAACTCAGGCCCCCTCGGGAGGCAGCAGCAGAGGCAGTGGGCAGCCAGAGGCTCCTAGAGCAGGCAGGAGTTCAGCAGGAGCTCCATTACAGAAGGTCTCTGCATAAACCCCCTGAGGGAACTGAGCCTAGGAGGTGGCCCTGCCCCCCACCTGAGAACC
>CM053771.1:80876531-80897192 GCA_028658325.1 Potorous gilbertii | reverse complement strand
AAACATAGTTAGTCTTACACAACACGACTATTATGGAAGTCATTTGCAAAACTACACAGATATGGCCTATATTGAATTGCCTGCCTTCCCAAAGGGAATGGGTGGGGAGGGAGGGATGGGGAGAAGTTGGAACTCAAAGTTTTGGGAACAACTGTTGAGTATTGTTCTTGCTACTAGGAAATAAGCAATATAGGTAATGAGGAATAGAAAGTTATCTGGCCCTACAGGACAAAAGAGAAGATGGGGTAAGGGAAGGGAGGGATGCTAGAAGAGAGGGCAGATTGGTGATACGGGTAATTAGAATGCTCAGTGTACTGGGGTGGGGGGAGGGGACAAATGGGGTGAAAATTTTGGAACCCAAAATCTTGTGAAAATGAATGTAAAAAGTTAAATAAATAAATTTATATTAAAAAAAAGTACAATGAAGTTCTGAAAGAAGGACGAGAGAGAGGGAGGACAAAAATGGGAAAATGCAAAGGGAAACCTACTTAATTGATTAAGGGCTTATATATTAATATAACTATTATTATATATAACTATATATAACATATTATAACTATATATATAATAGTTATATAACTATTATATATATAGTTATAATATGTTATATATTAATATAACTCATATTAACTATATTAATAGGAATGCCACAGAAATAGTAGAGAAGATTGCTCTAAAAGAATATTGTGCAAAGAACAAAAACTCACAGAAAAGACTGTGCTGGGTGGTAGCAGGGACGGGCCAGGGAAAGCAGCGTGATAGAATGGAAAGTTCTGGGTTTGAATTCTACTTCTGCTTACTTCTTGTCTGACAGTGGGCAAGATAAAGTTATTACCACTTTTTCAATTTCCACCCCTACCCCAGAAAAAAGTGGGAAATAGTATAAAACTAATAATACATTTCAGTCTGTCAAGAAGTTTTCATTGTATGTCTGCTCTGTGCCTGGTACTAGCTAAATCCTGAGGATACAGAGAAAGGCTATAAACGTTCCTACCCTGAAGAAACTCACATTCTAATAGGGAAGACAACCTACAAATATCTATCTGTCTATCTATCCAATCTATCTATCCATCTAAACACATAGACACATATGTGCATATACATATGCATACATGAATTTATATGACATGTATGTATATGTGTGTATATATGTGCATATATACATACATATTTATATGATTAGATAGAGTGGATTGAAGAGAATCTCAGAGGAAAAGATACCAGCAGCTGGGAGATCTGGAAAAGATTTCCTATAAAAGATGGGACTTATACTGAGTTTGAAAGGAAGTTAGGGAAACTCTAAGGTAGAGGTAGAAAGGTGAGAACATTTTAGGCATGGGGAATAGCCAATGCGAAGGCATGGAGAATGAGTATTGCTTGAGAGAACTCTAAGTCGGCTAGTGTAGCTAGATAACAGACTTTGTGGGGCCAATAAATTATGAAAAGACTGGACAGGGAAGGGTCAGGTTGTGAAGGGCTTTCAATGCCAAACAGAGGATTTTATGTTTGATCCTGATAGGGAGGTAATGTGGTCAGACCAATGCTTTAGGAAAAAGACTTGGCAGCTGAGCAGAAGATGGGTTGGATTTGGGAAAGACTTGAGGAGGGTAGCCCACCAGCAGGCTATGGTGACGAGTCTAGACTTGAGGTGATGATTGTCTGCACTAAGGTGGTGGCACAGTCAGAGGAGAGAAGGGGACAGGCATACCTTGTTTTATTGTGCTTCACTTTATTGTACTTCACAGATGCTGCATTTTTTACAAATTGACGTTTTGTGGCAACCCTTCATTGAGCAAGTCTATTGGTGCCATTTTTTCAACAGCTCATGTTCACGTTCTGTCTCTGTGTCACATTTTGGTGATACTCACAATATTTCAAACTTTTTCATTACTATTATTTTGTCTGTTATGATGATCTATGATCAGTGATCATTGATATTACTATAATTTTCCGGGGCATCACAAATTGTGCCCATATAAGACAACAAACTTAATCGACAAATGCTGCGTGTGTTCTGACTGCTCCACTGACTGGCTGTTCCCCCTGTTTCTCTCTATCTCTTCTGGCCTCCCTATTCCATGAGACTCAATAATATTGAAATTAGATCAATCAATAACCCTACAATGGCCTCTAAGCGTTTAAGTGAAAAGAAGAATCAAACACTCAATGTGGCAAACTTCAATGTTGTCTTATTTTAAGAAACTGCTACAGTCATCCCAACCTTCAGCAACTATCACCCTGGTCAGTTAGCAGCCATCAACCTTGAGGCAAGACTCTCCACTAGAAGAAGATGATGATTCACTGAAGGCTCAGATGATGGTCAGCATTTTTTAGCAATAAAGTATTTTTTAATTTAAGATATATATACATATATATATATGTGGTTTACTTATGCATGATACTATTGCACTGTTAATCTACTATAATATGCTGTAAACATAACTTTTATTTACACTGGGAAACCATAGAATTCCTGTGACTCACTTTATTGTGATATTTACTTTATTGCAGTGGTCTGGAACTGAACCCACAATATTTCCAAGGTATGCCTGCGTACAAGAAATTGTTGTGAAAGTAGTAGTACAAATAGAAGTCAGCAACATATTGGTTACATGGGGCTAGTGTAAATGAGGGGTTGAAGATGACACTGAATTTATGGGCCTGAGTGCTTGGAAGGATGCTAGTATCCTCCATGGTATTAGGAAAGGAAACCTAATAAAGAAATGAGAAGAATGCAAAGTGTTACACTTCAAGCAAATGATGAAAGAAAACTGATACTGGGTGACACTAAAGAAGCAAGGTGGGACAGTTCAATTGTTTTTATTATGTGACTGAACCCACTTTGCTTAATGAACTCCTCCCCTCCCCCAAATGATCACCTAAACAAATGAAAGAACATAGAATGCAACAGAACTTGGAAACGACGGAAAAGCAAGCATATTAAAGAATGTAAATTCTGAAGACGGGGAATCTGATAGCCATTTGGAATTACCTAACCTACTTCAGTGACTTCCTTCTAATGTTCTCTGGAACTTAAGACAAATGCAGAGCTGCAGCAGTTGTCTTTAGGGTGTATCTGGAGGCTATTCCTACCCTTTCAGAACTGTCATTTTGGCCTGGAAAAAGCATGCCCAAACATTGCTCCTGTGTATCTCTTCTAACAAAGCACCTCTGAAATCTATTTTGTCTATAGGTTTTTGGTATTCAACAATTCTAAATGAATCTACAGGTTGAAAGCAGCAGGCATCCCCTAAATCTGAGTAAGATCTTTCTCTTTACGCTTGTCCAAACCTATACCCCATGATAGTCAAGCTGCAGAATTATAATTGTAGGAGTGTGTACAGGAATGTACAGTCAGGTAGTAACCAATGGATGCTATGTATCCAGACTGTTCCTGCTGTCTAGAGGACTCTACCATCTTCCCCAGTTGGCCCCAAATCATAGACTGTGGGTAGTGAACTTATCTCGTAAATCACAACCAACAAAGATTCCTTCAAATCCACATCTTTCCCTCACACGTAATTCTCCCCAGGACTTCTCTCCCCTCTTCCTGTTTTATTTCTTCCTTTCATGTTTTAATGTACATACAGATGAAAACTTATTCAATAATAGCAAGAGAATAGTAAGATCATTGCTGGAAAATGTATGCCAATAATTGTGAGGACTTAGGGGTAGGAAAAATAATATTTCAAGGGAACAGTAGAAAATAATTACACACTACCAGGACAGTTTTGAAAGTTATACACTGAATTTATTATATATGTAAAAATAAAATCAAACTCTACATAACAGAAATTTATGGTCTCTCCTACAATCCTCTTCTGCTTCATATTGGATATGTAAGTGCTCTTTTGTTAAGTTCAGAAGAAAGAAGAAAGAAAAGAAAAACAATCATTCTCAATAGCACAGTGAATAATTTTATAAAAGATTTTATGGGGGAAAAGAGAAGTGAATACTTTTCCAGCAGTTTTGAGGATCTGTTCCATGTTTACCCACCAGAATAACAAAAACTTCAACGTATACAAAGTATATCATTCTACCAATAATGGAGGTAAACCAACAGCACAAACTTCTAAAGCAAAATTCTTAAATCAAACTCAAAAAGGCTTCAATATATTCAGTGAGGGAAATGAGAGAACAGTGGGCTAAGCATTTCTGGCACTTATGAGATCCTCTGTGGAGCTAGCACTCTCTTGCTTGATTTATCTTCTTGAACATTGATCCATACATAATATCACATCACATTAAACTGAAGGTGATCTAGTGCATTAATTAAGCCATTGTTATACTATCTTTAATTTATGCAACCAATTTATTGGGCTTTCTCAAATGCTTATTTAAGCTCCTGGACCCATCCCCTCCTTTCCTCTCCACTTGTTTCTGGGTTAGGAAATAGAAGAGTCATTTCTCCCCTTAATTAGCCATTAAACATCATTTCAGAAAGATGTTTCACAAGTTGTAGGAAACATATAATGCTTAGAACAAAATAAGAACTAAAATTTTACTCAATAACTTCTCAGAACTATTTTTTCTTAAGAGTCTGGACTGGAAAGCATGACAACATATGTGATTTACAATTCCTCTGACTTTAATCATAAGGATTAGGTGCCTATATTAAACAAAATACCACCTGCTATTCTATAATTTCTAGTTACATCAGTCACTGAAAATAAACATGGATTACATCTTCTTAGAATCCTCTATTTTTATTAGTGCAAGAAATACTATATAATGCAGAGGTCCACTACTACTACCATTCTCTCTACCTCCCACACTTACCTTCACTTCCATCCTTCTGGAAACTCTAAGGAATTAGATGTCTGTTGGGGAGTCAATTTCAGACTGCTGTTGTGTGTCAAGTCAAGATGGGAAGCATCCTATTTTAAGGATCAAAGAGGAACCAGTATGGAGGAGCAACAGTCACCATGCTCATGGGTCTTCAGGAACTTGACAGTTCTAAGGGACGTACTTTGGATCTCTTCTTTACCATGAGAGGTGCTGACCTGAACTGCAGATTTCTCTCTGTATCTGCCCCCTTTAACCTTGATACCCAGTCCTGCTGTCATCTTAGCATAGTCCTATGATGAAAGTCTTCTCTGGCTATGGCAAGAAATGCCCCAAAGTTATCATCAATAATTGATGACAAAATATTGCTTTAGGTATCTCTCTGGTGACTGTTAAAAACTCCTTGACTTCTTGCTTAGCAGTCATTCACCTTTACTATCTGAGTCTTTTCAGAATCTAGGTGGGGGAGTGCAATTTTTCAAAGGAGCTATCTGACCCACATTCCACTTGGGAGCACAAGCTGATCAATTCTCTAAATTTGTCCAGTAAGTCTTCCTACTTAACATTTCTCCTCTGAAGACATTTTCTCCCTCTCTTTTCACTCTCATTCATATCCGGGAAAGATTTCCTTCTTTACATTCAGTTCATCCTGTCCAATCTAGGTCTAGGAATTTCCATTGCATCCACTTAAACTTCCATTCTATAGGTAGAAAGCTGTTCTATAGTTTACCTTTTTGATGAGTACTCCCTTCTGTTTAGCTGAAACATGGATTTACCCACTGGATATTATTTATCCTATACCTCATTTCAGCAGAGGCAACTACTTCTCCTACCCTGAATGAATGAATGAATGATGAGTGAGTAAGTGAAATAGTACTGGGCATGGAAATAGTAAAATGACAATTTCTACTTTTGGTGAGCTCGTATTTCAACACAAGAAAAAACATATTTAATAGAGTTTAACTGCAAAGTGAATGACAGTGCCTGACGATTCTTAGGGTCTGTGTGTGTGTGTGTGTGTGTGTGTGTGTGTGTGTGTGTGTGTAGTCTTACCCTTCTCATTGTGGGAAGAGAAGGAATAGACAGACGTCTTGCTCCCCATATGCCTCTTTCAGACCGTGCTTTATTTCTCTTTGTATCTCTATCACGCCCACAGTGGTGGCTTGACATATATGTTTTGAATGATTTGCTTCTGTCACCATGATAACAAAACTTTCTCTTTTGAAGTCCACTTATAACACACACTTTCTATCAACAGTCTTTATTGTGAGAATAAAGTACAACAGTCCTCTACTGGCTTGACTTGCCTTCCTAAATTGTCCTGTGGTACAATGGGAAAAGCATTGAATTTGAAGACTAAAATCTTGGGTTTAGATTCTGGTTGTATTGCCTAGAATTTATGTGACTTTATGACATTCTTTTATCTCTCTGTGATCTTGTCTAATTTTGGTTCTATTGTCAACTCTGTTAAGATTACTCTTGTGTTACATCCTTAATTGTACTATACTCAACCTTTTTTTTTTTTTGGCCAGTGCCCACCCCTAATATAGCTATAGAGTTTTATTTTTTTTTATGGTAGAAGTGGTGGTTGTAATTGTGGTTGCAATCGTATTTTTCTGTTCTATTCCCCAGTTTCCCAGTGTCACTAAAAACAGTTCTAGGTCGCTACAGTTCACTATATGTAACTTTATATGGACCGGTTGTGACAGACTTGTGACAGAGCCTTCCAAACTTGAATTGATCTGATCAGCCACAGTCAGATATGCTGTACCTTAACTCTAACATAGTGATCTGATTTTGTTCCTCTTTGGACATGAAGGAAAATAACCAGCCCACTGTATCTAACTATAATGTTAGATATATTCAATGTTTCCGGGAAATACTTTCACTGGTATCTTGTTGATTCCTTATAAGACTCTCCAAAACAATGTTCCCAGATTTTTCAAAATACTGAGTCATTTCCCTACTTCTCCCTCTTATCTACCATTTCTTTGCTACTGTCTCCTTTCCTCTCATAAGATGAAGTCATTTCTTACTTATTGAGAAGGCTGAGGCTATGTGTGACATGAACCACCTAAACTTTCTTTCCCAAAATACTTCTGTTCCCTAACCTTCTATCCCAATCTCAAGTCTCTCTAAATCCTTACCAATCTTCTTCTGCTTCATCTCTGCCTCTTCAAACCTCCTGACACTCCCCCATCTTAGTGCATCCAAACATCCACTACTGAGTAAAACTTCGATCATGTTACTACCACATTATTTAAAAATGTTCAGTAGCTCTCCATTGCTTTAGCCAACAAAATCCAACCTCTTTAATATAGAAGTCAAACTTCTTCACGATCTGACTCCAACCTACTTCCCATCTTATCTCTTTCAGCTGCCCTACAATGATCATGTGCTCTGGCTGACCTCTCACCGTTCTTCAAACATACTTGGAGTTTTCTCATCTTTTGTACTTATTCCTCTAATTAGGGCAGGGGTGTTTAACCTAAAGTACTTGACCTTTAACAATAAATTTTGATAACTGTATTTTAATATAGTAGACTCTCCTTGTAATCTTATGTATTAACAATAATAAAATAATAATTAATAAAAACAGCTAGCAGTTACATAGCATCTAGTATGCGAGCACTGTGCTAAGCACTTTACAAATATTACATCATTTGATCCTCTCCACAACCTGGGAGGTAGGTGCTGTTATCTCTATTTTACATCTAAAGAAACTGAGGGAAACAGAGGTTGACTTGCCCAGCATCACACAGCTAATAAGTGTCTATGGCCAGATTTAAAACCAAGTCTTTCTGACTCCAGGTCCAGCACTCTATTCACTGCACCTAGTGCTGCCTATAAAAACCCTTTTTCCTAAGAAAGTTCACCAGATTGCCAAAGGAATTTACGGCATAAAAAAGACCATCAACTACCAGATTCAAACTCCTCTTCTCTGCTTGTTGAAATCTTACCTTTGTTTCAATAACCAACTGAGAGAAAACCATCATGAAGGTCCTCATGAACCTTGTCGGAAGTGATTTCTACTTCCCCTCAAATTGTATTATATTCTGCACCACCATTGTGACATTTACCATATAAAACTTTGTATTGTAGATTGAATACGTCTGAGCTCTGCTCATTGAATATGAACTCCTAAAGAATGTGGACTGGGCACAATTCACAGTCATTCTGAACCTCAGAATTAGAAGGTACTTCAGAGGTCAACTTACTCAACCTGCACCTGAACAAAAACATGCACTATAATATGCCCAGCAAGTGGTCATTCAGCCTTTGTTTGAAGACTTTGAGTAAGAGGTAATCTACTACTTCACTATTTGTCCCTGCCACATGATTCAGTATCTAGTGCAATAGATGACTTACAGCCAGAAAACTCAAATAATCACTTCCTTCGATAAAAAAGGACACATGTACCCCCAGGTAAAAGCAATTCCTAACGTAGTTAGAAAGCAACTCACAAAAGTGAAAATTACCCCAGTTTTGTACCATAGATTCTTTGTTCTACTAGAGTAGAATAGTGCATATCATCATCATCATCAGTTACTTTAAAGTTTACAAACTGCTTTATATGCATTATATCATTTGAGACTTACAACAACAGGGCCTAGTTATATGATTCCTGTTTTAAATGCCTTTGAAGTTAACAGACTCAGAAAAAGGAATGTTCCACTTTTTCATTCACGTTTAGGCTCTCTCCACAATTTCCTGGAGTCCACGAGCTTGTGAAAATGAAGAATAGGTGGCATGAAAACATAGCATCCTTCTGAAGGTTGAAATGGCAAATGACACATCTCAAGGGGAAAGTCCATACCACTAAGAACCAGTATCACACATGGCTTATTCAAAGAAGCAGTTTCCTTAGCTTGACTTTCTTCCATTGTCAATTTTTAAGCCTAGTTAATCCTGTGCAATGGCCATTCAGTTTATTGTTTGAATTGAACATGGAAGACAGCTGCATGCCTTGGATGAGCTGGAAAGATAATTCACTCTAGCCTAGGAATACTTCTTATTCTGTGTTCATATGCATTTAAAAGAATTAAGATAAGACATTGTTCTCTGAAGAATATAAAAATCAATTTGCCGCATTATTGTGTGTAGGTAGTTTGATCTGTTAGACTTTTATAAATTATTGGAATTCTCAGGTTAATATATTTCTCAGTAACTTTACAAGAACAGTTTTAAAGAAAAACAATCTATTTTAGTGTTCTTGTCATAATTATTTGTTTTTAATTTTCAAAATTCATACAAGAAAACATGTCTTTGCAACTTCACTTCCATGAGAAATAAGCACACTAAAAATCACAAGAGATATCATCCTAATAACTTCTCTAGCTATATTGTTCATATACTTTAGCAAAATGCTGCAGGGTTGGTTTGGGATCCAGAAATCAGTTAGGTGGGGCAGTGGCTTTATTACTAGGTCTGGAGTCAGAAACTTCAGTTCAAATCCAGCCTCAGACACATCCCAGCTGTGTAACCCTGGCCAAATGACTTAACCTCTGTTTGCTGCAGTTTCCTCAACTATAAAATAAGGATATTAACAGCACCTGCTGTTATTACTTCTTAAAGTTGTTGTCAGGATCAAATGAAATAATATTTGCAAAGCAATTGACACATAGTGCACATTATAGAAATGTACATTCCATTCCCTTCCTGCAGAAATGAAAGAGACCAAAGGATTTTCATTACTCAGAAGCCTCAGGTCTACATATCATGAGTACATTCTAAAATAAGAGTTGAAAAATGCTAGACAAAGTGTACAAAACATCGTAAGAAGCAAAATGAACTCCCTTCACATACAATAAGTAGCTAATCACTTACGTCTAGCACAAAATACAAAGAGAAGAGAAATATTTCATGTAAGTATAGTGAGATGCCCTGGATTTACCCATTCAGAAATGTGTATTTATTATATTATGCTGAGCTCTGGTATACTACAGGGCTTTCTCACTGAGATTACAAAGCACAAAACAAAACAACACAAAAACATACCTAGCTGCCTCAAGTAGATGCAAAATGAATATCACCTGATTTTATGTCAGTGTCTACATCTGTGTCTGTCTCTATCTTCTATGCCCATACTTACATCTATATTGATAGGATATCTATCTATATTATGTCTCCATCCATATCTTTATCTGTCTACACCTTTGTCTATTTCTATATATGTATATCTATATCTATCTATGTATATGGCTCTATTTATGTCAACATCTATGGCTATATCTCTGTCTAAATCTATACTTCTATCTATCTAGATCTATATGATATTATGTGTATCAAATGTATTTGATACCTATGTGTATTTGTGTATATCCTAGACCTGCAGACAAGTGATTCTGAGCTGGTCCCAGAACTGAGTAGTAGGGGTTAATAAGGATGCATCATGTCTAGAAAAGTTACAGTTCTTGTAACTTAATGCTTTTTATTTGCATTCTTAATTGCTCCCTGTCACAAAAGCTCATCTTTTTCAATGATAGTATTCTCAGTGGCACCAAATAGTTTCAAAAACCTGGTCCCCTAAAGTCTCAGGAGAATAACAGTTGCAGGTGACCCAAAAGGTAATGAAAAGACATTCTTTTTTTTAAGGTCTCTTCCAAAACTAAACTCTGACGAAAGATATGGTTTCATGAAATAAAGGTAAAGGTAAGAGCAAAGCTTTAAGGCAGAGGTTCTTATGTTTTGTGTCATCAACTTCTTTGGTTGTTGGGTGAAATCTATGGTATCCTTCTTAAAATAATGTTTTAAAATGCACGAAATGAAATACAAATGATTACAAAGGGAATTAATAATATTGAAAGTTACCAAAATGTATATTTTTTAAAAAATGGGACCCCAAATCATGAACCCCTGCTTTAAGAGAAGAGCGTCATGCCGGGGGAATTTTACCAGGTTAAATGCATTTATTTATTTAAGTTGTATCTTGGAACCAATTCTAAGGAAATGCCCTAAAATTTTTGAAAACTTACAGCATCCGTTGCTCCTTTTACTGAGAAGACAGTACAGATTTAGGCTGCCTCAGGAGACAAGTACCTTTTGATGGAGGACAAGAGAGCCATGGCTTATTATTATTGGGTGCATTACTTAAGAATTCATCTTAGTGTGAAACAAAATTGTTTGGATAGACCTTATTTAAGGATTACCCTCTATTGTGTAGTTGTGAACAGGGAAATTATTTGAGCTCCTCTATTATTGGAGATGAGAGGCAGTGTGTTGTAGTAGGTAAAGTGGAGTCAGGGAATCAGAAAGATGTAGGTGTAAGAGTCTCTAACATGTACTGGCTGTGTGACTCACAACATGTCACTTCTTTTCAATGCCTCCAAACAACTCTCTACAGACTAAATTGTTTTCATGGGTTTGGGAGTAGGGTTAAGTGACTTGTCTAGGGTCACATAGCTAGTAAGAGTCTGAGGCCACTCAGACTCAAGTCTTCCAGACTCTAGGGTCAGTGTTCTATCTACTGAACCATCTAACTGACCCTTACGTATTTTTTTTGTTTTGTTTTTGTAGAGAAGAACCTGATCTGCATTAGTAGAGAAAGTCCCTCACAGTTTGTTTCTTATATCTTTGAAACCACAGATCTGGCCCAAATATAACATAATTAAGAAATTTCTTGTGAAATTGACAAGATACATACCAATAGAAACTAAGAAAAAATTCCTGGGAAATTCTTTACAAATGTAATTAAATCATTTTTTCAACTAGATCCAGGATCAGTATGAAGTATCAGTGACCCCATGATATTTATTTATTTAGGAAGGTCCATGTGTTTTCACACTTTTTTTGCTTGCCTTTGAATTCTTGAACCATTAGTTTTTTACTCCCTTTTCCCCTTTCTAATCATCTTGGCCTAATGAATAATTTTTACAAAACAAACAGAAAAAAGACAAATGGACCTTCATCCATCATTTCTACATTGGCTGCTCTCCAAAGTACTTTGTTCTGACAGTTGTTTCTACTTCTGTCTTCACTGATAATAGATTAAAGCCAAGGCTGGTACACATGAGGTTGCTTTATTTTCATGTATAAAATCTTACTATAAGGAATTAGACTTTGAATATTCTAATCTTGGAAAGAAATGGATAATTAAAAGTAAAACCATTGCTGATTGTTAATTTGAAACTTGACATAGGATAGAGTTAACATTTATAGTTATACATATATTCATGGTCATATAGAGTAGATCTAAATAAAGTCACTGGGTGTGTAGAACACCTGTCACATCCATCTTACTTACAAAAAAACACAGTGGCCCCAAAGTACTACCTTACTTGAAGAAAAAGTACAATAGCCCCAAGGACATATTCTCCAGTACTGATACTCAATTAAAATATATTCTGAATGAAAAATCTACTTTCTTTTTTATTTCAAACACTATGAGGTTAAGGCCATCTTTACCTTATATATCAGTGAATTTCCCTTAGTGCCAAGGACAGTGCTTTACAAATAATGAGCATTGAATACATTAAATTAAACTTAAATACACTAAATTAAACATTACAACATTAAAATTTAATTGAAAAATTATATCAAAAATTAATACATTAGATTTTAATTTAAAACATTAAGTTACAAATTAATACATTGAATTAAATGAAAAATAAATTTCTCATTTCATTAAAATGATGCAAAAGTTTTAATAGCTCCTGGAATATGCTATTAACTACTTCAGAACAATTTCCTACTTTAAATCAGTGATCAGTGATAGCAGATTATGCCTGTTTATAGAACTGTTGGATAAAATCCCCATTAGATACATAAATGGAGTATACTTTAGAGCATACTAGGATGGGGTGGCAGACGTGACTTTATACTAAATACTGATTACCACATAACATTACTAATAATAATTTTCATGAGAGGCAACACTGTGTAATGGATAGAGAGCTAGTCACTGAGTCAAGAAGATGGTTTTCAAATCCTGTTTCTGACACCCAATGGCTATACGACCCTTTCCATGCTCCCAAGTTGTAAGTTGCAGACAGGTATAGATTTGCATCTATAGATAGAATTTATACACTAGGATGTTCCCTACACCATAGATTTGTACCAAAACCCCCACAAAAATCCAAACCTTTCAAATAAATAAAATAATTTTCAAGTTATTTACAGCCACAAATTGCATACGTGATTACATTTAATTCTCACAAAAAACAAAACTAATGTGGTGTAATACGTTACTCTACAAATGGGAAATGAGCTCACAGAAGAAAAATAAGAGAGAACTGAATTACTTAAAGTCATACACCAGTAAGTGGCATATCTTGGATTTAAACTCAGGACCCATGGTCACAAATCCAATGTTCTTTCTGGTCTACCATACATGAGTTTCTCTACCTTTTGAACAGTTAAAAAGCATTTGTAGCTCTTGCATGGAAATCAGCTGTATAATTACTTAATGCAATATAGTCACAGCCCACATTTTCAGAGCACAATCAAGACAACAGAACCAAGATCCACAAAATCAGTAGGAGATAAAAAGATCTCTGATCAGTTAAAATAGTTGTCACTTAGTCAACTCACTGTTTCACGAGAACACCTGATGCAGAGTTCCTAGCCCCTTTCCCCTTTATCCATCTCTCATGTTGCAGGCAAGCTTCTTGTCAAACCCATAGCAGACAGGAAGCTGCAAATTAGCAATAGGGAGAAGGGCTGTTGTCACAGCAGGTCCACTAAGAGTAAAAAGAGGGGGCCAGTGGCAAACTGATTGGGAAGTCAACAGAAAAACCAAAAAGCACAACCTTCTTAGGATCAAACATCTCCACACATCTTCACAAAGGGATATGCAGTACAATACTAGACTCTTAGAAAGATAGCTCTGAATTGTCAAGAAATGTTTAGAGGACACATAGTTTTCTCTAAAAGCACAAAAGAAAAAAATGGATACTGGATATACTTTTGATGCTACCTTGTTTTAAAATAAAAAAAAACCCTCCAACCCTCAAAAATTGAAAAAGTTAAGGGTGAAAAGGAAGGCTAAAAGGAGAATTAATTAACTTCTTGGTGGTTGCCAAATATTTTTGATTGTACACTCCTATCAGTCATTTTAAAAAATCTAACATTCTCAACATATATACAGAGTGGACCAAATTTTTTTTTCAAACACTCTACATTTATTTACAAATTAAATATACATATATGTATTACTATACTAATCTTGTTATTGTCATTTATTCTTTGTTCCTGATAGGTTATATATCATATTTGTAATATTATATATAATAGACATTTATAAAGCCTACAAATACAGAAGTAAAAAATACTGAGATTATAGAAATCATAGAATTTGAGAGTTTGAAGGGATATGAGAGGTCATTTAATTGACTCTCTATATGAAATGAATGTCCATCATAGTGTGTTTGATCATAGTGATTAGGGCCTTATATCACATACTGCTCATCCAGGTTCTCCTTGAAGACTTTCCAATTAGGAGTAAGGATGAGGTATCCCTTGTAGAGGCAGCCCATTCCACTTTGGGACAGCTCTAACTGTAAGGAAGTTTTCTTGACATCAAATCTAAATTTGTTTCTTTGCTACTTTCTACTAAATGCTTCTGGTTCTGCCATGGTGGGCTAAACAGAATAAGTCTAATCTGCATGATAGCCATTCATGTAGTAATTTAATATCAAAGAGAGTTACCATGTTCCCCCTTCAGTCTTATTTTCCCCATGCAAATTCCTAGTTCCTTCAACCATGCTCATTTCTACATAATAAGGTGATTCAAGGTCCTTGAATAAATCAGTCAATCATCAATGCAAATTAATTAGGGACATTTTATGTGCCAGGCACTATCCCTGTTATTCTCCTCTAGATACTCTCCAGTTTATTAATGTTAATTATTTTTTAAACATATTTTTCTTTTTATTAAAGGAACAAAAAGATATTTTGCTCTCAGTGAAATGTTGCTTATATATATTTTAGTAAAAGCAATGTGAGATATATATATATATATTTATAAAATTCATTATTTTCTAAAAACTAGCTTATGGCCTGAAGAATAGGTTAGACTTGTAAATAAGTTGTTTGTTAGTTATTATGTTATTGGATATTGCTGGCCAAGCAGCTACATTTTTAAAGATTTTAATTTTTGTTCAAATCTGCAATAAAACCACAAAAACTATAGGTCACAAGTATCAGTAATCATAAAAAAATAAACTTATCAGATGGTTTATTTCTACGTGTTGATATTCACCTCCTATATAAGCAAAAACAATGAGAAGAGATAAATTGTCTCTGATTTTCACTGAGCAGTAAGTTTTCAACATAAATCCATTTCCCTTTCTTTATATGGTTCTTCTAATGGATCCCTCAATTTCCTATTTATGCTTGGATGTTTTGATGGTGTTTTTGTATCAAAGTGAGGAATTGCCATAACATCTGTTTAGCTCAGCTGTAGAGTACAAGAAAACTAGAAGAAAATGTATAGTGAGATTAACAAGGTATGTTGTGAAGGTCTTTAGATGGTAGAGGAATTTGTATTTCATCCTAGAGTCAATAAAGAGACACTAGAGTTAATTGAATAGAGTGGTGACATGATCAGACTAGCCTTAGGTGGGTCTAGAGCAGACATATTAGAGAAAGGAGGGTCTTGAGGAAAGGTGACCAATCAGGGCCCCCTGCTATAATTCAGGCAAGAAGGGATGGATATCTGGGCTAGTATGCTGGCTACGTGAGTACACAGGAGAGAAATATTGTAGAAATGAGAGGATTTGGCAGCTGTTTGGGTATGTGGAGTGAGTAAGAGTTAGGAATTAAGGATGATACGGAGCTTGCCACCTGAGTGTGTTGGTGATGCCCTGGACAGAAAGAGGGAAGGATGCAAGAAGGGTGGGTTAGAGGGTAGGGTGGGGATGGGAGGAGGAGATAATGCAATGAGTTCTGCAGTACAAATTGCAGCCGATTTATGGCTGCTCATCCAGTGTAACACATTCTTTCCCACTCAAAACAAAATATGGAGACAGCAGAGATCTAATTTATTAGGCACTGTCTCAAAGGCACAACTTTTCCAGGGGGCCCTTTTCACAGCCCTGAGGTGACCTAGGGGGTTGGAGGGTGTGGGCATAGTGAGGGTGTGCCGATGCTGCTGTGGTTGTGCAGGTGGTAATTAAATTATAACTGCCTTAAGGGGCCAACCCTCAGCAGAAGTGGCAAGGTCAGGACCTTGCACAGCAATAAGGGAGGGCTGAGTAAGGGAGTTTCAGATGGATAATGGGTGAAGGATTAGTGAGGATGTGTTGGAGCAGATCTCACTAGTGAATGGTACAGGATGTAATCTATCTTCCCATAGTCTAGTTGGTTGATCATACTACCCTTAGGGTCATTGCAATTCCACTGGGGTCATTCCCTGGCCCTTCAGAGGAAGAGTTGGAAACCACTGGACTAGAGGCATAAATGCCTTTAAGAATAAAGCCTAGATTTTAGCAGGTTGGGACCTCTTACATATCTCTCTCTTTCTCTTTGGATATACATACATTCATATACATCTATCCATCCATATATTTTTATGTATATATATATAATAATGTATGTATACATGCACAAAGAGATATGTGACTTGAACAGAATGTATCAGAGGTAGGATCTGAATATTGATCTTGACTTAAAGTCTGTTTCTCTATCCACTATACCATACTGTTCATATATTAAGGACCAGTGTATGGATTTATTTTGTTCCATTATGCATATTTGTGATAAGTATTTTTTTCCAATTTTCAATTTTAGGGGGTGAATTGAAAGGTGAGGAGGGTGATGGATGCAAAAAATAAAAGAAGTCATTTATCAATTTTAAAATGCACAGAAGGTACCAGAAGGAAGTTTAGAAAGAAGCACAGAGAAGTAAAGCAGTTTTGAAAGTAGTGTTTGTATTATTGTATTATATCCTTTTTTAAAAGCAAGTAGTATGAAATGGAGATACAGTTTCATATATAGTCCTCCTCTTTTATTCTGCTGTCTATATGGAGGGGCAGATTACTTATACAACAGAGTGTTGGGCCTAGGTTTATGAAGACTCATCTTCATGAAGATGTAAGATCCTGGGCAAGACACTTGAACCTGTTTGACTCAGTTTTCTCATCTATAAAAGGAAATAGCAAATCACTCAAATATCTCTACCAAGAAATAAGGTCATGAAGAGTCAGACATGACTGAAATGAAATGACTGAACAACAACAACTCTTTTTTTGGTGTTTAAGTTGGGGGTGGTGGTCGTCGTGATCAAATGGAATAGTTTCTCAAGAAATGTACTTGATATTCTTCAAGATCAACAAATGTAGAAGCCTTCTTTCCATGTCAAAAAGCTTAACAGGCCAATCACCATCCCCTCCATCAAACGTGACATTTTTAGAAATAAATGTAATGACATCAAGCCATACTGTGAAATACGGGTATGCACTTGTACTCTTACTATTCAGAGAGTCAAGAGACAAGAGTTCTAAGTGCCAGCCTGCCATCAACTAGCTAGGTAAGTCACTTAATGAATGAATAAAAAGCATTTATTACATACTCATTATTCTAAGGTCTAAAGCCATAAAATATAGTAAGATGGTCCCTCCGTTCAAAGGAATTATGGGGGAAGAAAACACATTCAAAAAATAATGGCCAGGGAAGGATGATTTAGCTTGAGAAGTCATAGAGATTGATTTATATGTCCTTTCCAAAAGTGATGGTAAGATTAATTTCATTATCATCCCCAGAACAAAGGGGTAGGGTATATCACCTGTAGCAGGGTAGATTGCGAGGAAATGGTTGGGGGTGGGGTCAACATTTGTGAAGTATTTTCTGGGGCCTGAGCCTGATTAGACAAAGTACATCATATGTATTTGGTTGACTCCTCAGAAGAGCACAACTCCAGGGTGGTAGTTGCAAAACTTTGAAGGGTCTCAGGAAGTCTAGTAGTCCAGACAAAATAAAGACAGGGAAGAGGATAAAAACATGGAGGAAGCATACGTTTGGATGGAATGTGAAGCACAGTCCATGGTCTGGGATCATCAGAATCATAGGATCATAGATGTAGAGCTGAAATGGAACTTATGGTTCATCTAGTCCAATCCCCTTGTTTTATGGATTAAATAAAATCAAAGCCTTTACCTAAGAGGTTACTAATTAAATGCACAATTTGACCATCTGCTTTACAAAAATAAACCATAGGATTATGCCCCACACATAAATTCTGATAAATGAGTGAACAAAGGAAGGAAGGAATAATTTAACGAATAAATTCCTGAGGAAATTTTCAGAAAACGACTTCTCTATTTCCCTATCTTCCAGGATTGTTATGAAGATGAAAATAAGATAATATTTGTAATGTACTTAGCATGGTGCCTTGTAATGCTTAATGAATGCTTATTTCCTTCCTTCCTTTCTTCCATTCATCCTTCCTTTTTTCCCACTTCCTTCCTCATTCCCTCCCTTTCCTTTCCCTCCCTCCTTTTCTCTCTCCCTTACTTTTTCTTTCCCTCCCTCCCTTACCCTTTCCTTCCCTTCATCATCTTTTCCTTTCCTCCCACCCACCTTCCTTCCTTCCTTCCTTCCTTTCTTCCCTCTTTCCTTCCTTTCTCCCTCAGCATCTATGAAGCAGTAGATGTTATCATCATTGCACACAGAAATTTAAGAGCTGAAATACCTATGATTTATATGATAGTTTTGGCATGTCAATTGAAAGTTTGTCTTAAAGTACAGAGAAACTTGGATCTGGAATATTAAAAACTACCCTATGCAAATTTCGGAAGGGTTAAAACAATACCTTCCTTTTCACCTTAATTAAAATCAGCAATGGAGCCATATTTAGTTTTGCCAGGCCTCACAATCACCACCTTTCATTTCCACTCTTTTAATTAAAATCTCTGGCAACTTGGCAGAAGGTTCACTGCTTAACTGAACCACCATTTAACTCCTTTAGTAAAAGCCATCGGATTCCAATTTAGGGTGAGGTCACAGTTGTGGGTTCATCAGATAGATAATGGAAAAATATTTTTCTTTCCTCCACCCACTATTGCATGATTTTGTTAGATCATGCAGGGAATGACTTGGATCTAGAATATGAAAATGTTGGTGAAATTTCCTTGTAAAACTCATAAAGATTCCACAACTAGGGGCTGGTGTGGAGAGTATCAATAAAACACATGAAGGGACTTTTATCTCCCTTTTGGAATCAAGCTTTGAGCACCTTAGCAGAAATGAGCAAACCAAGTTCAGAAGTCACTTTCTTTCTGGTGACTCAGTCCTTCTTTATGTTAGGTACCCAGACCGTATTCTCACTGTCATCAGTAAGTTGTATCTTGGAAACCTCTCGTTCCTCATTTCCAGGTCCTGAATTCTCTTAAAATCTCATCTAAAATCCCATCTTTTCTGCAGGAAGCCTTTCCCAATTCCCCCAAATGCTAATGACTTCCTTTTGAGATTATCTCCAGTTTATCTTGTGTGGATGTTGTCTTTCCCATTAAACTGCATATTTCTTGAAGGAAGGGGCTACTTTTGTCTTTCTTTGTCACCTCAGCACTTAGCACAGCATCTGGCATGTAGTAGATAATAAACTCTTGTTGATTTGACTTGGTTTCAAATACAGATGATGAGAAACAGAGAGCTAAACAGGCACCTACAATCAGAAGGGATCCTGAAATTTCCTTTTTTACAAAGGGTCGTGATAGTAACGAGTTTTAGTCACTTACTCCTCTATCATAGTGTTAGGAAATGCTACACAAAATTGGACTGGATGATACTGACCTTTTTAAAGTTGGCATCCTCTCAGGGTAAACGAGTCAAGAGTTTTAAAGAACATTATACATAATCCCTTATTTCATTAGCAAAGAGCTTTTCTCACAATCACTCAAGAGACTGGCAAGGCAGATATTATTAAGCTTTCTTTCATAAGCCTGTCTCAAAAGTCTTGATTCAATTTTAAGTTTCAACTGCTTAAAACTGCACTAAGACTTTTAGGTCACTGTATTTAAAGACACTGAAGTAAAGAGAGATTGAGCAACTCATTCATAGTCACATCAGTTGTGAGATAATGGTGGACTTGGGGCTTAAATCCAAATAGGCTCTTTTACTATTCGAATGTGAAAACTATAGTTTATTACAAAAATAAAAGAGGAAAAGATGACAAATATAATTAATTTGGGACTCTTTGGACTGTACTTGTAATTTCCTCCTTTAAAATAACTGAGGTACTACCTCCCACCAATCTGACTTACTAAAATGACAGAAAAGGAAAATGACAAATGTTGGAGTGGATGTAGAAAAATAGGTACACATGCAAAAATATTTATAGCAGCTCTTTTTTGTGGTGGCAGAGAATTGGAAATTGAGGGGATGCCCATGAATTGGAGAATGACTGAATAAATTGTTGTATTATTGTGGTTGTTGTGTTCATCCTTCAATGCTAAAGAAGACCATGCCATCAAAGAAATGAGGCCATGACTTGCACTTGACTTTGTTTTGAGTGAGGGAGGGCTGTGCAAGGTCACCAGCCTCACTTCTCCTCCAGAGCTATCTGGGTCCAGTAACCAGATATTCATCAGGATGACTGGAGACAGCCTGGATGCAATGGAAGACCTTGGCCCCTTTAGGCCAAGGCCTATCTCTACTCAGTTAAGGTGAGGTAAAGCCCATTCAGTGAATAGGCCCCTTTAATGAGGCAATGAAAAATAACCAAATCAGGTTGGAAGGGAAAGAGCAGTAGCTACTATTGATAAGCACTCTTAAACCAGAAGGGTCCAGAAAACAGCCCTTAAATGGAGCTTGGGCAGAGAATCTAGTATGATACAATCTATGGGCTTCAGAGTGCAGTAAGTTTAAGGTTTTGGGAGAGGAAAGGAAAGGAAAGGAAAGGAAGGGAAAGGAAAGGAAGGGAAAGGAAAGGAAAGGAAAAGA
>CM053771.1:80839393-80876431 GCA_028658325.1 Potorous gilbertii | reverse complement strand
GAAGGGAAGGGAAAGGAAAGGAAAGGAAGGGAAGGGAAAGGAAAGGAAAGGAAGGGAAGGGAAAGGAAAGGAAAGGAAAGGAAAAGAAGGGAAAGGAAAGGTAAGGTAAGAAAGGGAAAGGAAAGGAAAGGAAGGGAAGGGAAAGGTAAGGAAAGGAAAGGAAATGATGATGATTGTGATAGAATACTATTGCACTATAAGAAATGATGATCAAGATAGTTTCAGAAAACAGAATTATGTGAACTAATGCAAACTGAAGTCAGTAGAACCAAGAAATATTGTACACGGTAATAGCAATACTGTAATGATGATCAACTGTGAAAGACTTAGCTACTCTGATCAATATAATTATCCAAGGCAGTTCCAAAGGACCCATGATTTAAAATGCTATCCATCTCCAGAAAGAGACCTGATGAACTCTGAATGCAGATTGAAGCATATTTTTTTACTTTATTTTTTTCACTTTTTTTGCAGCATGTCTAGCATGGAAATATTTTCATGAGTTCACATGTATTATATACATATATATGTATATATACATATATATATACGGATATATATGTATATATACATATATATATATATATATAATTTGCCATGTCAAAGGGAAGGGGAGGGTAAGTGGGAGAGAATTTGGAACTCAAAAAAAGAATATTAAAAATAAAACGATAAACTGGCATTCTTGGTGATAAATTCGTATCTCCCGAGTTTACTTAACATGAATCATTTCCCCACTTCCTGATCATCCAGTGGCCAGCTGATAAGATGAAATTTCACAACTGGTAAAACTGAATCAACTAATCAATTAGTATGTGCCTTGGATATGCTGGGCATTGGGCTGAGTACTGGGGATACTTGAATAATAATGAAACAATACCATCCCTGAAGACCAGACCCTGCGTCTGTAGTAACCGATGTTGTAATCAATCAATGAAATATAAACTCAGTCTATGAGGGCAAAAACAACAACATGAAACTAGGTTGGAGATTTTAATGCTTCTGTGTTCTGCTTAAGGTAACTGGGGACATGTGCATGCAGTTTTTATGCACTATTTTAAACCACATAGCAATTCTGGAAAAAACTGGAGACAAAAGACTTCCCAATTCATAATTCCTCATTCGAGGTACAATAATAGCAAAAACAACTAAAATTTTAAAAGCCCTTTAACATTCACAAAATATTAAACTATTATTTCAAGTCTAAAGCATTCAGGAATAAGAAGTTTCTCTGTACTTTTGACAATCAAAAATCATCTAGTGCCCTTCCTTCCCTAATTCTTTCTTCCACATTTCACTTGTTTCCTTGATGGAGTCTGGAAACCTACAGATTAGTTAGCAAAGATTTCACATATCCTTCCTGTTCTTTGTTACATTATTCTGTATGCTTATACTCTTTCTAGATAAAGACTCTAGTTTTCTTTTAATTTGGCAATGACAAAAGAAATCCCCCTTCTTGGACCATTTCCCTTAGGGTTTAATCAGCAAATCTTTTAAAGTAATGTAAAAAAATAGTGGCTTGAGTTTCTTTGGAAACAGATTTTTTGTGAACTAGTAATTAATACTGGTTTCCTTCCTTTCTCTCATAAATACACTTTTGTGAAATAGTGTCAAATAATACTTGAAATCTTTCAAGAGGAGGCACTAAAATAGTTTCTAATGATGTATGTATATATACATATGTTTGATAATTTCATAAAGCTTGACTGATTTTACACTTTGCAACTACAAATTTTAAATTGACATACTAAATATATTTCATCACTAGCCTAGAGCTTTACTTTCAAAAGGTTTTTTATAGTTATGCACAGCAATTTTACAGAGATACATCACCAATTCCTATTTGTGCTATGATATCATCATTTATTTCTGGACTAGAAATCAGAACTTTACACTATCTCCTATGATACCATTAGTTTTGTTCAAGACACTAAAATATCTTTGAATGAATGAATTTGAAGAAGTACTTATCATGTACAAGAATATAGTAGGAATTACGAGTAATTCAAAGATGAGTGCACAAGGAATTTGTAGTACAAAGAGATAAGACATAATAGTGGTAACTCATAAAATGTGATATAATTGATAGAGTGCTTAGCTCATAACAATTATGTCTGATAAATAGTTGGTGTAATATAGTGGCATGTGACCTGACACCCACTTTTCTCTTTCTTCTCCAGGCTGGCTTGTTCACTCAGTCTTCACCAATTCTGGCAGGTTGGGGAATCCCAGAGGAAGTACGCTACTACAACTAACTTTCTCATGAACCAAAGCATAAACTGATAAGGGAATATATGTCTACTGGTATACATTATCACTCTTGAGCCCCTACAATGGTTTCCTATTTAAAAAATCAGCCAAAGTGACGCATTATCTCTTAAACAGAAATATTCATTAAACAGAAGGTGAAGCAAAAATAATTAAAATATAACTTTCTGTCCATAATCTTAGGGCATAGTCTCCTAGTAATGTACAGTATTCATAAGGGAAAGAAGGTAAAAACTGAAAAGCATAACATGGAGGATTACAAATAGGGGATTGTATTTCTGGAACCAATTCATAGCTCTGGACTATAGAACTTCGTCTTCAGTATCACTCAAGGACAATCTAAACTGCAACTTATCTCATAAACAGAGCTGCTCTTTTTCCAGAACTCTCTAGTCTCTTACTGGACAGGGTCAATTTTCTGTTAGATGCTACATATAGATCATTCCCCTTTTGAGTTTATGAGGAAATATTAAGTTTTTCTTCTGTGAAAGAGAGATCCTAAGCCTGGGGTCTGAAGACCTTTTCCAGGTCTGTTTCCTTGGCTCAGGTCTGACATTTCATTATGCTCCATTAACAAAAGCCCTGTCCCAAGACTAGGATCCAAAAATATCCCCAGAAACAGCTGTTCATGCTGTATTTTTTCCAGTTTTCTGAAATGATTTTTATTTTAAAAAAAAGTATTGTTGGATCTTACATGAAACAATAGAAGATGATTTGGAAATATACTCAACTGTTTGGACATATTAAGATTTAGATTCGGATCTTCATTTTCCATCTTTAACTTTGGTACAAGTTTTCATTTCTTCCTCATGAATTCTGCTAAGCAAAATTCTCACACTTTTGTATGGATGACTTAGTCATTATAGTAACAGAGAGAAGCAGTGTGTAATAGTAGATAGAGGGCTTGCCTTAGATTCAGGAAGACCTGTGATCAAACCTGGCCCCTGACACATTCTGGCTGGGTAAGTGTGGATAAGTTATTTATTTAATCTCTCATTTCCATAGGCTACTCTCTAAATTATGAATGATTCTCCATTGCTCATCTACACTGTTGGAAGGAGGTTTCCATGTTGGGACCTTCCCCAAAAGTTATGTTTACAAATATAATATGTATATGTGTATGTGAGTTCCATAGTGCTTTCAGGCTTATAAAGCACTTAACAAATATAATTTCTTTTATCCTCAAAACAATCTTGGGAGGCAGATATGATTATTAGCCCTGTTTTATAGTAAGAAAACTGAGGCAGACAGAAGTTGTGACTTGTCCAGATTCACATAGCAACTGAGAGTCTTAGCCTAGATTTTAACACAGGTCATCTTGACTCTACCTTCTTGACTCTACTTCAGCAACCCTGAGATTCTTGCCCCTCCCAGAATGATTTATCTATTTATTTTTTCTTTTCTATTAAAGGGGCCATCCCCTGACTACTTCTTAAAGAGGCCTATTCACTGAATGGGCATTACCTCACCTTAAGTGAGTACGTGAAAAAGTCTTTGCCTAAAAAGCCAAGGTCTCCCATTGCATCCTGGGTCATCTCCAGTCATCCTGATGAGTGTCTGGTTACCAGATTCAGATGGCTCAGAAGGAGAAAGTGAGGCTGGTGACCTTACAAAGCCCTCTCTCACTCAAAACAGAGTCAAGTGCAAGTCATGTCATCATTTCTCTGATGTCATAGTCCTCTTCAAAAACAAATATGAACACAACAACAACAAATACTTCTACTTTAACTGGACTCTGAGGGCTTTCTACTTCTCAAATAGTAGATGGAAGTGCCAGAAAAGGTAGAGAACCATTATTTACAATCAACTCTTCAAAAAGGCAAAGATTTTTCACCAATCAGCCCTTCCAAGAAGCAGTTAACTGTATAGACTCTGAGGTCTTCTTCAGAATCAGTTTTGAGGATTCTTCTCATATTTACTCAAAGATCTGATCTTCAGCCTTGAAGGTCGGCTCTTAACTTAATGTCTTGCTCTGAAAGAGCTATGGTTCACTTTCATCTTATGATTTAAAAAAAGACCAAAATTAGGCAATATACAGCTGTCTCATAGTCACAATACAATTCTATGTATCAAAGTTCTCAGCTTTTAGTCTCAAATTCCTAATGTCAGTTCTAATTTCATGCGTTACTAAGGAGACACTTCAGTCACCTTTATGATCAAGACAATATTTGTAGAAGTGGATAGCACTGTCACAGAGCAAGTGATTAATAATGTTTATTTCTTTGTTTCTTTCTTTCTTTCCTTCCTTCCTTCCTATGAATTGGTGTCTTCTCTCTGTGGAACTACTCTTTCAATGTTATAAAAACAATTCTCTTAGTTTATGCTCTCCTCTCAATCAATATAATTGTCCCCATCAGAAATGAGTATCACCTGACACATTCCGTGTTTAAATTTTATAGATTTAGGAGCTAAAGTGAAGAAAGGTTAAATGACTTAGCCATAATAACACAGCTAATTGAGTGACAAAGCCAGAATTCAAATCCAGTTTTATGACTCCAAGCTTAATGGTCCTTCTACCACTATGATAAATAACATATAAATAGTACAAATAATGAGATTAAAAAAAGGGAAAACATTATTTCTTTCCTTTGAGTGATCAGGGTTTCATGAAGGAGTTTTTATTAAAATTTAGTCTTAAAAGATGAGTAGAATTTTGAGAGACAGTGGGGAAGAAATTCCAAGTGAAAGGGATTGTATGAACAAAGATCCAAGGGTTGGAGTGTGGGAATGACATATGGAAAATACTGTACAATTTGGTAAAAATACAGGCAATTTGTAGGGGATTCACAGAAGATAAGATTAGAAAGGTAGTTAATGACTATTTTGAAGAAGCAGGTGAAGGGATGTGAATGGAGGTATTACAGAACCACTGAAAGCTCTTGAAACAGTTCAAGAACAAAGCAATACTAAACATAGTAAGTCTAATTTGGTGTTAGTGTGAAGGATGGGCTGAACTGGAAAACAACTGGTGACTTGGAGACCAAAGTAACTTTTTTTAGTTGGGAAGGGGTGGAGATTAACAGCTAGAAAATGGGTAATAGGAACCTAAATCAAGGTCCTGGTAGTGAAAACTAATAGAGAAGAAAATACAATAGATTTTGGAAGGAAAAGAAGAGTTAACAAAATTTGGGAACTACTGAAGTAAATATCTGGTAACTTGGAAAATGGTGCTACAACAAAGGTAAATAAGTGGGTCTAGTGAATGGTAGCTGTTTCATCTCCTTCACTGTCATGAAAATAAATGAAATGCTAACTCAGATTTGCATGAAATATAAGTACCTCTACAGAAATAATCTAGAATTTAATGGTCTTCCCAATCACTTGATAATATTTTGTAAATGGTTACCCTTGCATTATTTTTTCTTCTAGTGACCCAAAGGTTTTCTTAACTTCTAAAAATGGCTCATTTATTTAGGAAGATTTTCATGCCCTGGAAAACATTAGAAAAATCTGTGTATTTGTCTGTGTGAGAACGCATACACATCTCTTTCCTACACACAGGAAAATCTTTTTTCCCCTACCAGCAGTCTTAAAGTGAGTTAATTAATGGCTTTTAGTGGAATTAAAAATTCTTCCCAAATTGTGGAAATGACTCTCTTAATTCTAATCAATATAAAATGCAAAAATTTTGGAAATATACTGGAACAGGAATCTGTGGATCTATTTAATACTCTCATCAAGTAGGATTGTAGAAATCACCTGTAATGAATTATCAAATCAGATTCTTATCAAATATAATAGGAATTATATAAGCGTCAATAGATCATTGGAAGAATTAAAGGAGTAATTTAACTATGAAATAGCTTCTCAGTACTCCTACGTTTAAAGCCAAAAACTTGGGTCAAGTAATACAGCGTTCAAACTCTTTTCCTCAGCTGGTACAAGAAATATATACTACTTTTGTCTACTCCTCTTAGAAAGAATTCTTGAATGTTTCACTTCAGCTGTCTGAATGATATACTGTTTTGCTTAAAGTGATAAATATGAAAGTATTTGGGTGGCAAAGTGGATAAAATACTAGACTTAGAGTTCAAACTTGGCCTCAGACACATCAGCTGTGTGGCCCTGGGCAAGTCACTAACCTTTGGTTTACCTCAGTTTGTCAAGCACTTGTATCCCAGGGTTGTGGTGAGAATAAAGTGAAAATGTTTAAAGTACTTTGCAAATCTTAAAGTGTTATATAAATGTTAGTTATCATCATGTGTATATGCGATATAAGTACATATGTATACATTCATATATTTGTATGCATACACACATCATATATGTATTTATACATTTATGTATGTAATAGATATGTATATATATACACACACATATACATGCATAAACACACATACACATATGCCAGGAGAAGGTACTGAAGCCTTCATGGGCCCAGGGACTGCACAGCTCCTTGAGAGATGTAACATTTTTTTCTTCTTTAGGCTTGAATACCACAGAAGAACCACCATATAACATTTGAGAACTTGATGATATGAGATCTTGTAGCATAGAGAGTTGGAGGGGAGAATGACTGAAATGAGATTATTCAAAATGGTAATTATCTGAGCTATTCCTTCCCCATTTCCATATTCAGTTAAGATCTGAATCTATTTTATATCTAGATCAAGGGCTCTTAATATTGTTTAAGTCATCTGCTGAAACCTATGGACCTCTTGGCAACATAATGTTTTAAATGCACTAAATTAAATACATCGGATTACAAAGAAAAACAATTATATTGAAATACAACTATTAAAAATTTTGTATGTTCCTGGAGCCCAGATTAAGAATCCTTGACCAGATCCACAGGATTAAAGAAGCCAAATAGATTTTATTTGATATTTGTTAGTCATTTAGTTGTATCTGATTCTTGGTTAGCCCATGGACCATAGCATGCTGGCCCCTTTATCCTCCACTATCTCCCAAAGTCTGTCCAAGATCATGTTCTTGATTTCACGTCACTATCCAGCCATCTCAATCCCTTTCTTCTTTTGCCTTCAAGATTTTATTGAACGATATCTAACATGAATATATTGCTTTAAGTAGCAATGCATGGTAGATAAAAGGTTGGTTCTTTAGTGTTTTAGAAACCACCAAATCTCATGAGTAATACAACAACCACAACAAAACAGCAATAACTGGTGTCACTTTTGCCAGTATTATACAACATCCAAGGATAATAAATTTGAGTCTACTAAGATAAGGAAATCATCTCCCCACCCCCGATTCGCCCACCCTATATTTTCTCTGGAGCACCATGTGTAAATCATTGTCCTATAATCAGCCTGACTAGCAACTAAGACAAAAATAAGCGCTAAGAATAACTAACCTTTATATAGTGCTTTAAACTTTACAAAATGTTTTACATACATTACATCCTTTGATGCTCACAATAACCCAGTGAGGTATGTGATATTTTTATCTTAATCTTATGGACGAGAAAATTCAGACTTGAAAGATTAAGTAACACCCAAGATCATACAGCTAGTAAAATACTTTGAACATCTATAAAAGCTAAGATAAAGGTAAGTGAAAAGCTATCTTTAAGCTAGTAACAGATATACAATGAATGTGAAACTGACAGAAACCCAGGTGGACATAACTTTAAAATAACAATTCACTAACTCTGAGGTTTAGCATTTGCCAATATCCATGTAACATCCAAACACAATATACACTACCAAAAGGTAAATATGTGACTCTAAAATGTGAAAATTTCCCAAGAAAGAACCTGGAAGAAAACTGCTTAAAACACAAATTCTTTCCAAATGATTTTTACTCTGTGATTGTATTATGAATGAAGCTAAAGGAATTTTATATAGAAAAAGTCCAAAACTAAATTCCTTTTTAAATCTCCTATGTTTGCTTTCTTCCTAGCTAGATAAAATACGTGTACCATCCCATGCTCTAGTTCAGTTTAGAGCGTGTAACTCATCTGGATGTTTACATTTACCAGGGAGATATTGACCTGTTAGCATCTATTTAAATCTAAATAATCTCTGTAAAGAAAAGGAGTGCTGAGTGCTGTCATAGTTTGTCAGGACGACAAGGGGGAGTCAACGGAGTCTGCTAATATGGGGAAATGATTCACCCTATCCTCTATTCATTCTGTGGAACCTTGAGTGTAAATAAATGCAATAGTCAATATGAGTACAGCAACTATCTCTAAAAAATCAAACCAAACCTGAGTATTTGTAAAAATACTGAAAGCGATCTTTATACTAGTAACATAGCAAGGTATTGCTCAGAAAGAAAATTCTGTTTAATGAATAGTAATGCATGGATTTGTTGGATTATTGTTGATTTTTTGCTATTGTTTTGACCAGTTTTTCAGGTTATTAGAGACCATTATAAAAATAAACACAGTAGTATTCTGTCATGATCATATACCATGTCTTGTTCAACCAAGTCCCACTTGATGGGTATCCCCGCAATTTCCAGTCCTTTGCCCCCATGAAGAGAGCTGTTATAAATATTTTAGAACATATAGTTTCTTTGATTTTTTTTTCCTGATCATCTTTGAAAATAGACTTAGTAGTGGTATTGCTGGGTCAATACAAAATCTATATGTGAAATACAATAATGAACAAGATATTAACTGCCACTTTTTAATGACTCTTTTAAAAGAAGGCTTTGTCATATTTTCCCTTAGGTTTCCAAAGCTGAATTCTGAATAATCTGAATAATCATTGCCATTGAGATTTCACTGATGAGTTTCCCAATGAGAGGACTCCCTCTATTAATGCAGTTTAGTATTTTTGAAACAGTCTTAGAGAGTTGCCATCAGGCACTGAGAAGTTAAATGATTTTGCTCAGTGTCACACTGTCAATAGGTATCAGAGGGAAGTCTTGAAATCAAGGCTCTGAGATGAACTCTAGCCATTACACCACACTGCCTCTGAAGTACAACTGTAAATTCAAGAAGACCTTTCCAAGAAAAATGATCAATTCTTCATTCAGCCAATTTCAGTATGACAGATGTGGTGTATGGAGCTGGATATAGATAAGAGGGAAACAAAAGTTATTAGAACATACAAAGGGAACTTGCTATTATATTAACTGCCAAATGCAACAGGAAGAAAAATCTGCTAACTCTTTAAACTTAGTCTTCTAACTACCCCTGGCTTTATAACAATGAGACTACTGATGACAGCATGAGAAGGTCTAATAGGAAAAACAATGGCAGCAGAAGTTCCTTGAACAAATTAGCAAAAAGTTTAGGTCTAATGGGATGAAGTCAAAATTTCAGGTATGGCCCATTTCTGCCTGATTTTTGATATATGCAGACTTTTTTCATCCCTATTACCTTTTGCAGTACCTCAAAGAGAGCGAAGGGGCTATCTCAACACCTCCTAACAATGCTATTTTCAGTGTTTTATCAGCTCAGATACAGAATTGGTAGTAAAATCAGGGATTAAATCAAGGATTCTTAACCTGGGTATGGATCTCTGAACTTGAATGAGAAAAAAAATTACATCTTTTTTTTTCACTAACCTCTAAATGAAATTTAATATTTTCTTCAATTACTAAAAACATTATTCATAAGATATACAAAGGGGTCCACAACACACAAAAAAGGTTAAGAACTTCTTTGTTAAATCACTCTACAATTAAACATGTCTCTACTGGTTTATGCAGCATAGAAATGAGTGGCAGATTTCTTTGTCTCTCTGCATCTACAATAATTTACAATTCCAGTTCTCATGAATAAAAAAGAGGAAAACCAAGTTTTATCATTAAAGATATCATATTAAATTAAATTTCCAAATATGAATAAAATTATGTTTGAAAGTAAGAGTAACAGGAATGAACTCAACAAAAATGCCAGACCTAATTATTTATTCTTTTCATGTTCTACTTAATTCTCTAAAATGAAAAAAAAACTAATACCATTTGTAATGAAGTCATGTGTTAAGCGGCATTTGCTTATTAATGAGTGATTTAACCTGCTTTTGTAATAACATTCTTTAATAATAACAACATAAGTGTTCTGACCCATAACTTTTTCTGAACAAAGTCAATTCCACTGAAAATTAGTTGCTACCCTGGAAAAGTTTTATTAAGTTGGAAATTTTTATGAGAATCAGATGCACAAATTGATTCTAATTAATTCACTCTTCCATTTAGCACAGTAGTTATTCCAAAACTTTCTATTCCTCTACATTGTCTTATGGTTCTCCACCCTCCACCTTTGCGTCTGAGAATCTCCCCTCATGCTTGACAAAAAAAAAAAAAGCAAACGAGGTCAATCACCAAGAGATTCCTGTTCTCTTTTCCACATCTCATCTTTCAGACATCTTCCCTCACTGTATCCTTTACCTTTACTTCATATTCCTTTCCAAGAAAAAACTTTTTATATGTTCCCTTGATCTCATCTCCCATCCCATTCTATCTTTACAGCAGATTGCCCCCACTGTCATTCCTATATTCATTTCCACGTTTAATTTCCACCTATCCAACTGGTTGGTGCATCTCCTTCCTTGTTGCATGCAATATTCTCATGTCTTCCCTATCCTAGAAAAAACTCCTCACTTTATCCTACCATCCCTGTTATCATCCTACATCTTTCCTCTACTTCACAGGTAAACTGTCTGAGAATGCTGTCTATCCTAGCTGATTCCATTACTGTACTCTCACTCTGTTCTAAATGCTTTTCCAATCTGACTTCCAATCTGGCTTTTGGTCATTCAACCAAGACCACCCTCTTCAAAGGTGCTAGTGATCTTCTCATTTATTTTCATTATGCATTGTGGCTTATTAATTTTCTCTCCTGCTCATCCCAATCTTTCTCCTTAAGCTAGGGCTAAAAGCTTTGTTTTGGGTGGGAAAGGTTCAGAAGACACACTAAAAAATAGTCAGGGAGGCAGCAGGAGGGAAACAAATGCACACCCTAAACCATATTGTAAAGGTTGAGACTATGGCCAGTTTCTACATGGAAAACATTTATTTATTTAGCAAAATCATTTCCAAAATCTATCTTGTCAGAGAAAATCAGAGGAAATACTGGAAAATGCTTCATTAAGCAAAGGAGAAAGATGATTAATATTTTGGTGCAGATTTTGAAAATCACTTTCACCACAAGAAAAGTCTGCCCTTTCTTCAGGCAACTTCTCAGATTCAATTGCTGTACTTGACATCATTGTGACAAAGAGAGACCTTAACACTTTTTTAAACTGAAGACAAAAGTTGATTGGGAATCAGGAAGACTTATCCAGATTAGGATGCAGATCCTGAATGATAGTGTACATACATGTTATATTAAAAATGACTTAAGATGATTAACACTAAAAAAGCAGCTCAGTTATTTTAACATGACCTTTAAACTAACTATCCCAAAATATATGGCCCTTGCTTGTATAATGTGCTCATGATTCTACTGTCTTTTCTTCTAAAGTCAAATGTTACTGTAGTGGTATAACCCATATTTTCTGAAGGGGCTGTGATTCAAGAGCCATGACTAAAAACGATTTGAAGAGACAGCTTTTGAAGTGGTGGTTTGGCCACCTAAAGAGAGTGAAACTCTCATGCTTTTATGGTCCTCTGTGCTTAAAAGGTACCCATGCTCCACTAGTGCCACCTCAACTCCCTAGTCTCTGAAGGAGTAGGGAGAAGTTTCAGAGATATATTTTAGCTCAATGTAAGGAAAAATTTCCTAACAGTGACCTATCTATTCCGAAAGGAAATGAATTGCCTCAAGAGGTAGTAGTTCCCCATCAATGGAGGTCTTCTAGCAGAGGCAGCAAGATCACTTACCAGGGATTCCTATTCAGATGGAGAATGGATTGGATGACCCCTCAAGGTATCTTCCAACTCAGATTCTGTAAGGAGGATGATGCCAGAAAAATGTTTTTGTGAAGTTTGATTTTCCTGCAATGGTCCCTCTTCAAGAGTACTTGATTCTGAAGCAGGTAGAGCAGGCCACACATGTGCCACGTTTGGCAGCTTCTACCTCTTTTTGGACCTCTTGCTTGGAGGAAAAGCCCTTTTTGGCTTCTTGGTCACCTCAAACTTCCTTGGCTCAAAATGTCCCCCATACCCCTCATGAGACTTCGAAATGGGGAAGATTATGGCCAATACTCAAATAAACTGGAAGATAGCCCCCCAAAGCAGCCCATAATGAAGAAGATTCTCTAGGAAAGTAGCCTCTGGGACCTTGGGGGGAAAAGAAATTGAGCTCAGCAGCCATGCCCAAACTAGTTCCCGGTCTTGTTTTATATGGCTCCAGAAGTTAAATTCGACCCAGAGCCCAAGTCCCGGGGCTGCACTTCCCTCCAGAAGATAGCAGCAGCTCTGCCTAGTGATCTTCTAATTGCTAGATACAATGGGCTTTTCTCAGTCCTCATCCCTCTTTACCCTCTGTGTAGTTGTTGACACTTACAACTATTCCGTTCATTTGGCTGTTCTCTTTGGTCTAGGTTTTTTGTGACACAGGTCTCTCCCTGTTCCTCTACCTGTCTGATCGAATTCTCAGCTTCCTTTATTCTATCTTCATTTAGATCAGAGGTGGGAACTGCAGTCTCAAAGACTTTAATAAGTAGAAAATATTACTAAATTTACATTCCCTTTTCTAAAAAATAGTACTTCTAGTGAAGCATGTAGTATGAATATTTCTTCAGTCATCATGCATTTTTTGCTCTTAAGAAAAAGGAATGGTGCATTGTGACTTTTTCTTTTACAAATGTACATGTAGTATTCAAAGAAATCATGTGGCTTCTTTCAAAAAAAGGAAAGAAAAGAAAACCAATAGCTTTCCCAAGTGGTTTGCCCCTTCATTACCCTTTATCACAAAGTTAAATGTTAATGAATCCCTATTTTTCCTTATTTGCTGAATAGGATTAAGCATGGCATTTTGTCCCTTTGACCTCATTGAGGGAAGTGAAGCAGGGCAGAAGATTAGAATAACATCAGATAATAAGCTTGTTGGGTATGGCTATAAAGATACATTTGCTATCAAATTATTATTTGAAAGAAATTAGAGTATTAATCATAGTTTATTTAAATTCACAGGAAAATAGTTTTATGTAACATTTTCTTCAGAGGGAATGAATAAAAAAGTGGGATAATGTTTATATATACATATATTTATATTTATTAAGTGCTTTACAATCCTTAAAGAACTATAAAAATTCTATTATTTTTAACCAAGGAAAACACTCATGATGCTTGAATTCATTTTTTTCTTTAAACATGACAGCAACAAAATGTTAATTTATTTTCACCACATGGGAATAAGTCATCAATCAAGAAAATTAGTCAAGCCTTCATATACATTAATCTACCTAGAATAATATACACTAAGAGAAATAGTACAAACATTTTTTTTTGTTATGGCAACCAGTTAATGTATTGAACTCACAAATATACTTTTAATTCTTCTAATATATAACATGATATATACATACATGATATATATATATATATATATATATATATGTATATATATACATTAAAAATCCAAAGTAAAAAGATGTGTCATACTGTGTTTCCAGGACTTCATCAGAAGAAACACAATCTTAAATTTACTAAAGGTACTAGCACAGTGGTTTATAAGTAGTTTTAGCTCAGAAAACTCACGTGCTATGTTTTTAATTTTTCCATGCCCTACAAGATTGGGAAAGGATTCCTGTGGAGCTGGATCACTACTCAAGTAAAAATTAAAATAGGCTGAACATGCCTGCCACTCTGGGAAGGAGAGGTAAATTAAAAATGGACATATTGGATGATCTGGTAGAAAAGTGATAAGATTAGATGGGGCAAACTAGACACATTAGTACTCACAACATTTTAAAGAAGTGTGGTAAACATTTGTAAAAAATATTGAAGACAGAAATAGGAGTATTGAGTGGCAGTTATAGGGAGGTACATCAGTTCAATTCTAACATTTGGAGGTAGCCAGCAATGAGGTAAGGGACTCCATGTATTAGAAATATAAAAAAAATATGTTGAATGACTATCTTTGATTTATATTCAAGAAAGATCATAAGTCTGGACCTAGTGCTTGAAGAGAACTCAGAGGTCATTTAGTTCAAACCTCTCATTCTAAAGAAAATAGATGCAAAGCAGCTAAACGACTTGGTGAAAATAACACAGACACAGACACACACACACACACACACACACACACACACACACACACACACCATTATTAAGAATCAAAGGTGGGATTTGAACTTATGTCCTCTGACTCCAGAGGTAGAACTCTTTTCACATACGATGCTGCCTCCATTATATAAAATTAAATGTATTCTGGGTAGACTCTATTACTTTTAATTTTAAGATTGAATCTATTTAATTTTTAGATTATATGTTTTTATGAAGTCTCTACCACAAGTCAACAATCAATAAATATAGTTACTTTAGCATTTATTATGTGCCAGATATGGTACTAAGCACTGGAGAAAAAAAAAGAAAGGGAAAGTAGTGCCTAACTGCAAGGAGCTTACATTCTGATGGGGGAGATAACATATAAATAACTAGGTATATATATATAAGATATAAAGAAGATAGATGGAGGGCACCCTTAGAGGGAAAGTAGCAGCAGCTGTGGAGATTGAGAAAGGCTTCTTGCGGAGGTGAATTTGAGCCTAATCTTGAAGTAAATGATGGAAGCTTCATTAAGGGAGATAGTACATTATAGAGTGAAAAATGAAGAGGACTCAGGAGAGAGAATTGAGGAACAATCCCAATGAGTAGGTATGACTTGTTTGAAGAAGCAACAAAGGTAATTGAGAGGGAGAAGTTTAGGTAGGAAAACTAGGAGAAGAAAGCAGTGTTATAAAAACCTAGAGAGGAGAGAATATTGTGTAGGAAAAAGTGATCACCATTATCCAGTGCTACAGAGATGTTAAAGAGGGTGGAGATTAGGAAAATGTCATTAAATTTGTAATGAAGAGATCACTGGGAACTTTAGAGAAAGCAATTTCAATTGAATGATGACACTAGAGGCCAGATTGCAAAGGAAAAGAGAGGAAGCAGAAGTATTGAGCGTAGAAGACATTTTTGTGGAGTTAAGCCAAGAAAAGGTATGATCAAGTGAGGAGTTTTGTTTAAGTAAAAGTAATGACATGAGTGTGTTTGTAGGAAGCAGGCAAGTTACGGTGGATAGGGATATCTTGAAGATGAGAGTGTTGGCATGGTAGTGGGGGCCACTGACTATAAAAAGATGAGAAGGAGTGAGATGGAATGGGATGGGATCAAGAGTGCATGTGGCATTTTCTTTTGCAAGTAGAAAAGCCACCTTTTCACATGAGGCAAGAGTGAAGGAGGAGAGGGTTACAAAAGATGAGAAGTGGAAGCCCTCTTTGTACACGAATGATTCTCCAGAGAACAATGTATCTACCCCTCAGGCATCCTACTTTAGGATTTATTGTCTACAAATTTGGAATGTCATTTAATCTCTGATATCTACTCTTATTCCCTCTTTCTACATTCATAACTTTGCAGAGCACAATTTTTCTGTCCCCAAAGCTCTTTAGGATTATTCCCTAACTTGAAATAAATATAAAATTTAGAATACCATTTAATCTCTGATATCTACTCTTTGGGGGCATAACATTTCACTTATTTGCCCCTTCTTTGAAATCATCTCTTTAGCAAACATCTCCCCATAATAAAGGGGTTTGAACCATTGAAGTAATCTAATAGACTCTCCCTCCCCCCAAAACATATTCCATTGAATTCCAACAGGTAATGTCTAGTAAGAATCCAAATAGGGTTGGTGCATACTTCTTCAACAAATATTTCTAGGGTTGCTAGACACATGAAACAAATTGAGAGGAGATGAGTATTATTTATCAAGTAGCACAACATAAAGATGATTTAAAATAATGGAAGGTTAAAATATACTCTGTGAGGTTTACTTAACATGTAAAAATCACAATAATTAATGATGGTAGCAAATATGGTATATATGTTGTCTTTCAAAATAAACAGTTATGCATTAATTCATTAGTATTCTGATGGATCTGTGACCTCATCAATTTGGATATTTCTTGAAATGATTATACATATTAACCCAAACATGCCTACCCATTCGATGTGACCTATTCATGTCTTCCCCCAAATTATCTGGCTAGGGATAGGTAGGGAGGGTCTCCTCTCATTCTCTTAACATCATGTGGATACCAATAAGGAACATATTCCTTTACTTTCTTTTGCTCTCCCCATGTGATTAGCTCATCTTTCCCCCCCAGCCATACATCTCTCTAATGACTTTTTTTTTATATGATTCTCCTCATGAGGAACCCTTTGTAATGGCCTACTCATACTTACCATGAATCTTTCCCTTGACTTTGAATTAGCCTCAACCTTAACTCTTCCAGAGACTGCAGTTCCCCTTAACTCTCAGTCATGTATTCCACAAGGAAAATATTATCTTTTAAGAGATATATCTTTGTTTTAAGAAAGTTTGGGGGGGTCATTAAAAGTATTACAAAATTTTCCAAAGCCCAGTCTTCTATTTCATTCAGTGATTGGATAATCATATTACCAAAAGATTCTGTGTTTTTAGCAAAATATTTCTGATGAAGTAGAATTAAAGGGTAGTTGTAAATGGAAATTAGCAAATATATACATATACACACATAAATTATATATGGTTTTATATTTTAGACTTATCAAATATCTTCTCATATTACACACAGAAGCCCAGAATCTAAGCTGTGGAAGAGAATGGGCAGTTCATCCAAATCTTCACTTAATGTAAGATGTTCCTCTACCACATTCATGAGAAAGGGTAAATCTTTTGAGATAGAGATTTAAATTCAGGCATCTGAAAAACAGATCTCCTCAGTGTATGCCCTTTAGTACAACACTAATTTGAACTCTTCCGTATTACTCAATGAGAAATAGAAATGGCTCATGTTCAACTATGGCAGCCAACACCCATTCCTTGAATCTGTATTTTAAAACATGTGCTCTCTTTTTCACTCACAGATCAAAAAATATTTCTATCCAAGTCTGACATTACTTCATTGCCTTATTATAGCCCCCTTAAGGCATTAATGTCTTTCTCCGGTTCTCATGTCACCAGCAATTAATTTTATTGCCAAAAAAGCTTGCTTTTTCTCTCTAAGCCTAATAGGGCTACATAATCTCTTAATGCTTCTACTCAGACCTCATTTTCCTGATCACTGCTTTTATTTAAAAATTTTTAGTCTTTCCTTTATGTTTAAGCTAGGAATCAGCAATCCATTTGGCCACTAACACTGATGTTACTCTCTAACCCCATGGCCATGTTTCTTCTACCTAGAATCCTCAGTTTCTGCCATTTTACGACTGTTGAACTGCTGAATGTACCATGTGAACTCCAAAAAGCCCTTTGTGAACTCATGATATTCCATATCCAGAAATGACTTTGCAGCTTCCACTACTATGTCAGGCTTCTATTTATGTATTTAAGAGTATATGAATTACGAAGTATGACTGATGGGAAAGTATCTGGGCTCTGAGAGACCCAGTCACAGAATAGCAGCAAAAAACACTGGCTTGGGCCCAGATCCTTCATGTAGCCGTAACACTTGACACTGAAGGTATGCCTGATGGCCCAGTTCTGTTGCCAACAGTAAGCCTTGCTTTCTGAGGCTGCTTGCCCTGTGTCACATGAGAGTTCAAATGAGGTCAGTTCTGGCCAGTTGTCTTAATAAAAGGAATAAATAAAATTAAAAGCTCAGATCTTCCTCCCTACCATGCCAAGTGGGCATATTTTCCAATCTCTTTCATAAGATCATCAAAAATGCATGAGACTAGAACTCTACTCTTATAGCTTCAAAGAGAAATCTCACACAATAATTTCCAGTAAAAACTAATCATGGGATCAGATTTGAAACTGAAAGAGACCTTAGAGGTCATTTAGTCCAAAATCCCTTATTTTATACATGGGGAAACTGAGGCCCAGTGAAGTAGAGAGACTTAATAAATGTCACATGGCCAATATAATTTTCCAGAATCTATTTGCTCCCTTGTTACTCCTTGCCCAGTACACCTCTTGTTTAGACTATTGCAATAATATCTTCACTGGTCTTCTTGCAACCAGTTTCTTCCTTCTTTCGCCCACCTTTCATCCACACAATGCCAAATTAATATTCTTGAATGTCAGAAGCATTTGTTTTCCAATTACTTGTCTAGTGGAAATTTAGTAGTTTATTATAACAGCTGGAGAAGTCTCTAGGCTCAGTGTCTGGGAGATCTGGATTCAAGTCTTACCTTTGACACATATTAACTATGTGAAAATTCCTTCAGCTCTTTCCCTGGCTAATTCTCCTAAAGTCTCTATAGCCTTATTTTTAAGATCCTTATGTTTGGTTTGTAGAGAAATCATACTTCTTGCCTCTTTTATTCCAGATTATCCTTGATTTCAGTATATTTATATTCCCAATATATTACTCTCTTTTTGACTTCTTTGGAGCAGCCACAACAGAGAGTCAAGCTGTTTGTTTGTTTTTGAGAATTCTAATTATTTCTGCTATGCAAGCCATGCATTTTGCCATTTGTTTCCTATTAAATTCTCTGAAAATTATTCTCCCTCAAACCATTCTAAAAGTCATACTATGATTCCATGCTGTCTTGGGAATTCTATCTATGTTTCATCAAGTGTTGGTTCAATTTGCTTTGTCTTGCAATATTTTTGTAATCTCTTGGATGTTTTGGTAGTCTTTTTTCCCTCTAATTTTAGCGTATTCATCATTGACTTATCTGCATGTGCTCTAGGTATTTAATTGATTTTTTCTCCTTTTAAGATCTTTGGTGATTTTAGCCTTCCCCCTCTTTATCCTTTGTTACTCATTCTCTGGTTCCTTGACCTTTGATAGTGAGTTTATCCTGAGGCTGGAACTCAAAACTGTCTCAACTTCCTTCCATGTGTGGAATTTACTTTTCAGTGGCCTCAGTTCCTGCTCCAAATAGCATCTGAGAAGACAGAACCAGTCTCAGCTGAATTCCAGTCTCTTTTGCTTCAGTTGCTATGCTGGACCACTGTTCCAATTCCATCCAATCTTTAGTTATCTGACTGGACTGAATCAGTGTCATCTGTTTTCATGCACTTTGTGGAAGGGCAGGGTGAGTGTTTTGGGGACAGTTTCTTCCTCTTGGGGGTCCTTAACTTAGGAACTGCTCCGAGGAGCAGAAAATACGACGCCTTTCCCTCTCCCATACCTCTCTAAGACAGTTCTTTAAGACTATAAATTGCAGCATAGTTGCTGATTTTCATTTGTAGTTTCCTTAGCAGGAGCTTCCCTTTCCAAAGGTTTGTAAAATGTTTTACATATATTATCTCAGTTACACAATACTTATTATCCCTATTTACAGAGAGGTTAAGTGATTTGCCCTTTGATAGTAAGTTAGAGAGGTAGGATTTGTATCTTTGTCTCCTGATCCAAGTCCAGTACTCGATTCATTATACCACAATGCGAATAGCATTGAACTGAACTTTATAAAACTTTACTACCAAGTCCTCTTGTTTAAAAAAAAAGTCTTAAAAAATTCTTCTCTCTCTCTTCTGCTCTTAGACTCAGAGTTAGCCAATGACCTCAGAGATCAAGTTCAGATCCTTCTTCTTATAGATGAGGAAACTGAGGTCCAGGGAATCAGAATTAAAGAATCATAAAACCACAGATGTGAGAGTTGGAAATGACTTTGGTAGCCACACAGTTCAACCCATATGTCTTATTATCATAGTCAGTGAATGACATTCTAGCCTCTGCTTGAAGGTCTCCAAGAAGGGAGAATTCTCCACCTCTGGAGAAGCCCAAGTTACTTTTGGGCAAGCTTGAGGTTAAGTAAGGTCCCCTGACTCCAAATACAGCGAATTTTGTTTTATTTTGTTTTTTACTACATCTCATTTTCTTCTCTTTGACTTCTTCTCCCCTCTGATCCATGAGGTGCTGTTACTATTCAGTTATGGTATTACATTTTTTATATTTAAATTATAGATATTTTACAATATCTACAAGTAAATAAGATATACATCCAAGACATATAAATATAAATGGGAGGTAATCTCAAGAGAAAGGCACTAACAATGGGGGAAAATTGGGAAAGTCCTCTTAGAAGAAAAAATTGAACTGCATTGTGAGGGAAATCAAAAGGCAGAGATGAGATGAAAGAGCATTCTGGGAATGGGGGACATTCAGTGACAAGGGACAGAGTCGGTATTTGGGATGTTATATTTGAGAAAGAGCAAGATGGTAGGTATTACTAAATTGTGAAATATGTGGAGGAAAGCAAAGTATGAAAAGAGAAGAAAGGAATGAAGGGACCCAGTGGTGAAGGACTTTTCAATTCTACTGCATGTGCATTTAAACAAACAAGCATGATGTTTTCCCAGAACTTAGTTTGAAAGGTTTAAAAACTGTAGAGATTTGATTAACATATTTCTTGGTGCCACTGAGGTTTTAATTAATTATAATCGAGAAATTCTCTAAGGAAATGCTGATATTTCCCTGAAAATGGTATAAATGAACTTTTCCTATGGATGGTAAATGACCATTTCCAAAGATTCTAGGGCTGTCTCTGTGTGACACAGAATTAGAGTTAGGGGGAAAATTCTCAAAAATATTGAACCTCATCATTTTTCCAGTTCCTCCTTGCTCTACCCTGAAATCTTAATTCCAATGTGAAATGATCCCATATTCTTTAGTAATCTTCTACACTCTCTTAGTTCTCCTGTAATATGACATTCCAGGAGTTCTTATCTGGCATGACTTAGGGAAACACACTTCTACCCTGTATTTAGTTAATCGAGAAGCACCAAATGAAAATTTCTGGTGTGTGAGGGAAAAACAAACAAATAAACAGTCCTCATTTTCTAAAAAGCCTTCATTTAAAAGATTTACTATAATGATAGTTTGCTGTAGGACTTGAAAGAATTCTATAATTGTCCCAGATACCATCTTCTACCTTAGACCCTCATTTATACTTTTACCTTCCTCTCCATTGCTGATTTAATGTTTTCTAATATGTTCAATAAAATTTGAGAAGAAAACAACTCGTTACAAATTTAATAATAAAAGCATAATTGTCACTTTTAAAATCAAGTAAATTTAAGACAAATAATCTTAAGACCAGGTAAATGTAAGGATTTCCTGAAAGACCCAGCCCTCTGCTCCTGCTCTAATCAGGGCCTACCATCACCTATGTACAAAGTTCTGACTCTTCCTCATTGTAAAGAACTGCATGTGGTATAAGAAGGCAGACTCAGAGATGGGAAGCCAATAAACTATCAGATGAATGAATTTAAATTATCAGATGAAGGAATTTCAGGATTTACGTACTTGAGGTGGTGTATTTTGGGGTATGGCAAGATTACGAGTATGATATGTTTGTGCATGACTGAGGTGGGGTAAAGTAGATTTTGGAAAATGGCTAGGTTGAGGACTGACAGGTTAGGATGTTTGAGGGAATAGTAACATGTTATGAGGACCCTAGTATTAGGTCAAGAGTTGGAGAGGAGAGAAAAACTGTGAGTGAGGTGCTGAACTCACTGAGGATGGAATAAAAGTGTCCTAGAAGTCTATAGACAATTGATACCAGGATTTTCACCGGCTAGTAGATATGGACTGTCTGGATCTCAAAGAAGGAGCAGTTACTGAAGATGAGGTGGAGGGGAAGGGAGGGAGATTTGGAAGTGGTTATGGTAGAGGCCATACAGCCTCTACTTTAGCCCCAGGTGGTGGAAACACTGTCTTGGAAGGGCCTGGATAAGTAGTGAGACTGTGATCATCATCATGGCAGTCCATGAAGTCTCCTAAGGTGGATTTGTGTGCCATGACTGCAGAGATGTGAGCCCTTGTGGGGGTCTGACTGGTGCAAGTGCATGAAAATCTGGGCCTAGTGGATATTCTCTATTGGGTCCTGAATTTTCTGGGTTTGTTCTAGCCTGCACAGACTGTAACTGCTGGAGGCTACCTGCCTCTTTGTGGGAAACAAAGTAGAGGAGAGTGACCTCTCTAGTTGGCCTCCTAATCAGTCCCTCCTGGGTGCTGCCTCTTTTCCCATCCAATTATTTTCAGGCCAATGTGCTCTGCTTGAACTTAGAATTCTACTCCTTGTTCTGCCCACACCTATTTTGTCTACACCTACTGACAACCCTGGGCTGGGAATGGGTCATGTAATGTGCTCTGGGCCATATGTTACTTGGAGTTCTCCACCTTGGAGGCTGAGGCCCTGGGCTGGGAGTGGGTCAAGTTTACTACCCTGACCCTGGTCTTGTTGCTGGTGGAGCTTGTACTACAGGGGGCCTGTTGACCATGTGTGGGCCAGGCTGCCATCTTTTTCAAGAACTTTAGCATCAAGAAGCAATGCTCACTTGTTATCTGTGCCCTGCTACAAGAACAGGTGGGGTAAGAGTGGAAGGCATAGTGTGTCTGGGTGTGTGTATTTATAGACATATATATATATATATATATATATATATATATATATATATGTATATATGCATATGCATATACACATATGGCTAGGTACCCAGTTTAGCCTATTATATAAAACATTATTCATACCTATGCTTATTGTATATATTTTATGATATATAATCTATATATGCTTGTATGTTACATGTGTTGTATATGTGTGTGTGTGTATATATATATATATATATATATATATATATATATATATATGTAATTGTTCTGATTTTCTAACTCATTGGATTTTCTGCTTCAGCAATTATTGTTCAAAGCCCTTGCTGAATATATCACAAAGGGATACGTATATGTGTCTTTAGGGGTGAAACACTAAGAATGAAAAGCATTGAAGGAACCCAAAATACTACTTCACTTACTAAATTTCTGCTATGATGTACTAAATGACATCATTGGCCCCGAGATTGTACAATAGAGCGCTCGCTGCTGGGGGAGTTTATGAGCTAGGAAAAATATATTATGTGCCAAGAGTGAAGCAAACCAGTAGGCCAGATAGGAATTGTGGAGAAAGGTACTTATAGAGGGAGCAATTTCTTCATTATCTTCCCAAATGTTTGATTTTGTTGTTGAGTGCCTGTAATTTCTGAAGCACTGGGTTACACACTTGGAGATAAGTAGAATAAAATGATAAGACATAATTCCTGTCCTTGAGGGGCTTCTAATCTATTCAAGAAATAAAAAGTTCCTCTTGAAATGCAGGTCAGAGGCCCTAGCTTTTCTTCTGCTTATAAGCCTTGCTTCATTGGCTCCCTCTGCTAGTTTGTCCCCTATACCACCTGTCCTGTCTACCATTGCTTATGCCCAGGTTTTAACTGCCAAACATGAGGTAGAGGTTTCCTATTATCTCTGAAATAAGCAGAAACTACTTTTATAATTTAAAAAAAAATGTTCATCCATTTAAGGAAAATTGGAAGGCAGTAGAGAAGAGGTAGTAGAAAAAGTGTCCTTAAGGAGCTGGAGTCAGGAGACCTGGGTTTGAAGCTATGGAATCAAAGATCTAGAATCCAAGGCCATCCCACTACTTTGGAGGCCCATGAACTTCAACATCTTCATTTTACCTATAAAGAAATTGGTACATGGAGTTTAAGCAATTGAACGAAAGTTACACCGGCAGTACCTGTCAGAAGTGGGATTTGAACATATAACCTCTGATTCTTTCCTTTTTACCATCTTGGCTTCCACTTTGGATACTTACTAGTTGTATCAGTATGCACTAGTTACTGAACCTTTCAGAACTTCAGTATTCTAATCTACCAGATGGAAGCAATGGTCATTCAGCAAATCCTGACTATGGATTGACTATGTGCCTGACACTGTACTAAGAGGAGACTACAAGAAAGACCATTGTCTTTCTTCTCATGAGTTATACTTTTAAAAATCTCAGAAGAAGGTGGTGCCTTTATCTCAGAGGAATGAATTTCTAATAGTGGAATCTCAGGTATTGTGTAGACTGATAAAGGAGATACTTTTGGGGAGGGGAGGTTTTTCTGGTACCCCTCAAATCATCTCATAGTCTAGGGATGGAGTATAGGTAGTCTCATGCTCCATTCAGTTAAGGCCAGGCCTATCCTGAGGGATGCTCTACTATCATTTTTCTTCCAAAAATATTATAATCATATACGTTTGACCCAGCAATTCCACTACTAGGTTTATTTCTAAAGATGATTAGGGAAAAAGGAAAAGAGCCTATATGTTCTAACATGTTTATCACAGCTCTCTTTGTGGTGCCCAAAGAACTAGAAATTGTAGAGTTGTCCATCTACTGGGGAATGGCTGATGGAATACTACTGCGCTAAAAGAAATGATTAACTCAATGATCTTAGAAAAACATGGAAGATTTGCATGAAATAAGGAGAAAAATGAGCAAAATCAAGAAAACATTGTACACAGTAGCAGCAACATTGTTTTAAGAATGATTTTGAATGAATAATTTATTTTGAACTCATAGAAATGCACAGATTAACTATAAAAGATACATGAAGACACTGTCTGCATTTGGAGAAAAAACTGATAAATAGAGGTATGTAGAGAATAATGTTACATGTATACACCTATTTGTGTCTAATGATAGCCATCTTTATCTAGGGTGGTGGTGGGGTTTGGGGAAAAATGAAAAAAAGAAATTTACATGAACATTTTGTGTGTGTGTATTTTGTCCCAAAAGTCTTAGTGCAGTTTAAGCTTTTTTTTTTTTTTTTTTTTTTTTTAAAGCTTAATGTAATTACACAGAATTGTAATGGAAGGATAGTTGGGTTTTGTCTCTGATTCTTTATTTTAAAAAATATTTTATTATTTAAAATTTATATTATATTATTTAAAATTTAAATTTTTAAGAAGCTTAAAAAGTTAACGTGTAGGTATATATATATATATATATATATATATGTGTGTGTGTGTGTGTGTGTGTGTGTGTGTGTGTATTTGTATGTATATATGTAACTGCACATCTGCATGTATATAATAGGGATAAATATATGTGTAATATACACTTATAACAAATGCATGCATATACACTTGCAAATATGTTCATGCATGTGTGTATACATATTCCATTTCATTCACTCCAGCCAAACTGGCCTTATTTTTCCCCAAACTCAACATTCCTTTGCACAAGTTACTACCTATACATGGAATGCACTGTCATTTCATCCTGTCTCTTAGAATTTCTTCCTTCCCTCAACACTCGTCTTAGTTGCTTTTCCTGATGTAACTAGCTATTGACCCTTGCCTGCCCTATCCTCAAATATTGTTATGTAGCTTAATTATGCAATTCTTCCTGTAGGAGATAAGTTCCCAGAGGGCAGAAACCATTTCTCATTTTGCCTTGGTTTTCCCAAAATCTAGTACATAGCAGATGCCTCATAAATGTATAATTCTAATTGAATCATTTTGGGAAAATGCAAAAAAAAAGGAAAACAGCTAAACATTCCTTAATACTACTTTTACTGATGGCTAGAAGGACCATGAATTTTTGAACCTTTTCCACCGTATAAATTTAGTATATCATGTGTCAATGTTATTGTCTTGTTTGACCATGAGTCTGACACTATTTCTTATGTTCTCAGTTTGTATTACAAAGCATGCAGCTTGTTACAGGGTAATAAATACAAAGACCCTATCAACCTAGCAAATTCCATTTTATATAATTGTTAGTATTTTAAAAGGATGAAGGGGAAGTTTACTATTTGGGGTTCTACTACCTTAAAATGATCATGCTCCAAAGTAATGCAGAAGTGCTGGAGCTGCTCTTTTCTGATTTTTCTCCTATATATCTAGTGACTCGTTGGTCTCCCTTTCTGAATTGTCATCCAAGTTACACCCATTAACTTTGTGGCCCCCAAGCTTGGTCCTATGTCCACTTCTCTTCTCTCTATATACTATTTTTTTTGGTGATCTCCTCAGCATCAATAAATTCAATGATCATTTCTCTGCAGGTGATTCCTGGTTCTATTTATCCAGTCCTAGTATTTCTCCTCACCTACAATTTCAACTCTTAATGCCTATTGGACATCTCCAAATGGATATCCTATAAACATCTGAAACTCAACACAACCAAAATTGAACCCATTCTTTTACCTTCCAAACCCTCTCTGCTTTCAAAATTTGTGTTACTATGCTGTTGAGGGTACCACCAATCTCCCAGTCATCTAGGTTTGCCCTCAAGTTGAGGGCAACAATCCTCAACTCCTCATTCTCTCTCATCCCATAGGAATTGTAGCCAAGGCCTATTGATTTTACCTTTGCAATGTCTCATAATATACCTCCTTTTCTTCTCTTACACTATCACCAACCCTGTGTGGGCCCTCACCTCCTCATGCCTGGTCCATGGCAATAAACTTTTGATTAGTTTCACTGCATCAAGTATCTCCTTACTCCATTTCATCCATCATTCATCTGTCAAAGTGATCTTCCTAAAGTGAAGTTCTGACTATTTCCTTCTTCCTTCCCATTCGGTAAACTCCAGGGGCTTTCTATTCACCTCCACAATCAAATACAAGATCTTTCATTTGACTTTTAAAGCCCTTCATAACCACATTCCTTCCTACCTTTTTGTCTTCTTATATTTTATTCATCACCACATATTCTGAGATCCAGTAACTCGAGATTCCTTGCTTTTTCTCACACAAGACATCCCATTCCTGTTCCCCACTGCCCATTCACATACAGTATATTTTCACCAACAGTCCCCAATTCCTGAAATTCTCTTCCTCCTTTTTCTCCTCTACCACGGGGTTTCTCTGGGTTCCTTCATAGCCTAAAATCTACCTTCTGCAAGAAGTTTTTCCCAGTTATCCTTAATCTTAGTGTTTTTCCTCTGTTGATTGTCTCCAATTTATCCTGTATAAATCTTGTTTGTACATAGTTATTTGTATGTTGTCTGTCCCGTGAGACTGAGAAATCCCTGAGGACATGTGAAACTGTTTTTGCCTTTCATTGTATCCCCATGCTTAGTATAGTCACTGGCACATAGCAAATACTTAATGATTGTTGAAGATTAAGCTTTCCTGACAAAATCTAATCACTTCTAGTTCCTGTTCTGAAGTACCACAAAGGACTTCAAGGAGTTTTTGGCCAACCCAAGTACCTTAAACAATTCAAATACCATTATATTTCAGTGGGAAGGTGGCTTAGGGACCAGAATTAGATTCCAATTGGAGCACTGTGACTAAAACGGTTGTCAGACAAATTATTCAACATTTCTCTGCTTCAGTTTCATATCAAACAGTCAGTCAATGAACTGGGATTTTTAAAAAATGGCAAAAGATAGTTTCTGCTGTCCAGGAGCTCACAATCTATGGGAGAGATAACATGCAAATGACAATGTACAAAAAAGTGATATACAGGATAAACCGGAATTTTTAAAAAAGGGGAAAGGCAGTAGAATTAAGGATGAATGGGAAAAGCTTCCTGTACAATGTGGGATTTTAGCTGGGACTTGAAGCCAGAGAAACTAGGAGGTGGATATAAGGAGGCAGACCATTAGAGTCATGAGGGACAGTCCGTGAAAATGCCCATAGTTAAGAGATGGGAGAGCCTTGTTCAAGGATTATCATCACTGACTTGCAAAATGCAAGAAGATTTAGAAGGTGGGTGGTGAGAGGGTCATATTATAAAGGACTTTAAAAAACAAACAGAGCCTTTTATATTTGATCCTGGAAATGAGAGGAAGTCACTGGAGTTTACTGAGTTGAGAGGTGACATGATCAGACCTGCATTTTAAGAAAATCGCTTTGACAGTTGAATTGAAGATGGACTGGAGTGGGGAAAGAAGCTTGTGGCAGGGGCATCACCCAACAGACTACTGCATTCAAACTGAGACAATAAGATACTCAACTCCTCACCCTTGCTTAACTGCCACCTGGTATTCAATCATATCTGTCACATTCAGTCATGTCACTTATGTTCAGTCATTCAGTCATATCTGAATCTTTGTGTCTGACTTTTTTGGCAAACGTACTGGAGTAGTTTCCTTCTCCAATCAATTACACATCATTAATATCTCTTGCATCAATTCACTCTTCTTTTTTCACACCCAAACTTCCCTCATCATCTCCTGCCTGAACTTTGTATGGCAATGGTTTCCTAAATATTTTCCCTGAATCCAATTTCTTCCCTCTTGGATTCATTCTCCACAAAAGACCAAATTGCTATTCCTAAAAATCTTGATCATATGACTCCTTTGCTTAAGAATTTTAGAGGTTTCCCACTACTGTTAGCATAAAATATAAGCCCCTTCATTTGGTTTTTAAGGTCTTCCACTAGCTGGCTCCAGCCTGTCTTTCCAGACTCTTCATATGTTATTCACACTCAGGCACTCGGTAGTTCCACCAAACTCACCTACTTGTATTGCTCCCTGTGAATATCATTCCATCTTACACCTCTGAGCCTGGAATGCTCTCCTGCCTCTAGTTCCAAGAATTGAAGATGAGCATCCTATTATTTTAATCTCTAGTCCTTAAGGGTATATGAATGATACCCCAGTTGTTTCTACCTCTTCCATTCTCCACATTTTCCTTTGGTCATGTTTTACTTTTGAGCTTCCATAAAGGCATGTTCTGAATGCTTAATTTACAAGTCTTCTAGGCATTCTGTTAATATTGCAATAACCTTAGAAGGTAACTGTTTAGCTTAAAAAAAAACCAAAACCTGAGGTGCTTTTCTCTACAACCTTGTTGACTTGGAAAAGGAATTGATATAGTGGGTTGAATTTTAAATTAGGAATAAAAACCCCTTAATTCTAAACTCGACTATACTATTTATTCACTTCCTGATGATTAAATATAGGAAATGTTTTCTCCTACTTCATGGTGATTCAGTGACGTAGATTTACTACTAAGATTTTAAGTAAAGCAGTATACAAATTAAATCAGTATATATGATTAGAGATAAGCCGGATCCACTACTTAAATTCACTATTCCAGATGGTACACACAGCAGGGGCCTTAAAAATAAAGACTTCAAAAGGTTCCTTAATTATACATTCAGAAAGAGCTCTCACCCCTACTGTATGGAATGTGTTGTTAAATTTAGAGATACAAAATGTTCATGTTTCAATCCACAAGAGATATTCTTAATTATAGTATGTCCCAACCAAAATAATTGTCAGTATTACTACAGCTTAAATGTAGCATAGTAACACAGGTTTTCTCATTTTTAGATCCTATCTCCTTTACTATGAGTTTTTAACTAGATCCAGTTTTATACATAACAGAAGACATATATATATATATATATATATATATATATATATATATATATATACACATACATATATGAAGACTTTGTGAACTGCACTCTTGCTTTACAGAGGAGCTGGGAAAATCCTGAAACAAAATTTCTGCCATTAAGACTTCTGTGGTTCTCTAATATATTTACTGCCTTTGATTCAGCCTCATTCATCCATTTTGATAAGAGTCCTCCATACATTTGACAACAGAATTTGATCTTAAATTGCATTTCAAAGACTAGTTATGTGGCAGAGTGGACAGAGAACTGGGCCTGGAATCAGGAAGACTCAGTTCAGATTTGACCTCCCATACTTACTAGCTATGTCAGCTGGGTAAATCACTTAACCCTCTCTGCCTCAGTTTTCTTATCTGTAAAATGCTCCGGAGAAGGAAATGACAAATTACTCCAGTATCTTTGTCAAGAAAACCCCAAGTGGGGTCATGAAGAATCATATATGACTGAAATAATTCAACAACAACAGAATTTCAAAGAAGATAGTTATTCAAGGTATGAGACCATGCAAATATTTGGGAATTTTAGGATGTAACACAAAATCCTAACAAATAAAAGTTAAAGCAAAAACAACTCTAAAGACATTTGTGACATTTCACTCTCTGTCTTTAGGGTCCTTGATGTGTGGATTCTTCCATCAAGAATGGGTCTCACTCCAGGGACACTGAAACACATGTTACTCAGCTGATATTCTACCAGAACCTACCTGAGCCCCACAACCAATGTTTTGAAATCAATGGAAAGAAGGGAAATATCAAGTAATACTCTGAGTTTTTTCTCCTTCTCATGTGAAAGTATAGCCGCCAAAGAGGCTAATGGAACATTCTAGATCTCATTCCAAAAGAAAGCTCTGAGTATCCCAGCCATATTTCTCTCATTTACAAATATAAACTCACCATTTTCAGCTAGTCATTTTTCATTAAATCAAGTATGACTCATTGTTTTGTACAGTCTGAATGAAGGTTAAAACTTTAAGGTAAATGCTACCCTGTCATTCATTTGAAGAATGTGTAAAACAATATGATCCCTGGAAATTAAGGTTTTATTTTAAGAATGAAAAAGGAAAACTAAACATCACAATGACCTTGATGAATTATTTCCATTTTCTTTTATAAAAATTTATGTGTAATTTTGGAGGGAAAATTCGTAAAATGTTAGAAAACTTTATTTTTGCCAAGAAAACCTGTCATCAGGAGTCTCTAATTTAGTTCTTAGCCTCTGAATGCTACACGAATTCAAATTGCTTTAGAGTCTATTAAGCGAATTGCACATAGAAGGGCACTCCAGGTGAGTAATGAAAACTAAGTCTGAATAGTATGATCCCATTTCTCATTTGAATGGCCTTGCTAACCCAGTGGAGAAACTATAATTTAATCACTATAGAAATGAAAGAGTTGGATTTATTTTGATTAAGAGAGGCAACAAAAATATAACATATGAATCCAAATCGATATTAATATGTTGACAGTATGTAGATAGATGGACTTTTTTGGATGATAGATTTATTGGGTCCTTGGCACATATTTAGCAGCCTTCATGCCTTAAGTGCTTTGGATCTTGTTAAGCATAGTTATCTGGTGAGATCTCTTTGAATAATTACTTTAGATTATAAATTGTTATAGGGCAGGTAACTAGCAGAAGTAATACAAATATAGATACAGATGACATAATGGAATATCCCTAAAAAATAACCTAATCAACTATCATATTATTCTCTCTTATATGATTTCTTCTTTCTCCTCTTAAAGTTTATTATAACTCTAGCCTCTCTTTCCCCAAATGTTTACCCTGTCCCTACTCTTGACATTCAGTTCTTGAGGTTGCTTTTCTTTTTTTTTCTTGATAAGGAAGAGAACAGTAATGTTTTTATTTTGTCTTCTCTATTAAAGGAAAAGGAAAGGACAGGCTGGCTAACAGCAAGGATAAGAGAGCAAGTTATTAGTCAGAGCCTTTGGATGGAGGTGCAATAGTAATATGTGGAAAATGAGATTTTGATTATAAGACTATTTATACCATCCTTGCTTAGACCTTTATTTTGAGAAATATTGCCTTAAATTGGAACCATTAGGTCAACATTGAAGAAAAAAAATAGTTTCAAGTTTATACTATAAATCACAAGTAATAGATGAAATTAAATTTACATTTATGTTGGCTTCTACTACTGATACTTTGGCAATAACCATCATAAACAAATTTATGAAAAGCAAAATAATTTCTGAGATTTTTTAAAGTAGAATTCTCTCTTCCACATTTTCTCAAAGGGATATATGACTTTACTTCTTAGCAGAAAATGATTGTGTTGGTTCCAGAAAAATTATGACATCTTTTTTTTGGTAAAATTGCTTATACAAAATAGCAAGCCTTTATTGTAACAAAATAATAACAATTTACTGCAGCCTACAGCATAAGCAGGTATTAAATAAAGCACTGATTATCTGTTCCCATTCATTAGAATGTGGAACATAGTACTTACCACCATCTTCAACTGTAAAGTAGAAACTGTCACTTGTGGCATTAGCTCCTTGTCTTAAGACATAGCATATTTTCATGTCATCAATGTCAGCTGAAAAAAATAACAACAGAATAAAATGACTTTTTAAAATTGGAAAACAAGTGCAGACTATCTAACAGGTATTAACCTGTGCCCTCCCCTACCCCATCCTTTTTGCTCAGTCAGATGCAAAAAATGCTTATCTAACATGCCCATGCCTGAATCCATTGTTAGATACAGAGCTCTGAAAGGAAAAAAGGCCTCTAGACTTCCTAACCTAGTATCACATTGGTATTTGGTCTTCTAGCAGCTGACTTACATTTAATGAGGTAAGTTGAGTGCAGCTAAAGAAACTAGAGAGTCCAGAGAGAGACATAGAAGATGTCAGACCTAGCTAAAAATGTGAGGCAGTAGAAGAGCTCAATTCTGGCATCTTTTCATCTCTGCTTTCCCTCTCTTGGTATACTGTGTCGTTGGGTATCCATTCTCTATCTCATTCCTCAATTGCCCTTGGTTTAATTCTATTAAATCTAAATCATTTACAGAGTATCTCGGTAATAGGCTTTGAGGAAGATGGAAAGCTAAGAGAGAATCCCTGTCTTCAAAGAGCATACTATTTCATTATTTCTACCAGCTCACCTTTCCCAGTGATAGTGTACTGGCAATGGAATTGACCCAATAACATTCTCTTCTAATATTGTAATCACCAACATAAACCAATATTTGTTTCAGGCAAGTCAGATAGCAGTTATTTCAAAGACTACATGAAAAGTAAATCATCACTAAAAACAGATTCAAAAACAGTCCAATATTTATTTGCCTAATAAGCATGTCAAGGTTTTCTCCTCCCCTTTAACACAACTTTAACTGCTCACCTAAGGGGAAATATGTACACAAGTAAACCTTACTAATGCTTGCAAGAATATAAATTCAACGTTGTATAGTGACTGTAATGTGATTTGTGTAGGTACAATCTTCCATGAATGGATCTCATGGTAGATTATCCTTGTCAGGGTCAAGTTATATCAGTAAAAGAGGACAGTGTACAGAAGCTCAAAGGAGTGGACATTTTAAAAGGTTTGTTAGGCTACCTACTGCCAATTACATATAGACATTCTGGTGATGAGTTATCGCCTATGAAATAACTAAGGGGGGGGGTGGAGCCAAGATGGCAGAGTAAAAGCAGGAACTTGTTTGAGCTTTCCCCCAAACCCTGGCAAATACCTATAAAAATGTCTCTGAACAAATTCTGGACTGCAGAACCCACAGAGTGAAATTTTGAGGCAGATCTCCAGTCTAAGATAGCCTGGAAGGTTGAACGTAGGCATCTGTCACACAGAGCTGGGAGTGGAGTGCAGTCCAAGGTGGGTTGCACCAGCATGAATGGGGCCTGAGCAGGTCTGGGGGTAGGGGACTGAATCACTGGCAGGTGTGGTGGTTTCCATACTTCTTGACCCAAGGGCATCAAGGATAACTTGGAAGGTGAATAGAAGGAAGCTATCAGGCCTATATGAGAGAGTGGAGCAGTCCGGCCCCAATCCCAGGATGGTGGAAGAGGAAGTGGAGCCCATAGCAGCCACAGCAGCAGTGGCAGTGGGAGACGCTATTTCTGGAGCTCTAGGCCCACATATTGTCGGGGTATTGAGCAGCTGATAGTATGCCCTACTGGAAGCAGAGAATTACCTTGACTATGAGCTCAAAACTCTTAGTCTGGCTGGGGAACTAAGCTAAAACAGGAAAAAATATCAGACTATACAATCTTAACTTTAGACAAAGAAGATCAAAATACACAACCAGAAGACAACAAAGTCAAAGCTCCTACATCCAAAGCCTCCAAGAAAATATGAAGTGGTCTCATGCCACAGAAGAGCTCAAAAAAGATTTTGAAAATCAAGTAAGAGAAGCAGAGAAAAAATTGGGAAGAAAAATGAAGAGTGATGCAAAAAAATCATGAAAAATGAATCACCAGTTTGGCAAAGGAGACCTTCCCGCCAAAAAAAAAAAAACCTGAAGAAAATAACACCTTAAAAAATAGACTAACCCAAGTAACAAAAGAGATCCAAAAGGCAATGAGGAGAAGACTGCTTTAAAAAAGTAGAATTGGCCAAATGGAAAAGCAAGTCTAAAATCTCACTGAAGAAAATAATTCCTTTAAAATTAGAATGGGGCAAATGGAATCTAATGACTTTATCAGAAATTATCAAACAAAGCCAAAAGAATGAAAAATAGAAGACAATGTGAAGTATCTCATTGGAAAAACAACTGATCTGTAAAAATAAATCCAGGAGAGACAATATAAAAATGATTGGACGACATGAAAGTCATGATCCAAAAAAGAACCTAGACATCATCTTTCAAGAAGTTATTATGGAAAACTGCCCTGATATTCTAGAACCAGAAGGTAAAATAGATATTGAAAAAAATCCATTGATTGCCTCCTGAAAGAGATCCCAAAAAGAAAACTAGGAATATTGTAACCAATTTCCAAAGTTCCCAGGTCAAGGAGAAAAAATTGCAAGTAGCCAGAAAGAAACAATTTGAATAATGTGGAAACACAATCAAGATAACACAAAATCTAGGAGCTTCAATATTAAGGTATCGGAGGGCTTGGGGTATGATATACCAGAGGTCAAAGGAGCTAGGAATAAAACCAAGAATCATCTACGCAGTGAAACTGAGTATAATATTTCAGGGGGAAAAATGGTCATTCAATGAAACAGAGGACTTTCAAGCATTACTGAGGAAAAAACCAGAGCTGAATAGAAAATCTGATTTTCAAACACAAGAATCAAGAGAAATTTGAAAAAGTAAACAGAAAAGAGAAATCATAAGGGACTTACTAAAATTGAACTGTTTACATTCCTACATGGAAAGATGATATTTGTAACCCTTGAGAGTTTTCTCAGTATTAGGATAGTTGGATGAATTTTATACATATAGACAGAGGATATAGGGTGAGTTAAATATGAAGGGATGATATCTGCAAAAAGTAAAATTAAGGGGTGAGAGGGGAATATACTGGGAGAAGTATAAAGTGAGAAATAGAATGGGGTAAATTATCTCTCACATAAAAGAGACAACTAAAAGTTTTTACAATGGAGGGAAAGAAGGGGGAGGTGAGAGGGAAAGGGTGAACCTCACTTTCATTGGATTTGGCTTAAGGAGGGAACAACATGCACACTCAATTGGGCATGAAAATCTCTCTTACCCTACAGGAAAATTGGGGAGGGGAAGGGAATAAACAGAGGTAGGGGGATGACAGAAGGGAGGGCAAATGGGAGAAGGAAGTAATTAGAAGTAGAACTTTTGAGGAGGGACAGGTTCAAAAGAGAGAATAGAATAAATGGGGCAGGATAGGATGGAGGGAAATATAGTTAGTCTTTTACAGCATAACTGATACAGAAATGTTTTGCATGCCTACACATGTATAGCCTATATTAAATTGCTTTGCCTTCTCAATGGAGCTAGGTGGGGAGGGAGGGGAGGGAGAAAGGTAGACAAGTTGGTGCTCAAAGTTTTAAAATTGAATGCTAATAATTGTTTTTACATGCAATCGGAAAATAAGGTATACTGGCAATGGGGCATAGAAATCAATCTTGCCCTGCAAGAAAATAGAGGGAAAGGGAAAAGAAAAGGGATGTGTGTGATAGAAGTGAGGGCAGATTGGGGAAAGGGGTTGGGGGAAGGGGTAATCAGAATGCACATTATCCTTGGGTGAGGGAAAGGAGAGATGGGGATAAAATCTGGAACTCAAAATCTTGTGGAAGTCAATGTTTAACACTAAAAATAAATTTTAAAAAAAGAAAAAAATTCCTAAGCTCTTTAGATAAGTTACTCTATAAGAATAAAACATTATCTACCAGTTATGTCAATATGAAATCAGACTTTGTTCTTTCATGATAATTCAGGCTACAGATTTCTTTGTAAATTCACTCCTTCCAACATATGATAGGAGGTATACTTTTAACTGAATTAAACTCAGGACAATATGACTTAATGACAATTGAGTTTATGATATAAACCTAAAACAAAGTGCCAACATCCCCATATTATACGCTGACTTTGTAGAGGAAAAAAAAGTTTAAATAGTTCATTTTTAAAACAACAAGTCGGAATTTGCCCTTATCTATGATACTTGTGGATGACACAACTTCCAAAGTAACTTAGGGCTGGGGTGGGGGGTATAGGGGAATATGCTTTAGTATTCATTATTTTGCATGTGCTGTTGTAGAAAGAGATGTCCCTTCGTTGCAAAATGAAATCCAATTCAAGAGGCTTGGAAATAGGGTTGTCCAAAGCCATGAAAAAGCCTACCTATGGAATGTCTGCGGCAAGAGTTATTAGTTAACCACACCCCAAATTCCTTCCAACTGAGTAAATTCATAGAAAATTCAAGGCTAGGAGGAAAAAAAATGAAATGTCAGGTGAGCTAGCATTCATCCTAGTCCTCTTTCATTCTCTGAACCATACTTGACTCTTGGCCTTAGCACAAATGGCCAGAAAAGGAAAAAAAAATAAGACCATAGAAGGTTACTTTCTTGGTGACCAAATGATTCCACCCCTTCTCTCTGATGAGGAAGAACAATACTTACCATCAGGGAAAGACATAGAAGTCAAGGCCTCTGTATCCCAAACATCTTAAATAGATATCCATGGCCTCATGCCATGGAAGAGCTCAAAAAGAATTTTGAAAATCAAATTAGACAGGTTGAGGAAAAACTGGGAAGAGAAATGAGAGAGATGCAAGAAAAGCATGAAAAATGGGTCAATACCTTGATAAAGGAGGCCCAAAAAAATGCTGAAGAAAATAACACCTTGAAAAATAGGCTAACTCAATTGGCAAAAGAGGTTCAAAAAGCCAATGAGGAGAAGAATGCTTTCAAAAGCAGAATTACCAAATGGAAAAAGAGGTTCAAAAACTCACTGAAGAAAATAGTTCTCTCAAAATTAGAATGGAACAGATGGAGGCTAATGACTTTCTGAGAAACCAAGAAATCACAAAACAAAACCAAAACAATGAAAAAATGGAAGATAATGTGAAATATCTCATTGGAAAAACAACTGACCAGGAAAATAGATCCAGGAGAGACAATTTAAAAATTATGGGACTACCTGAAAGCTATGATCAAAAAAAAGAGC
>CM053771.1:80782893-80838893 GCA_028658325.1 Potorous gilbertii | reverse complement strand
ATAAAATCTTAATTTTAAGGAAGTGATTGTAGAACATTTATAAATAAATAAAATAAAAATTAAAAAAAATAAAGATTTTGATGAAAGTTCTTAGGGTGTATTCCTACTTAAGCTACATACACACACAATGTTTAAGGTATGAATACACCCTTTGTGTGTGTATAGATGATAGATAGATAGATGCCTTTGTTAAAGGATAGAGGAATTAAGAAGTTAACGAAAGTAACTTTCTGCTAATCTACACAATCTTCTCATGTTTTATATAATTAACAAAATATAATTTATCACTTGATTAGCTGCAAATGAATTCTAAAATATAACCTAAATTTTATTCTTTGAGTTAATATATTAAGTTTCTCCAAGGTGACTTCTAAATTATACTATATATAATGACTGTATCCTGCAATAATTCTAGTATTTATTTGTTCCTTTTTCATCTGGGATAGAATTTTAAAAATATTTTTAGCCTGCCTAAACTATTGCTTTATTAATTTTCCTGAGTGTATTTTAAAAATTGGAATGTGTGTGTATATATACATATATACATACATATAATGTTACATACATATATGTGTACATATACATACATGTATGACATCATATATTTCTCTAACCCACTAAATCCCATCAAAATATAGTTCAATAAATCCTTCAGGATCAAATGCCACAGCTCAGCTTAGCCCTCACCCTAGACACATACATCATTCCCTTTCTAGAAAGCAACCATGGCAACTCCATAATGGAGTTTTTTCATTCTTTCTCACTTATCTAATCTCCATAAATAACTTTTATGAACCAAACTCCAGCCTCAACTTGTTGAAATGAGTGCTGTTTGATATATGTACATACACATATATAGGCATATATATATATATGCCTATATATGTGTGTGTGTATGCATATGTATATATGTATGTATGTATGTAGGTCTCTCTCTCTGTAGATAGATAGATAGATAGATAGATAGATGTAAAATAATTTTCTTAGCAAACATTTAGATCTTTGCTTGAGCTATGTGAGTTTACTGACCTCACAAAAGCAGGTTCATCATCATTTACAACTAATTCACATTTGCAAATGAGTACAAGTCTATGGCGTACTTTTTACAAGAGCTCAAGGGGTAGAAAAGTAGTGGGCAGAGTGGAGCAGTGGAGGGCTGCCATACACCAATATTTAAAAGATAACTCATGTGTTCAGAGCTATGGGATTTGGTCTGGGATCACTTTAATTAACCTTTTACTCCAAATTCACCAGGACCCCTTATTATCTGTAATACCTAATCCTTTTCACAGCAGGGAAGAATATTTAAAGCATCATTTTCTGCTCTTCAATGCTCAGTAAATATCCCTCTCACCTTCTTTTCTTTACATGAACATGGACCAGATGAAAGACAGCGTGGTATCGTTTATATGGTACATGTCAGGGGCCCTGACAAAAAAAGTATCCTGCTGGTTCGGCATGACACTTGGCATTATGTAGCTTGCCTGTCTCTACAGGCCCTAGGGTATGTTTAGGCACTCAGCCAAGATTCAAGGAGTTGGAGTGTGGGGCTACTTGCCAGGGTCTAAAACAGGCAAGTAGTTCACTTTAACACATTTTGAGACTCCCATAGCATTTGCTATCTAAAAGCAGAGCATTGCTAGGAATCTAGAAACAGGAAAAGGACACTCCCAGTGGGATGTCCCACAGTTAAACATCATCCCTGAGCTAAAAATCACTGTGAGGGATATATATCCAGTTTCCATTCTGTCACCCGGAGAGGGATTTTCATGAAAGCAACCAAAGCACTTTGAAAAAAAGGGAGGGGGGCACAAAGTCTAGAGGTCAGGACTTTACACCCAAAGAGAGAATGCTGAACTAGGTAACTAACTATACTACTAGCAGCTATGCATCAATCACTTGTCCTTCCTGCCTCAGGCTATATGAAAGCAGAGAAAGGGAGCCAAAGCAAATGGTTTATTCAGTCATTCATTTATCAAACATTTGTTCAATTTATATTGTGTTCAAAGAACTTTAATTCAGACTAGAAACACACTTAAGTTTTGAAAATATCTAGGGAATGGAGGCAATTTGTCCTTCGTGGTTTGGAGGCTAGGTATTGGTGAAGGCTAGAGGGGAGAGGAGGCTAGAGTCAGTTTAATAATTACTTTAGTTTTCCACATATTGTTAACAGAGCCTTGATATCCTAACAGAAAGTCGGACATATGTTGTGCACATTAAATAACATCTCACTCAGGGTTTATTATTGTTTTAAAATTAGGATGGAACCTTATAAGTCACCTAATCCAACTCACTCATTGTGTTTTGAAAGAATAAATTAATTCACCATTTACCATGAGGATAAGGAGTTATTGTTATCACTACACTTTCAAAATTATTTTCTAAGTAAATATGCAGCAAGGTACAATATGTATGAATACCTACAAAATTATAAGCAATCAATAGTCCTTTTAACATATAGAGTGTCAGACTTGAAGTCAGGAAGACTCATTTTCCTGAGTTCAAATCTGGCCTCAGGCACTCACTAGCTGTGTGAACCTCCCCAAATCACTTAATTCTATTTGCCTCAGTTTCCTCATATGTAAAATGAGGTGGACAAGGAAATGACTAATTGTCTTGTATCTTTGCCAACAAAATCCCAAATGGGCTCATGAAGACTCAGACAAGACTGAGTAACAACAACAAAAATTCACTATGTAATGATATTTCTAGGGATGAATGCATCTTTGGTACAAATATTTTGATATTTTTCTATCCTTCATAGTCATGTCCAACTCTTCATGACTCCATTTGGAGTTTTCTTGGCAAAGATACTGGAATGGATTGTCACTTCCTTCTCTAGTTCATTTTACAGAAGAGGACACTGAGGCAAACAGGGTTAAGTGTGTTGCCCATGGTCACACAGCTAGTGAGTGAGTGTCTGAGACCAGATTTGAACTCAGGAAGATGTCTTCCTGAATCAAACCCAGATCTCCATCCTCTCTACTACCTAACTGCCCTTTGGACAGGTATTCTTCCTTGGATTTTTCATATTAAAATATATTCATGTAAAATGAAGCAAATTACTCAAAAATCAAGGGCAACTTTCTCTCTGAAGTTTGAACATTCTGGTCAGTTATCAGAGTTATTTGGAGAAGTCAGTGTGGTGCCATGTGAAAAAAAATAAAACAAAATACTCAACTCGGAGTCCCAGGTTTTCTGATCCCAGATCTGTTCTCAATCTATGATCTTATGAATTCTAAGAACAACTTCAAAATAACCAACTAAAATCAAATCAGACAAAAAGTCCTCTAAAGTGAGTTTTATCTAGGCTCAAAGTTACATTGTTACTAATACTACTGGTATTAGGATTCATATAGCAGCATTCTTCCAAAAGAGTATGATGATAGACCTTAGAATGTGGAAGACCCAAGTTCAAGGCTTGCCTCTGAAATATATTGTCTGTGTGCCTATGGGTGGATGGGTCATTTCATCTCCCAGTGCCTCAGGCAACTCTCTAAGAATGTAAATTATAGGCGTATTCTTAATCTGTATTATGGAGAGAGTATCCACCCTGGGAGTTCTCCATACTGATGAATTGACAAAGCTAGATTCATTTTATTTTTCAAAAAACCTAAAAGCTCTTTCTGTGTATTTGGAAAAACTTTTTCCCTTAAAGGTATGAACCTTGAAGGGAACATGGCCCAGGAAGTTTGAGAGTGATGTAGAGCAGAGCTATTTCTCCCTAACCCCACTAATGGTTTTAGACATAATGTGACCCAGGTCTACTCTTCCACCTATCCTCAACTTCCTGGCAGACTTGCTTCTTCCACTCCAAGACATTTTTCCCCCTTAAATCCCTCAGTGTCTCGCCAGTGTCACCACCTCCCAGACATTCATTCATCCCTCTTACCCTGCCTATCTCCTCTAGCAGTCAGTAAATGTGGACACATGACTACAGATAATGCTTAAAAGTTTTCATTGTAGTACCCCCAACATAAGCCTAAGCATGCCAGAGAGTCCAGGAATGGGATAAAAGCTCAAGCACCCAAGTTCCTGAGAAGGCAGTGAATTCCTAATTTCTTCCTGAAGGGGAAAACCAATCAAAAGCATCATCTCACTTAGTCTCACTGCATCCTTCTGAGGCAGAATTAGGTAGGTATTAGTATCTCCGTTTTATAAAGTAGACAATGGCACAGAGTTTAAGTGACATCCACAGTGTCACACACAGGAAGTTGGTAACTGAGCCTAGAGCGGAATCTGGTCCTATTCCTATTCTAATACTCTATTTTTGCATTTGTCAATGAAAGCTATCACTTCCGGAAATAGAACCCAGTGTATTCAGTAACTGTAAGTAAAGAAAAGAGAATGGTACCTTGTGTAAATTGAGTGATGCTGTGATTGCCTTTCCCCAGGTTGAAGAGAAAGCCGTGGTGTGGGGCTCCTGTCACAATGAACTTGAGGGAAATATGCAAGCTGTCCTTGTCCTCCACTTTCAGTATTTTATTTGTAATCATGAAACCCAAGTGACCAGTTGTCAAGATGCGAAGGGTATGGGCACCTTTGTTTACCACAACTTGAGGTGAGCTGTTGTCCACTGAAATCACTCGGATTTTCATCACTTGGGGTCTCCTTGTTTCAAATACAGTATCAGGAAAAACATAGAAATCAACATGTGTGCCATCAGTCACAGTGAATAAGAAGCTGTCTTCAGCTGATTCTGTCCCATCATGTTTGTAGCTGATCAAATTTTCATTCAGGTCTTGTTTGGTGAAGACCGAAACAGGCCTGGTATTATTGAACAAGAGATGACCATGAACAGGTACTTGAGTGACAGTGAATTTTAAGAGATGGTCAGGGGTATCTCTATCTTCTATAGTGAGTTCAAAGGGAGTGATAAGCTTATTTTCACTTTCACTCACCACCAGGTTGTGAATAGTGACCACTGGCTTTTTGTTGTCCACATCACTAATAGAGATCCGGAAAGTACGAAAGACAGAGTTACGTCCATCAGTGACTTCAAACTCAAAGCTATCCATTTTCACCTCATCATCAGATGTGTGAATGTAGTAAATTTTGTTTCCTGCAAGCTGAAGTTGAGTGAAAGAAGTGATAGGTACTCCTGACTGATCTGTGCACTCCAAGTGACCCCTTACAGGGGGCCTGGTGATGCTAAAGACTAAATTTTCATCAGGACTGTTGAGGTCACTGGTGCTCAGTAAGTCTGTTGTGAGTGTTACCCTGCCACCTTCTTTCAAAGATACTCCTTTGCTTATAACATCTGGGAAAACCATGTCAATGTTACCAATGGACACATAAAAGTATCGGTCAATGAGGGGATTTATTCCATCAGTCACATCAAATTTGATCAGGTCCCGAATACCTTCCTGCCCCAAATGCATATATTGAATTAAACCTCTGTCCACTTCATCTTGGGTGAAATTCATGCCCAGGGTGATGTTCTCAACTGTACCATCAGACCTTCGTCTTTGTAACAGGCCATGCCCTGGCCCATAACGAATAATATAAACCAAACTTTTGTCTTCAGAGTCTAAATCAGTTGCCATCAATACCCTGTTGTTGATCATTTTGGTTTCTCCCATTTCAATTTCTAGTCCATTATTGATGGTCATTCTAGGGGTCTCATCATCAACAGGAATGACCAGTATGACCACCCTCTTCTCCACTGAATACTTGCCATCAGTTAGCTTTATGGCAAAGCTGTCCTCCTGAGTCTCAGAGTCATCATGTTCATAAATAATGCTAGAACCCTCAATGATCTGATCGAGGGTGAAGCTTTCCACCGAAACTGTACCATTTATCAACTGGTTCATGATGTGACCATGGGAGGGAAAACGGGTGATAACAAAAGTCAGATCATCTGCAGGAACATCTCCATCAGCAGCATTGAGGATGGGAGTATCAATAACCAGACTCATGCCTTCCATCACCATAAAGTCTCTCATAAACATTTCTGGCTGCTCATCGTTAGTTGGAATAATCACAATGGGGAAAAAGTGTCTGTGAGAAAAGTTAACCCCATCAGAACAACGGAATGCAAATCGATCTTCCACTGGTTCCACACCCTTGTGGATACTCTGGACATAATAAATATGTCCCTGTTTAAGATCTTTCAGAGTGAAGGCACTGATGGCTATTCCTGCTCTTGATTTCTCTGAGCCTGGTGCTGGGGAAATATTTTCAACATATCCTGAAGTAGGCTGAGTAACTATTGTACATAAAATGTCATCATTAGGGGAATCAATATCCTCAGCACTTATATGGGAAGTGGTAATTACCCTTTTATCACCCTCCACTACCATAAATTGCTCACCTACAGTGACCTCTGGGGCCTGATTATCAATGGGGAGAATGGTGACCAACACAGTAACCCCCTGCACAATGTTGCCACCAATACGCCACTCCTGAGACATATCTGACAATGTCAGATTGAAAGAATCCTCTTTGGGAAATGGACCTATTTCACCACTGGTATGGGCATAGACAACAGATCCCTCTAGGATATCCCTCTGTGAAAACTGCTCAGCTGGGACTCCATTGACTAGGATTTCCCCATATAGTGGGGGGTTTTCCAAGAGAAAAGTCAGCATCAGATCATCAGTGTCCTCATCAGTACCCTTGATTATATGAGCTGTGATTTCAGCAGCTTCATTTTCTAACACATCTAGGTAAGAGCCCAGTGTGCCAGCAGGCAAAGCCAGAATGGGTACCTCATCATCTACTGGGCGTACATTTGCTCTGAGTGTAATGGGTACCACATGAAGACCATCACTCACTGCTATAGAGCAGCTGTCACTTGGGGACTCATCCCCATTGTGGACATAAGTGACCCTGCCTCGAACAATATCCTCCAAATGAAAGAGCTCACCCACTACTAACTTTCTCTGACTTAACTGCAATTGACCATGCTTAGGAGCCTGAGTGAGGGTAAAGGAGATATGGGTAGCATCAGTGTCCACATCAGTAGCATGTAGCTCAGTTTCACTCAGGGTGTGCTGACCCCTCTCCTGGATGGTGAAGCCTGTATTGAGGATCTCAGGGGGTTGATTATCCACTGGCTGCAGATAAAAAGTAAAGGTCCCTGGAACCATATTCCCAGCCTGATCTTCTACCCGGTACTGGAACTGGGCTACCCGAGCAGCCACACCCAGTTCCTGGTCTGGGGGTCTATAAGAAATTTTGTGGTGATTGATCTGGGCCTGGGTGAAATGGGTTACTGCAACTGAAGGGTTATCAGTCAAAACCAATGTGCCCAGTGGGGCTGGAGAATGATTTTCATCTGTGTCAGTGGGGGGCTGAGTCACAATATAGCGCAGTTCTCGGTCATCTGTGTCCAGGTCAGTATAGCGCAGCCACTTTTTTCTTAGTGGTGTGAGCTGGTACTCTTGTACCACCATCCTCAGTGAACAACCATTGCCTAGCTCTGGAGGTAATCGATCCACAGGATGAATACGCAGCACAAATTTTTGTAGCCCTGATTGATTGGGAGGGTCATGGTCATCCTGGACCCTGAAGACAAATTGGTCCATGACGGGACCCCCTCCAGGGCTATGGGGACCAGTGTGTCGGTAAAACAGTCGCCCTTCGATAATGTCCTGCTGTCGCCACTCTATCACTGACCTCTCATATAGTGTACCCTTCTGGGAGTTCACCACTTGCCTCCAGGGGCCTCCAGTAAGCTCCTCCCCATCTCTGGGTGGATGGGTCTGACGGAGTAGCAATTGTCCTGTTGCTGAGTAGGGAGGCTCCAAAACAAAAAGTATCATAGAGTCATCAGAATCAATGTCAGTAGCACTCAAAGCCAGTGGTGGAATTGGAACAGTATCCCCTTCAGCCAGCATCAGTCCAGTATTAGCATTGAGGACGGGTGGCTGGTCATCCACAGGTACTAGGGTAATGGGAAAGAGGAATTGTACCTGGTGCCGGCTTCCTCCATCTACCATTCGAAGCACGAGGTTATCGCTCAGAGAGCCATCACTATCATCATGCTGGTAGACTACCTGTCCAGCCTCCAGCTCAGCTACTGTGAAGTGCTTTCGTGGTGGCCCAGAACCAGGATCTCTACTAGGGGAACCCAAGAGGGTCAGATGCCCATGCTGAAGGCCAGCCACTACCTCCAACTGCACAGTATCAAGGTCATCTTCATCACTGATGACCAGATTGGAGGGTCCACTGCCTGAGGGGCCAGTGAGGGGCCGGGACTGACCTTCATAAAGGATAAGACCAGTATTTCTGGTGACTACGGGAGCTAGAGTGTTCATGGGTTTCACAACTACCATGAAGGCAAAAGGATCTGAGGCTGCACCCTCTGGATCTACCACTTCCAGTTCTAGTTCAAAAAGACGCTCCTGGTCAGAATCATCTGCTGGGGGCTGGTAAGCAATTTTGAGGAGCCGCAGGTCCCGCTGGGTGAAGGAAGACAAAGGTAAGCTGCGGTCATCGGTGCTCACCAAGTAGCCTTGACCTTGCTGGAAGGGCGAAGTGAGATTGAAGACCAGCGAATCAGGGTCTGATTCAGCATCCTCAGCTGCCAACATGTCCGGTGTCAGGGCGGTCAGCACGAACTGATCCACCTCCATCATCATCATGGCCACAAAACTGGGCTTAGGTGGTGTATTCTCTGTGCCTCCTCGGATCCTCACCAGCACCTGAAAGCGCTCGCGTTTCAAAGACGGGCTTCCTAGTGGGGCACCCCTGGGGTGCAGCTCAACGACCATGGGTACCCAATCCCGATTTGGGGAGTGACCGGGTGCTGTGTGCAAGTATCGCACTCCCAGTTCCAGGAAAGCATTGCAGTCCATCATCTGGGGCTTCTCCAATGCCTCTCCCCCTCGCCAGTCCCTCTCTGCTCCTAGAGCCTGTGGATAGTGAAGCAGTTTCCCATAGCGAGGAAGAGCCCCCAGCCCAGACAGGATGCCTACCCTGCATTCCTCTGTCTCAGGCTGGTAAGTGAACTCCAGACTACGACGATCTAACGGGTTACTAGTACCCAGAAGCTCCTCTACGACCAGCGGCAAGTTCCTGGTCACTATTTCCAACTGGGTAAAGAGTACCTCCACCTCCAGCACCAGGGGCAGCACCACTGACCCACTGGGAGTATCATAGCGCAGCTGCAATCGGACTCGGTCCCGTGAAGGGCTGCGGGCGCCCAGGTGCGAGTAGCTCACCTCTCCAGGTCCAAAGTCGCAGGGAAACCGTTTGGGGCTGAGGTGACCAGGCAGCTGAGCCAGCGCATCGTTGTCCAACACCACCACCTGGCAGCGATCTCCTGGCTGCACCTGCAGCACCAGGTCATGCAGCGGGTCCAGCCAGACTGCGCGCCCGAACGGTACCCGGAGTCCACGGTTGGCCAGCACGATGACCTCTTTTGCTGGGGCACCCGATGACCCAGTGAAGCCAGGAGACAGCAACGCAGAACTGGGGCCATCAAACTGAGCGGAGACCCACCTCGCTAGTGACAGAATTAGGAGTACCAGCCAGGGCACACCCAGTGACCGCGAGGTGACAGAGCGAACAGTCCCGGGCTGCGCTGAAACGACCCGGAGAGTCCCTGCCACTCTGCTCACGCAGTGGTGCATGATGCCGGTCCTTCCTTAGTCTATGGAGGTGCGCCTGAGAGCCAGCAAAGTTTACTTGCCTGACTGGGAGCGAGCAGCCCCCCTGGGAAGCGTAGGGGGCTGAGCAAAATTGCCGCGTCGTCCAATGGTCCCAGAAGTAACAGGACCGGGAGGAGAGCGCAAGGCAGTCCAGGCTGGCACTGCTGCTCCAAGGACGGCTCCGCCAGGGCCGAGCCCCGCCAGCTCCACGGTCTCCACAGTTTCTGCCTCCTTTGCGAGGGTAGCGCTACAAACTGAGTTTTCCCCTGTCCCCTCCTTTGCAGGTCCCGGAGGACCCGGGGCGGAGAGAGAAATCCCGCCCCTTGTCCCCCTTGCTCCTGCCTGTCAGAGTGACCAATGGATTCTCTGGAGAGGAGGGACCCTCATCGAAGATTGGGTGCCAGCTACTGCCAATCAAGTCGGAGACACAGGCTGGGAAAGGGTGGGGTGAGTGGAGGGGAGAGAATCTGCAACAGGTTGTTCTTAGTGATCTGGGGGAGAAAGATTTTGGCTGAAAACCTGCTGGGAGCTCCCAGCACTAGCAGGCTTCCCCTGCTCTGCAATACCCGGGTTCTGGTTGCTGGTGGAGGACGGCGAACATGGTGCGCGGACCTAAATTCATAGAATCATTTTCCTTTGGGCTTTGGGAATTCTGCTTTTTTCCCTCTTGGCTACGAATTTGAAGCACAACCCTTCCCTTTAGAGAAGAGGTGGGGATAGAGGGGGCGGGAAACTGAATCTAAAGCTTGAATTCATCTATCCCGGGCCAGTCCAGAAATCATGGCAGTTCAGGATGACCACTTGCAGATTTTCCAGTGAATAATAACTTTCGTTGATAAGAAAAGAGCCAAAACTTCCCAGGTATTTTTTCTAGCCTTTAAGAAACACAGTGGATATACTTGTGAGCTTTGGGTGGCTTTACAAGTCCCTCCTTCCCCACCCCCTTTGCTATCAAAGTTCACAAACTAAGAGAAAGGGGCACTTGGAATGCGTGAGAAATGCAGTCTGAGCAGAATTCTGAAAGAACCAAATTAAGGAAGGAGCTGGAGAGAAAGTGGCCCCAGGCGCTCAAAAAGCCGAGAAGGGCTTGAGAAGCTGTCATTAGAGATATTCCTGTTCCCCTTGCAATAATTAGACCAAGTACAAACTAAATCTACTTGTCAGCATCACATTTCTTTGCATGTAAAGAGAATTGATAAATAGCCGGAGGGCAAGCTAAAATAAATTGGATAGAGCTTCACAGTAGTCAGAATTCAAAGTTTGAGTTCTTCCTGCCCTCTTGTGTTTATACCTTTTCATTGATATTTGTTTCTTTAAAAAAAAAATTAATGGAATTTCACATGTGTTCCAATAATTTGGCAGGTTTGCTTATCATTAGCAAAATATTTTATCTAACTCACAAGAAAATGGAAATTGACCAGTCATTCCCTCCCTGTACACTTTAGCCCAATGGCATATTTGGGAGTTGGGAGACTGACCAAACTGGAGGGTTGAGGTGGGGAGAGCTGATTACAAGTATAAGAAATATTTATTTTTAGTTGGTTCATATTTAAGCTATATATTGTAAAAATTGGTGATTTTCAGTTTTTGTTTTGTGATTTTATTCTGAATTCAGAATCAAAGACTTAGAGATCATTTAGCAAGTCAAGGAATCAAGGCCCAGAGAAATGAAACAATTTCCTCAAAGTTACAAAGCTACTTCAAAACTGAATCAAAACTAGAGTCTATCTTTACTACTTTTCCAATTGTCTTTCACCTTCATCATGGATATTTCATGATTTTATCTATTATTTAGCTCCCTGCACACAAAATGTGTGTTGTAAATAGTAAATGTTATAGGGGATAAGACTAAAACACTGTGGGTGGCACCATATGAATTGGTTCAACTATTTGAGAAAATTTTTTGAATTGTGCCTTCAAAAGTGATTTAAATATGTATACATTTTGAACCAGAGGTCTTATTGTTAGGCATACTCTTTAAAGAAACAAGAGACAAAGAAAATCCCATATACATCAAAATATTAATATCAGCACCTTAGTGGTAGTAAAGACTTAGAAACAAAATAGATGCTCATCAATTGGGGAATGGCTAAGCAAGTTGTGGTATATTCATATAATGAAATGTTACTATGCCATAAGCAAAAATGAATATGAAGAATTTGGAGAAACACAGAAACCTTCATTTTAACTGGTGGAGTGAGAAGGAAGCAGAATTGAGGAAAGAGAATACCTGGTGGCTACAACAATGTATATGAGAAAAGCAAAAAAACCACCAAAAAAAGAAAAAGAAAAAAAGAAAGGAAGGAAGACACTGAATTTTATGTAGTCATATTGGCCAAGTTTGGCCATAGAAAAGAAATGAAAAAAACATTACCTCCTCTTTGCAGAAGGAGAGGGAAATACTTGTAGAATATTGCATGTACTATTAAATTAAGTTGGTATGTTTAATTTTGCTGAGGTGATTTTTCTCTCTTTTTTTATCCTTGGTTACAAGAGATGAATGAATCTCTAGGTTGGGGAGTGGTGAAGGATATATTAAGAAATAAAGGTAATGGAAAAACAAGATATCCCTCAAAGTATTTTTAAAATTTTCAGAACTGTATTTAGACAATTTAAAGTAACTAAAGAAAGTCTTCACATTTTGCAAAATAAGAATTGAATTATTTAGAAAATATATGATTTGCTATTGAGGCAGTGAAGTGGTGCAGTGGATTGAATGGCTAACATGGCCTTAGGGAGACCTGACTTTAAATTTAGCCTCCAAGGGTAGCCTTGTGACTGTAGGAAAGTCATTAAATCTGTCTGCTTCTGTTTCCTCAACTCTATAAGATGAGAATGTTAACAATAACATCTGCCTCCCAAAGTTGTTGTGAAGATAAAGTGAGATATTTATAAAGGGTTTTGTAAATGTGAAAGTGCTATATAACTGTTGTTGTTATTGAAATACATAAAAGTTATCTATATCCCTTGTGGTGGTTGTTCAGGCCTGTCTGACCCTGAAACCCTATTTTTCGTTCTTGGCAGAGATACTGGAATGGTCTATCATTTTCTTCTCCAATTCATTTTATAGAAGAGAAATTGAGACAATCAGGGTGAAGTGACTTGCCCAAGGTCACACAGCTAGTAAATATCTGAAACTAGATTTGAATTCAGATCCTCCTGACTCCTGGCTCCATCCACTGAACCACCTAGCCACTCCCAGCCTTTGCTTCTAAACCTCTAGAGAGAATACATTTCATTGAGGGCAGTCTTTTCCGTATTTGGATAGCTGTAATTTTTAGAAAGTATTTCCTTAGTTCAATTGAAAATTTGTCCCCTATGTATCTTCTGCTATAGCTCTTTTTGTCCTCTAGGGTCAAGCAGAACTATGTCTTCCATGTGACAGCACTTGAAATACTTGGAGGTGATGATGTTGTCTGTGACAAGGAGAAAAGCTGCACAAGTCACCTTAGATGTAGCTTCTTTTCAATTCTATTTTTTCTTTTATGTATATATATATATATATATATATATATATATATATATATTCATTCTATTTATTTTTAATTTTCTACAATCACTACCATAAAACTTAGATTTTTTCCTCCCTGGCTGCCCCCCTACTCCCTCCCTCCCCAAGATGGCATACAATTCTATATAGGATCCATATATACATTCCTATTGAATACATTTTCACTATAGTCATGCTGTGTAATAGAAGAACTAAAATAAATGGGAGAAGTCATATAACAAACCAAAACGTAATACAAGCACACACACACAAATGATCTGCTACATTCTGCAATTGAATATCATAGTTCTTTCTCTGGAGGTAGAAGGCATTTTGCCTTAGACGACCATTGGGAATTTTTTTTTTTATGTCCTTGCATTGCTATGAAGTTCCAAGTCTACCAGAAAAACCTCTAGCACACTGTGATTGTTGCTGTGCACAAAGTTCTCCTGGTTATGCTCCTTTAGCTCAGCATCAGATCATATAAGTCTTTCCCTGCCTCTCTGCAGTCTTCTTGTTCATCATTTCTTGTAGTGCAATAGTATTCCATTACATTCATATATCATAATTCTTTCAGTCATTCCCCAATTGATGGGCATCCCTTTGATTTCCAGTTTTTGGCAACTACAAAGAGTGCAGCTATAAGTATTTTTGACATGTGGGACACTTTCCCATTTTTATGATCTCTTGGGGATACAGTCCTAGAAGCGATATTGTTGGGTCAAAGGGTATGCATATTTTTGTAGCCCTTTGGGCATAGTTCCAAACCTAAAGAATGGCTGGATGAGCTCACACTCCACCAACAATGAATTAGTGTTCCAATTCTCCCATATCCTCTCCAACCTTTATTATTTTCTTGTTCTCCAATTTCCATTTTCAAGTTTTCCAATCTAATAGGTGTGATATGGTACCTCAGAATTGTTTTCATTTGCATCTCTCTAATCAAAAGTGATTTAGAGCATTTTTCATGTGATTATAGGTATCTTTAATTTCTTCCTCTGAAAATTGCCTGTTCATATCATTTGACCATTTATCAATTGGGGAATGACTTGTATTGTTGTACGTTTGACCCAGTTCTGTATGTATTCTAGAAATGAGGCCTTTATCCCCAAGATTAGCTGTAAAAATGCCTTCCCAATATACTACATCCCTCTAAATTTTGGTTGCATTGGGTTTGGTTGTGCAAAAACTTTTCAGTTTAATGTAGTCAAAATTACCCATCTTGCACTTCATAATGCTTTCTATCTCTTCTTCAGTCAAAAATTCTTCCCTTCTCCATAAATCTGATAAATACACTATTCCTTGCTCCTCCAGTTTATCCATGGTATCAATCTTTATACCAAGACTGTGTACCCATTTGGACTTTATTCTTGTGTACAGTGTCAGGCATGGGTCTATGCCTAGTTTCCAACACACTGTTATCCAGTTTCCCCAGCAATTTTTGTCGAACAGTGATTTCTTAACCCAGAAGCTGGGGTCCTTGGATTTACCAAACAGGAGATTGCTATATTCATTGCCTTCTGTGTCTTGAGTACTTAGCATATTCCACCTGTCTACTCTTCTGTTTCTTAGCCAGTAACAAGTGGTTTTGATAATTGCTGCTTTATAATACAATTTGAGATCTGGTAGCTCTAGGCCACCTTCCCTAGCATTTTTTTTTCAGTCCCTTTGATATTCTGAACCTTTTGTTCTCCCAGATGAATTTTGATAATATTTTATCCAGCTCTAGAAAATAATTATCTGATAGTTTAATTGGTATGGCACTAAATAAGTAAATTAATTTAGGTAGAATTGTCATTTTTATTATATTGGCTTGGCCTACCCATGAGCAACTGATGTTTTTCCACTTACTTAGATCTGACTTTATTTGTGCAAAAAGTGTCTTGTATTGTGTTCATATAGTCCCTGGGTTTGTTTTGGCAGGTAAGCTCCAAAATATTTTATAGTGTGTACCCTAGCTTTAAATGAGATTTCTCTTTCTACCTCCTGCTGTTGGACTTTGTTACTAATATATGGCAATGCAGATTTATGTGGTAAGTTTATTTTGTAACCTGCAACTTTGTTAAAGGTGTTTATTATTTCAAGTAGCTTTTTACTTGAATCTCTGGGATTCTGTAAGTATATCATCATATCATCTGCAAAGAGTGATAACTGAGTTTCTTCTTTGCCTATTCTCATTCTTTATTTTAATTTCTTTATCTTGTCTAATTGCTTCCACTAACATTTCTAGTACCATATTGAATAATAGTGGTGATAATGGACATCCTTGCTTCACTCCTGATCTTATTGGAAATGCATCTAGCTTATCTCCATTGCATATAATGCTGAAAGTTTTAGGTAGATACTGCCTAAGTTTTATGGAAAGTTCCCTTTATTCCTTTGTTCTCCAGTGTTTTTAATAGGAATGGATGCTATATTTTGTCAAAAGCTTTTTCAGCAACTATAGAGATAATCATGTGGTTTTTATTAGTTTTGTTGCTGACATGATTGATAATTCTTTTCAGTTCTTTAAATGAGGTTGTTCAAGAAGGAACCTGCCAGGTGTTAGAACATCTAAAGGATGAAAGGGAGGAAAATCCAAATGGCCATTTTACAGCTGTTAACTTTAGCTTTAGAGATTATTAAGAGTTGAAATGGGTCCTTAGAGATCTTCTAGTCTTTGTTGTTCAGTTGTGTCTGACTCTACCTGACCCCATTTGGGGTTTTTCTTTGGCAAAGATACTGGAAGAGTTTGTCATTTCCTTCTCCGGCTCATTCTACAGATGAAGAAACTAAGGCAAAAAGAGTTACGTGACTTGCCCAAGGTCATACATCTAGTAAGTGTCTGAGATTTGAACTTGAATCAGACTTGAACTCAGGTTTTTCTGACTTTCAGGCCTGGCAGTCTATCTGCTGTGTCACCTTGCTGCTCTGTTTTAGTCTAACCTCATTTTAAAGATAAAACAATTAAGAACCTGAAGGATTCAGTAACTTACCTAAGGTCATATAGCAAGGTCCTAATCTTTAAAATCCCTTACCTATTTTCTTATCATATCTTATCATATATATATATATATATATATATATTTGCACATGGTTCAAATCCAAACTTAATGGGAAAAAATTGTGTGCTCACTAGAGGGAGGTAGTGCTGGGTGTAGATTCAGAAAGAACTGAGTTTCAACCATCCTCAAACACTTAGTAGATGTGTGGCCTTGGGCGAGTCACTTAACCTCTGCACCCCAATTCCCTCAACTGTAAAATAAAGATAATAACACTTACCTGCCACAATGGTGAGATCAAATGAGATATCTATAAAGCACTTAGCACAGTGCCTGTGACACAGTGTTTAGTAACTATGTGTTTCCTTCTTTTCAATCCATATGTTCTACTTTTCTGAGACTTCACGTAGGTCTTGGAGTCTGCTAGGCAGCTCTTTTAAAGTTTGTGAAGCCTATATCATATAATTTGATCCTTTAGAAAACCCTGTGAAGTATGTGCAATTATTATACCCATTTTACAGATGAGGAAACTGAGATTGAGAAAGTTGAGTGACTTGTTCAGGATGACATAGTTAATAAGTGCTTGAGACAGTTTTTGAACTTTGGCCTTCCCAAACTTCCTCAGCTTCAACACTGTCCAATACTCCACTTAGAAGGTAGGAGATGCACTGCTTATTTTTGCCCATTAAGCATCTCCCTTTTGCCTTTTGGGCATCCTCAAATTTGATATTCCAAGATTCGGAACCATAGAGAGCCATTTGGAGAATGTTTACATTTAAAAGACAAATTTCTTTGTAAGTCTTTTAGACTTATGGAAATTCATTATTGAAGGAAACTTCTTTGATCACATAATGTAACCTAGAGATGAGCAACATGTAGCCTCAAGGCCAATTGTGGTTTTTTAGGTCCTTGGGTGCAGCCTTTTGACCGAATCCAAGTTTTACGAACAAATCCTTTTATTAAGGGGATTTCGTCTGTGCAGACGATTTGGATTCTATCAAAAGGCTGCGCTTGAGGACCTAGAGAATCACACGTTGACTCAAGCCATGTTCTGTTCTAACCCATGCCAGAAAAGGAATTCCTACCTTCAGTAAGGAGAAGCTCATTAACTTCTGTGGCTAACCATGCTACTTTGAGAGGCAGTTAGGTGGTAAAATGCTGCCCTGGGCAAGACACTTAACCCTGTTTGCCTCAGTTTCCTTATCTATAAAAAAAAAGCTAGGGAAGGAAATGGAAACCAGTCGAGTATCTCTGCCAAGAAAACCTTAAATGGCGTCACTAGAGTCAGACATACTGAAATGACTAAAGAATAACAATATATTACTTTAGGAAAAAATCAAATTGTTAGAAACCTTTTCCTTATCTATAACTTAAACTTGTATCTGACTCTTTAATCCACTGTTCTTAGTTCTGCCCTTATTAGCCAAATAGAACTTATCTGTTTCCTTTTCTACATGACAGTCCTTCAAATACGTAAAGGCAGCTATCATATATAGTCTCAATCTTTTCTTCTTCAGGAAAAAAATTCTCCATTTCCTTTAATGAATCCTCATATGACATGGTCTCAAAGTCCTTCACCAAAGCAGCTGCCCTCTTCTGGATGCTCCATCAATTTCTTTCTTGAATTGCATTTTCCAGAAAGGAACTCAACACTCCAGTTAGCAGGCCAGAGGACAACCACCTCTTCATTGCTAGAAGTTATGACTTTCAAAAGAATCCAAGACTGTATATATTTGTGTGTGTATGTTTATATGTATGTGTGTATACACACACACATATGTTGGTTCTTAAAGAGGTCCAAAATAATATCACTGTGTTAGAGTCAAATTACTTTGTGTCCAACTGGCTGATCAGACCAATACAAACTCAGAATGCTCAACCACTGGTCAGGCACAAGTAATCCATGTGAATATTTGGGATGGATTCTCTAAATTTGCACATCTTGTGTTTCTTTTGAGCTAATTCAATTTTACTTTGCTCATAGAGCACAGCACCTTCTCTGATGCTGGGAGGTCCTGTGGAGGTGTCTTCCATGTCACACAATCAATTTCAAACATCTTAAGAAATACCTTGAGATGTGCTTGTATCACTTCTTCTGACTACCATGTGAATGTTTTCCCTATGTGAGTTCTCTATCCAGTCTTTTAGGGATATGTACATTTGACGTTCAAATGACATGGCCAGCCCATTCTCTCTGCAGTACAATCTGAATGCTTGGCAGTTCGGCTCGAGCAAGGACTTCAGTGTCTAGTACCTTCTTCTCCCAGGTGATCCTTAGAATCTTCCTAAGACAATTCAAATGGAAGCGATTAAGTTTCCTGACATGGTAGTGGTAGACTGTCCAGGTTTCACAGGCATACAAGGATGAAGTCAGTATAATGACTCCGTAGACTTCAGTTTGGGAGTCAGTCTAATACCTCTTCTCTCCCATACTTTCCTTCGGAGCCCCCCAAAAACTAAGTTAGCTCTGACAATGCTTGTGCTAACCTCATTATCAATGTGTACATCCCTGGAAAGTACACTGCCGAGAGAAGTGAACTTATCCACAGCATTCAAAACTATATAAATATATGAATATATATATATATATATATATGTGTGTGTGTGTGTGTGTGTGTGTATGTGTGTGTGTGTGTGTGTGTGTGTATACATAAATGCTGAAACATTGCACTTTTGACTCAAGCTTGCAGTCCACTAAAATCTTTCAGAACTTTTTCAGACATACTGATGTCTGACCAGGTCTTTTCCCATACTGTACTTGTAAAATTGATTTTTTTAAATCCAAGGGTGAGATGATATTTATGCTTTATAAATTTTGTCCTATTAGATTTGGTTCAGCATTCTAGCCTGCTATTCTTTATTAAACACAGCCAAAATCTTGATAAAATATGTCTATAGCATTCCTCTGATCCACATTAATAATGGTTAAAGTGATTTAATGTTAAATTATAATCAATTTTAGGTTTTTGTTGATGTTATTTCATACTCACCGTGACTAATACCTCCTTATTCTTTTCTTAAAGAAAGTCTTCATATCTAGAGATGTGATCCCTGGACATAAAATCAGGAAGATTTGGGTTCCAATACAGCTTAGGACAGTTCCTAGCTGTGTGCCCTTTCTGGGCTTCAGTTTCCTCATGTGTAAGCTGATGGGGATGGACTTCATGATGTCTAAGGTCACTTCCAATATAAATCTGTGATTTTATGAGGTATACAAGCCTTTGACCCCCTCATTTCCCATTTTTGATGGATATTCCACAGCATAATATTTGCCATCCTCTTATACAACTTTGCAATGAAATACTCAGTATTAAAACATATATTGATTTAATTTAAAGGTCCTAACAAATCATGGGAGACTATGGTGATGACAAAAATAATGTCAATAACATACTTATATAGAGAAGTATGTTTTTAAAGTGTTCTTATATACTCTAATTAGTATATTTTCCATATTGCACCATATTAAGAGCCATGAGAAACAGTGTGACATATCACATAGTGGATAACCAGTTGACCTCAGAGCCAAGAAGAACTAGGTTCAATTCCCACTCTTGACATATACTGGCTGCGTAACCCAGGACAAGTCCCTTAACCTCTCATTGCTCTGAGAGTTGTAGAAAAATAACTAATCAGCATTGATAGAAAGTTTCCTTATCTGGGGGTTCTCTATATCAGGGAAATCGTAAGTCCAGCTCCTATGTCTCTCTAAGAAACATTTTAGACATAGAAATAATATTTTACTATCTGAAAAGGGGGAATTTTGATGATCAATATGGTACAGTGGAATTATGGTCTGAGAATCAAAGATTCAGATCTTGTCTCTGATATTTATTTTTGTGTATAACCTTGAGCAAGTCAATTACTTTTCCTGTGCCCCAGTTTTATCATCAACAAAATGAGAAGGTTGGACTAGATGATGTCTGAGATTTCTTTCAACTTAGAACTGTGATCTTTGAGTAAGTTGCATTGTCCTTGCCAAATACAACATTTCTCACAAAATGCTACAAGGCCCTCATTTTTTCTTTCTTTTTTTTTTTTAAATTCCTAACCTTGGTTTACAAGTCTCATTTGAGAAATGTCATAAACCAAATGTACTATGACCTTTACCTGCACTACATGTCACTGGATTGGTTTTTGACTGGGATAAAATAGATCAGCTGGGTGATCAACAAGGTTTCCTTTTGGCTTCAGGGTTTTCCTTTCCTCCCTTTTAAATCTCAGCTCTGTTTGACTTGGAAGAATTGATAAGATCAGCATCCAAAGTATGGTACTCTGATGGAAGGGTAGAGTTCACTAGTTTGTTTGGAGTAGAAAGAGGCCTGTCCCACAATTAAGTTTAAGTAGCCTGAAGAAAATCAAAAATTTTGTATTTTTTTAAAATTATCTTTTGTTTAAATGTTCTTAAGTATTTTGCTGACTCCTTATTTACTCCCTGCCTCCCCTTAATGGCATGGAGAATATATTCAAAATTGCAGTTTTTCAATAGAAAAAAAAAGCCCTGAAAAAAATTTGTAATTTTCATTCATCATTCAGTGTAAAATGAATGCTAGAGACAAATGGTTCATTTGAAAAGGAGAGTCTAGGTAGTAGCTGACTGGGGAAGGACTTTAATACATATCTCTTAAGGTAATTGAGATTCCATTCATTAGAGTGCTAAAAAATAAAAGCTCAATCATGACAATTTAATTACTTAAAATAAAAATAACACTGTAATAATATAGAGAATGTAAGAAGATAGGATAGTGAGAAATTAAATTGCCTAAACTGAAATATCTCCTTATTTATTGTTAGCATTCCTCTTAGACAGAGGTTGGTGCATTGGAAGCACTTAATAGATAGGTGTTGATAGACTGACCAACTGATGCCTACTGACAGATCCAGCCAATAATTTTATATAACATGTTGTCAGTTTAGACAATAGATTAAGTTCATGAATCTTTGTATATGAAAATATCTTTCCTAGGAAAACTGTATTAAGTGAAGGTAAATTAACTTAGTTAATCTTTCTTCCTCCTACTTCTGTACTCTGTCTTTGATTTTCCCTGTGGGTCCATCTGTCTTAATGCTAATTGGCACAGAGCAGCCCTTCCCTTCATCATATTAGTGCTAGAGTTAGTGTGGACACCTGATTGACTGGCTTTCATTCTACTGAAGCTTAAAACTCCAAAACTCAAACAATCCACCAGTCTAAGCCTCCTATGCAGTAGGAACTCCATAAACCACAACACCCAGTAAGTTTAGTCAAGCTTTAGACACTTAGCAGTCAACTAAGTAGTTAGTCAACTGTTAAATGTTCCTATCTGCCAGGAACCGTACCCAACCTCTGAACATACAAAGAAAGGCAGTATTGTTCCTACCCTTAAGGAGCTTAATGGACATACATAAATGGACATACATAAATAACTACTAACTTACAAGTTATATGTATGGTAGCTTGCAAGTAATTTCTGAGGGGAAAGCACTAACAATTTGGGGAGGAAAAACCCAATCAAGGCCTTCTGCAAAAAGGTGGGATTTGAATTGAGTCTTTAAGGAAACCGGTAAATGGAACAAACACAAAATCCAAACTGTGCCAGAAGTGGAATTTCCTTTACAAATGACTTGATTAAAGTTGTCAGTCTGAATACTTTTGAAGAAGTTCAAAGATCTCAAGGTAACCTATTCCATTTATATACCTTTAATTGTCTAATAGGAAACTCATTCTTATAAACAGCTGAAATCAACCTGAATTCAACAAGTAGAATCTTTTTTTTTTATCATGAAAGTCTTTAAATACCACAAAACCCTCTCTCTTAATCAAATCTTATCAGATTTAATATACTGATTTCCTTCAATTGGCATATATTTGATATAAATCTTTAGTCTCTTTATCATATTGGTTACTCTCTTTTGGATAATATTTATATTTTCAATATCTTTTCCAAAATATGATGTACAGAATTCAACATTATACTCAGAGTGTGATCTAAACATAGCAGATCTATTACTTCTCCCATTTTGTGTATGGTGTCTCTATTAATTCAGATGAACATTCCATTAATTTTAGAGGGATGCTATGTTACTTTTTTGAGCTTTCTATTCGCCAACCCTCAGATCTTTTTCCTATGAAATGTTGTCTAGATATGACCTCTCCATCTCACTAATTTAAACATTTGATTTGCTGTTAAAAACTCTATTTTATTCTTATTTTATTACCACTGACTAACTTGGGATCCTGACTTGCCATTGCATAGTTTGATTATCTCTCCCACTTTTCTCTACTATGAAAATAAAAGATTTGTCACCCAGGCTTTCATCCAAATCGTTAATAAAAATATTGAACAAACCTGGGTGGATAGATCATTGTGGAAATCCTTTGGAGACCACCCTCCCATTAATAACTCCTTTCAAGGTCAAATCATTTAGCCAGCAACAAGTACACTTAATTATATTATTATATTGCACACATACCTCCATTTTGTTCAAGAGGATAGCAGGAGAGACTTTGTCAAATTGCTTGCTGAAATCCTGATGTGCTGTTTATGTGCTAGCTTCTTCTCTAATGACCAAAAAAGGACAATGAAGTGAGTTTGTCTAATGTGTTCTTGATTAACTCACACTGGTTTGTGATTATTACATCTTTCTAATCCTCTTTTACCAGCACTTAGCTTATGTTATGTTCAGTTACCTATTACCTGCCCTTTTCTTCTGTAGCACCAATGTGGTATTCACAGAGCCTACAGCAATATCCTGGCATAATTCTGAATCGCAAAGTACAACAGACTCTCCACATGAAAGACACAACCAAAACATTTATTCAGGCACCAGAAAGCCAAATCCATCAAAGCAACAAAAATCTATACACAATAACAATGCAAGAGGCACTGCCATCTCCAAGCCTTCCCCCTCCTAGGCTTCCCACAAACCAGTTACATTAAACAAAATCACAATCACAAAGTCACTCACACTAGCCAACAGCCTGCATCCTTCATACCTCTGACTGCTCTCAAGACTAACTTCCTTTCAGCTCTGCTCTATCTCTGCTTCTTTCTGTTCCTTCAGTTCAAGAAATTTCTCCCACCACATGTTCCGTGTGCCTCAGATTCATGTGACTCAGGCTTCCATGTGACCAAGACAGGTTATTAATGAGTGGGAAAGATCTCCCCATTTAAATTAACATTACATCTTCCTAGCCTGAAAATCATTGTTCTTAGTAATGAAGATAGAAGTAAAGTAGGAATCAGGTTCTCATGCCTCTCTCAATTCTTGTAATCTTCCTATCTACCTCAAAAATTGGTTCTATCTCCAACCATCAGGATCTATCTCTCCCCTCCTCTCCCCCGCCCCCCCCCCGTTCCCTTTTCTCTCTCTCTCCAGTGATTAGTGATCTTTCTCTTAGAACAATCTTTAGTTCATGGCACAAAAAAGATGCTTCCTCCTTAAAGGATCCAATTATACCAATTACACAGCAATTCAGCAGTCTGTTTCTTTTCTCTCCGTGCCATAATTTTGCACACTCCAAATTTAGGATATAAGTTTGAATACCTCTTGGTTTTCAAGGATTTTCTCCCCCCTTCTCCCCCAACCCCTTTGCTTTCATTCTTTCAAGGAAAGCTTCATTTTCCCTTTCAAATTAGGAAATGTGGAGGCATTTCTTTGGCCTTTTACCTTCTTTATCAGGGAGACAAACTTACATTTTGCATACATGTAACTATTAATTGACATTTAAAGATACAAAAATAGAATAATGTCTGTAGGGAACTGATATATTCTCTTCCATGCTTATTAACATTCAGATAATCTCTGTCACTCTTCCTGCTAGTTCTCATTGTTATTTCTGTTCATTGTTGGGGTGGGAGTGTGCTTTGTTGCAAGAATTCAGGAAGACCCTGTATTCTACCTCAGATACTTGCTAGCTGTGGGACACTGGGCAAGTCATTTAACCTCTGGGATTAAGTTCCCTCACCTGTAAAATTAGGCTAATAAAAATATCTACCTCACAGGGTTGTTGTGAGGATTAAATGATTTAATATATACAAAGTGTTGAAAAGCAAGATTGCTATACCAATGTTGGTTATTCCAAGAGAAATCAATGCCCCCAGATTACATAACATTTATCAGTCACATCAATTTTCAGTATCAGAGAATGGAATTTAAAATTTGCTTATTCAATCCAACCTTCTCAACAGTCAGTAACAGTCAAACATTAATTAAGCACCTACTATGTGCCAGATGCTGTGCTAAATGCTGGGGAAACAAATATAAAAAAAGAAAAAGATATTACCTGACTGCAAAGAACTTATAATTTAATGGGGGAAGGTAATATAAAAAAGAGCTGAAAGAGGGGTAGGGGAGGAGGGAGACAAAACAGGATTAGAGAAGTCAGTCAGAGAAGTCCCAGAGTAGTTCATCCAGGTGAAAAATGAGGAAACATCTAAGGTGAGCTCTCTCCTTAAATGAAGATTTGGAGATAATGACTCCTATCCTCCATTCAGAAATGCAGAGGTTAATACTAGGGTGGAATACAAAAATTGATGTGCTCTTTCAAGATGATGAGATTATCTCAGTGATGAGCTTCTTGAGGCATGATGGAGAATGACATCAGAGAACTCCTAACATAGTGCAGCCAGATGAGAAATAAGATGTCTGAACTTATCTCTTTCCTTAAATGGAGAAAATACTCCTTTTACAAATGAAGAAAGTTAGACTCATAGAGCTAAACTGATCAGTCAAGGACTTGAAGGTAAGAAGGGGTAGAGTTGGGATTGGATTTCGTGCTTTTTTTGTTCCAAATCCAACTCTCTTCCTACAATTTCATTCTTTCATTTTAAGTCTCAAGGAGTTCTATGGCCAAGTTGATTTAGAAATGCTATTCCATGAACTGTGATAAAAGTCCTTAAAATCAATGACTCAAGTTCCACATGCTTAGTATCATGGCAGACATTTCATTTATTACATTTTAAGAATTTTAATTATATTATGAAACTGGAATTACCTGGAGACCTGTGAGCTGTGTTCGTTCCTGCAGTGCTAATAAAGCCAGACTTGCTGGTTCACTGAACTCATCATCCACTTTACCTCACTCTGCTTTACCTTCCAGTATAACCACTGGCTATAGCTAGTAAATGTGTACTATTTCTCTAAAAGGGAAATAGTATGAGACAACTATGTGACTTCTATTGTGGGAAAAAATCACCAGCCCACAACCTCAGAACTTAGTGATGCCCTGCTGACCAATGAATTAATAGCTTCATTTTCATAAATAAGGGACAAGGTATTGATTTTCTTTTAGAGTTGTTACCTAAGTAAAAATATACTTTCCCATATATCTCCAACATGCTTCCCCAAATCATTGTTTGTTTGTTATTTTAATTTTTAAAATGTAGATAAAATTTTCAATTGGGTGATGACAAATTATATATACCAAACTCAAGATGAAATATTAAATCCAATTAATTCACAAGTTGAGGACGTTATATATCCTAATGCTTTTGACTGCACATGGAGCCTTATTCCTTGAAACAGAATACAATATTCTAGCTCTTTAGAGTTGGAATGATGATAGCATTACAATAGTTTGCCTTCGGACATTATTTTAAAGCTTGCAAAGTGTTTTACGTGAATTCACTTATTTGCTCCTCACTACAACCCTGAAACAGGTGACATTTTTGTTCTGGTTTTACAAAAGAGAAAAGTCCCAGAGAGGTCTAGTGAATTTCCCAGTCACACGGCTTGAGATCAGATCTTCCTGATTACAGATCTGAAACATTATCCAATATACCACATAGTATGTGAAGAAGTGAAAGAATTAGAACAAACTTATATTTCAATTATTGTACTAAAGAGCATAACTCAACATCCCTTTCACCTTGTCACCCTCTGCACACATACAAAGAAATAGACTCATACTCAAGGTTCCACTGTCTATGGAGTGACACTCTTTCCACCATAATGTAAAGTATGTTCTTCCTCCCTTTTTATAAAAAAATATTTTTATTTGTTTTTTTTTGTACATTTTAAGTTCCAAACTATCTCCCTCCTTCCCCAACCCACATTAGAGAAGACCATCAAATGGTGGTCAATAGACAATATAAAACCACACTAAACATAGTTCTATTTAGCAGTTTTTTTTCTTTTGGAGGTGGATAGCATCTTCCTTCATAGGTCATTTGTAGTTGATTCGCATATTTATAATACTCAGAATAACTTAGTTCACAGCTGTTCTTCAAAAAAATATTGCTTTTACTGTATACGGTATTCTCTTGGTTCTGCCCATTTCACTCTTCAAATTATATTCTTAATAGCATAACAAGTTGACTATAACTTCTCATCCACCTCCACCTTCACCCCGCCCCAGTCAAAGGGATAATTGAAATTGTAGGTTGAAATGAGACAATAGTTTTAGGACTTTGTGGGATGGAGTATTGGTAGGGTGAAATGGGGTCAAGATTAATGAAGGGAAAAATTGGTGGAATATATTTGATAACTAGTTTATATAACATGAAATAACATGAAAAGAAGACAGTAATCTATAATGAAAGGAAAAAGTCTGTTTGTGATATGATGATTAATTTTGCTGATTCTTTTCTATTCTTTTTCCTCCCTTTTCAAAACAATTTTTTATTGAGGGATAGTTCTCTGAGCAAGGAGAGAGGGAGGATAGTGGAGAAAGTTAAAAAAATATTATCAATAAAATTCTATTCAAAACTATCATAGGCAAAATGAAGGCTATTCTTCTATGGGGGAGGCAGTAAGAAAGAGAGGGAAGGTTAAATGGAGTTGGGCCAGGTTACTGCAGCTGCGTGGGCCTGACCCAAGTCATTAATAACAATTCACTTTGGTTTGATGTTCAACACACAAGGCCTCAGGCAGGGAACACATTTTAAAAAAATGTTTAATGTTTCCTAACATTTGGCAGGGTTTCTTGTTAAGAGTTTTTCATGTCAGCTATTCTAGGACCTTACAGTCCATGAATTTTCCACCTGTAAATTTTCAAACAAAGCTCAAAAATTAAAGAACTTGCCAGGATTTAAGTGGAGTTTGAACAAGACCACTAGTCATACTGACACATAAGAAGTTAAACAAAAGCAAATGAGAGGTGAATGTTCTATGATTCAGATTTAAACCAAATTGTACAACATCCCAGACAAATGGTCCTCTTGTCTTTGCTTGAAGACCTCCAGTGAGGGGAAAACCACCACTTCCTGAAACCCTGAACAACTCTAATTATTAAGAAATTTTCCCTTACTTCTGTTTCCTTACCTGAATTTGTTCTTCATAAATTAGTCCTATTTTTCTAGTTTTATCTTCTTGGATCAGGTAAAACAGTCTATATTTCATGTGAAAATATCATAAAAAGTAGGGAAAAGTATTATGATATCATCATCTCAAGCAAGTCTTATAGTGCATGAACTAGAAGGAAGGAATGAGTCAGGAAAGAAGGGAGGGAGAGAGGCAAAGAGGAAGGAAGGGAAGAAAAAGTGAGAGAAGGAAAGAAGAAGGAGAGAAATGAGCAAGGGAAGAAGGGAGGGAGGGAATGAGAGAAAAAGGAAGCAAAAGGAGAAGTGAAGGAGGGATGGAGGGAGAGAGGAAATGAGGGAGAAAAGAAAGGAGAGAGGGAATAAGAAAGGAAGGGAGAGATGAAGGAAGGAAGAAAGGAAGAACTAATGGAGCAGATCCTTTATAAGTAAAATGAAAAACAGTCCCTACCCTCAAGGGAATTATATATTAACAGAAGATAACCCTCTAAAAGGGACATGATTATGAAGTTTAGAAGTCAGGAACAGGATAATGGCACTCAGACTTGGCCTTTCCAAAAACCTGAGGCTCAAATTGAAGCTCATCCATAGGAGAAGGGGGTAAAAGGAAAAATTCATGATAAAATCCTAGAACTTAGGCAGATAGATCAATAGAGAAAATGCAACAATCATAATGAAATATAAAAAATAAATCCTCAAGGAATTTATAAAGTTCTTGTAACAATTTAAGACATAAAAAAGTGTGTGAAAAAATTAAGAATTCAGTAGACTCTCCAAAGAGTGTGGGACAAGAAACTCCAGAGTGGATCAAAAAAGAAAGGAAATGCATAAAGGAAAAAAAGAATTACCTCTCTTAGACTTCTGCTCAGTGTTCTTCATTCTGAAGTCAAATACAAGTCCAACCCCTTCCCTCCCTCAAAAATGTGATTGTGACACATTTAAATTTAATTGAAATTATTTGTACATTCTCTATCATTTTCTTAAGGTTAGACACCCAACACAATAAATCAAACCCAATCTTTAGCATTTGCAAATTTCTGAGGTATAAATGTTCACAATAAAAATTTCACAATGAGCTCTCAGAAGGTGGTTCAAGTGGCTCCATCGCACCATCAACTATCATATAGTTTCTCCCACTATCACACTGCAGATATCTGAATACAGTTGTATATATCTCCTATATCATAGTACCTTCAAACTGAAAATGCTCAAGTTCTTCAACTGGTCCTTAAATCCTTTAATATCTTGATTACCTCTCTCTAAACACACTCCATCATGTCAATATCCTCCAAAATACGGTTCCTTGATTTGATCACAGTACTCCAGATGTGGCACCACCAAGACAAAGTACAGTGGGACTATAACTTCCCTCATCATACAAACTAGCTTTCTATGAATTCAGCCTTATATCACGTTTGTTTTGTAGCATCTCTTGTGCCATTGTTGATATAATATTGAGTTCGAAATTCTCTAAAGCCCTTAGGGATTTTTCATATTAATGGTTTACTAGTAAGATATCTCCTATCTCACGCTCATGTTTATTTTTTAAACAACATGTGGAAATTGTTCTTTGTCAATATGATAAAATGAGTAATTACAGTAATAATGTTGCATTTATACAGCACTTTAAAGTTGCAAAATATTTTACAAGAATTTTCCCATTTCATCCACACCACAATCCGAGATGTAGGTGCTATAATAATACTCAATTTACAGATGAGGAAATAGAGGCATAGAGAGAGCTTAAGAGATTTAGCCAGAGTCACACAGCTTAGTGTGATTTGAATTCAGATCTTTCTGACCCTTTGTCCAGTACTCTCTTCACTGCACCACCTAGTTTACCTCTATAAGTTGGCATCTTGTTAGATTTAGCCAATGACTCTAGCATTTTAGGGTCTTGAATCTCCATTTGTCCTCCAATATATTGGTGATGTGATCCCTAGCAGATTTACATCATTCACAAATTTCTGAGCTGATTCTTTCATCTAAAAACTGAATAGGACAAGGATAAGGTGAACAATTGTTTGAGGTTCCTAAATTTAAATCTAAAGAAATAAAAAAAAAAAACAACGACGGTACCTTCCATGCTGACTCAGCAGGGGACAATGAATCAACAAGCCATTTCTTTGGCCCAAGGCTTACTCACAAATACCTAGGTATTTATCAAAGTAATGCCTTGAAATAGTCAACTCTGCTTCAAATCTTCAGCACTCTTTGAACCTGTGCAGGAGATAAGGACTTAGGATGGGGCTCCAGCAAATGACCGCTTGGCACCTTCCCTTCTCTATTCTGAGACTGAAATGAAGATATTAACTGTCCCATAGACCAAGCCTGTGGCCATGAAAGGATAATATTTCTGTAATTGCATTATCTCCGTAGGAGTTTACAATCGTGGTGCCAATTCTTCTCTCACCATTGCTAGTAATGAGATTCTCAGTTTTAGAGATGGAAACCAAGGACCCTTTTAGTTCTTCAATGGAGATTATGTTATGGCTAAGCATTCAGGAAGAATGAATTTGTAAGAAATGGGTGAAGAGAAAGGCAGGTGCTTCTTTCAAAAGCAGAGGATTCCCCAACCAGGAGATAGGAATCTACAGATAGGTAGGATTCCAAGCCTCAACTGACACATACTCAACAAGAAATAGTAGAAAGAGTAGTAAGAGATGAAATGGACTTCAGTGACTTACTAATCCAACTGCCTCGTTTTACAGAGGCAAAAGGCAATTATTAAAAGTCACAAAGGTGTCAGTTTTGGTATCAGATATTGAAGCCACATCTGTCTCTTAACCTCAGCACTTTCATTATACTGTAATGTTTCTAGTTCTGGTACTGCCAACCATCCAGCTGTGTGACAATGGGCAACTTTCCTAACTTCTTTGTGTGTATTTCATCTAGATGAAGAATTTGGACTAAGTATGCAAGATCTCTTTCAGTTATAAAATTCTATGATGCTAAACTGGTTGCTGCAATCGTGTGAAGGCACTAGACCTTCCTCCTCCTACCACATGATCACAAAATTTCTGCAAAATAAAAAATAGCTCTGCCTAACAAAGTTGAGGTGCTCTGAGGTAGAAGTATGAGTAACACTACCTGTGTTCACTAAAATATAATATATTTTAGGTGATTTGGGTTTAAGAACGTGGGCTAACTGCAAATTTTTTCTAATCACATAAGCTCAAAATGGGTTCTCTGGGGTTCCTTAGTATTCTAAATCCTCCATGTAGGGGGTTCCTACTTTTTCTATTTCTATCTACGTGCTTGTCGCATGATCATTCTGGAAGGCTAATTCTTGCTCTTCTCTGGGGTAAGAAGTCAGGCTAGAAACCCTTGCACCAGAAGCCCTGTTATGGAAATTTTTCATTTCTTGTTATTATGTGAAACAAAAAAAAATCTAATCATACTGCTAAAAAAATCAATGGAAAAAAGGCACTGAGACAGTAGTGGTAGCTATGTTTATATATACATATATTTTAATTGAAGGCTATGAAAGTAACCAGAAAAATAAATTTTGATGCAATGGAGAAAAAAAGAATAAGGGTAAGGATAGCTATATGGTGCAGTGGATAGAAATCCAGTCCTGGAGTCAGGAAGGTATGAGTTCAGATACAGCCTCAGACACTCACTATCTATGTGTCCCTGGGCAAGTCAGTTAACCCTGTTTGCCTCAGTTTCTTCGTCTATAAAATGAATTGGAGAAGGACATGTCAGAACACTCCAGTATCTTTGTCAAGAAAACCCCAGATGAGGACATAAAGAGTCTGACACAACTGGAAAACAAGACCATTTACTGACCCTATCAAAAAAAGGAAATGAATTTTCTTGGGCATAATGTCTTAATGAACACATATTGGTGGCTAGAAATCAATATTTTGTTTTTTTATGGGATTACAAACTATATGTTTAATAATTGTTTCTAGAATTTTTGTAGAGATTTAATTCAAACTCAATTTATAGTTGTCAATCTTGATCCTACTTTTGAAAATCAAGACAACATTTTTCTAAGTACAGTCTTTCATGTACCATTCATTTTTCTCTCTCAGGATTTCTCAGAAATTACTCATAATGGTTTTATGATCACTCTGCAAAGTTTTCATTTTTCTTTTTTAGTATCACAGAATGCAATTTACCTGGGACTAACTATATTAGAGTATCTAAAGAATTGATCAAAGACATTTTACTATCTCCTCATTAATCGGTTATGAAGCAGGGATTCATTTATCTTTTTTTACAATGCTTAGTTGACCTTTTTTTAAAAAATTTAAAGACCATTCCCCTTGCTGGAAAAGGCAGATATAAGCTCTGCATCTTCTCTGGCTCATCCATGCTCATTATTCCATCTTCCCCCAGTGGTGAATACCCAGCATTTCCTTCTTCTATTTAGTCTAACCATAGCCCTAAGCACAGGTAAAACAGCCTTTTTGTCCTTAGCATTTTTCCTCAAGTCTCAACTCACTCTAGGAAGAATTGTGCCATTATTTTGTACTCATTCTTAGTTATGTGCCCCTCCTTCTATCTATTATATGTGTTCTTTAAAAGTATGAGCTCATTCAGTGAAACCTCATGTGTGAAGAATGTCTATTGTCTACACTGTGACATTATAGACACATGAGACCATAAATCTTTTAACTAACCTGCTTTCAGATTATTTTACCTGAGAATTACTGGCTACCTTTTCCATTCTGGTGAATCTTTCTCTGTCATGTCTGCTGTCCACCATTGTCTTTAGTACTTCAGTTTTGTCTGTCTGGGCAATATTCTACTTTACCCTGCAGTTTCAATAAAAATGTCCAGATAAAGGGATAGGTTTAGAAAACTTCTGAGGTCCTTTACAACACTAAGCCTATGACTTGCGATTAGGTCAACACGTGTCCGGTTAAATTTTTTCTTCCCAAGTTTTGTGAGATGATGATATGCTCAATGGTTATCCGATATACTTTCAATATTATTTTTGGTATTTTAAACAATTTAATGTTTCTTCTATTATAGGCCCTAATTATATTAATAACAGTCTTTAGAGGGAATATTAAATTTGGTTTTACCAGGTCCAATGTGACCTGTTTTTTTCCTTTTCTCAATTCATAGCTGGATGTCTACCTTCTGACTTAGACATATACATGAACATCATTAATTTAAAAGGTCCCACGTTGGTTTACTCATATTATCAATGGGCCAGAAATATTGTAAATACCAGTTTTAGATGACTCTGTCAAATGTATTCTTGAGAATGAAAATTTCTCTTAAAACATTTTCATAATTTTGATAAGTACCTTAAAATGCATCAGAATATTTAAAAGATAACTCAAGAGTTCCAGGGCTGAAGTTGTATGACTATCCAAGACACCCATAGAAATGGTTGGCATTAGGCCCTGATGAGGCTTTCAGTCATTTTTCTTTCTCTCCTCATAAGACAGATGCACTCATCTCTCTAACAATGGTTGTCATAACAAAACCAGCAAATACAGTTCACTTCATCATGTTGAAATTTAAACATTGTAAACCAATGTATGCAGATCCTTACTGATTGTATAAATGACTAGTTGCTACTTTGATAACATTCATCAGTTTGCACATTGTTAAAAGAGTGAAAAGCCAACAGTTTGAGAGTATCAAATGAATATGTGACATGTACTCTTTTTCATAAAGAGTGAATAAAGTCCTTTATCATATTGCTGATTCTATAGTGGTTCTAAAAATCATCCATTTCTATTTTAATAAAGTAGAATCCTATAGGATGATAAATTTAAATGATTTTTTTTGAAATATCTAAATCATAATTATGTATAGATACATAATCTAAAATGATATTACCTCTAAGTATAGAGTTATCAACAAAAGAACTGCAGCACACTCACTTTTAAGAAGATTTAGTTCGTAAAGTTGAGAAGAGACAGTCTACCACACTTGGACTTGCCTTCCTTTTCAAGTTATCATCCTAGTCTTATATATATTCTTCCCCTCACCACCAAAATCCCCCCAAAATCTTTACTGGGTATCTCCCTTATTCACTTTCCCAGTCCCTTACAATCTGACTTCATACCCTAATAAAAGAAAGAAATTTCTCTCTAAGATTATTAATAATCAATTTAACTATTTATTCTAGTGAACATCATAATCCATTCTCTTTGTAGGAGTCTTCTCTGATCCACTCTCATGATACCTTCACCCTTCCTGGGACACTTTATTTCTTTTGCTTGATAATTCTTGTTTCTTGGTTGTCTGCTTAAGGTCCCACTTTTCCTTCTCAGATTCCTTTGCTGGGTCATCATTCATGTCTCGTTCAGTAAGAGTGGGTGTCTCCCAATGCTTGGTTCTGGGATTTACTCTCTTTTCTCTATATACTTTCTCACTTGGTGATCTCATCAGGCCCCATTGTTTCAAATATCCCTATACAATGACTCTCAAACCCATATCTTCATAATCTCACTCTTGAACCTGAACCCTATATCACTAATTGCTTATTCACTATCTCCACTAAGATATCCTACTTCAAAGCATCTCAAACTCAGTATGGAATTAATATACTTCTTCATAAATAGATTTTTTCTCTTAATTTCTCTACTTTTGTTGATTACAACACCATGCTTCTGATCACCAAGTTTCATAAACTTCATGTTATCCTTGACTTTTCCCTTTCCATTACCTTTTTCCTATCAGTTGCCAAGTTTTATTTATGTTGCTTGTATTCTCTCCTATCCATTCATACAATCTCTACCTAATTCATGTCCTAATCACTGCGTGCCTAGACTGTTGTTATACTCTATAGTTCAATGGACATACAGTTGTATCATAATCAATGTATATCCATCCATTTAGTTTTGTGTGTGTATGTGTGCATGCATGTGTGTGCATGTGTGTGTGCTGTTGTTGTTTGCCCTTCATTTTTGAAGAGGACCATGATATCATGGAAGTGATGCCATTACATGCACGTGAATTGGATTGAGGTGAGGAAGACCAGTGCAAAGTCACCAGCCTCTCTTTCTCCTGCAGAGCCATCTAGGTCTGGTGACCAGATTTACATCAGGATGACTGGAGATGGTCATGTATATAGTAAAGAAAGAAACGAAGAGCCAGGAGAGGAGAGAACACTCACAGATGACTTACAGTTATCAAAAGAGGCTATGGAGATCAGAAACAGCTGAGAGAAAGTAAAACAAATAACAAAGAAAAGAATCACAGCTTGGGGAAAGTTACTGAAGAAAAAAGTCAAGTTTATCCACTTCAGTAGTCCCTGATTGCATCATTATTTTATAGTAAATGGAAATAATGTACGTTATAATGACTTTAAATCAAATATTATATTACTTATATATTGTTTAATAAGACAAGAAAGTATAAGACTTTTAAAAAATCAATTTAAAAAATCTTACTTTAGTAGCCATATTTAGAGGGAGGGAGAGAAGAAGAGAGGGAGAGAGAGGGAGAGAGAGAGAGAAAAGAATTGAATCAGGAGGGAGAAAGAAAAAAGTTTTTAATGAATAGGATTATGATTCTAGAAGGCAAATTTTGGAGAAAAAGGAAACTAGAAAAGCAGGGACTGACTAATGAGAGCTCAGTCCTTAAATCATGCACAATATGCTCTGCTTGGTATCAATCCACATAGAAACTGGGTTATTGTGCTTCCAGAAATTCATGATGGAAGAGTGTTTCTTTTTTACTTCCCTGAAGAGAATGCACAGATATTCTCTGCCTGTTTCATGTCAGTTTACCACATGGTGATGAAAAGCCTTTTAGTTAGCTGCTAAGTTAGAACTGGGTATGCATACAAAGGGCACATACATATGAAGTTGAAATCTGTCTTCCTCATGGCTTTAGTATGTGAAAGAAATACTGTGAGACTTTTATTGGAAAGAGAGGTAGGATCAGTGACAATAGCAAGTAATGCTACAGCAGGCTTACCTCCCCACCCAGATGCCATGTGCCTATGAATACATGGTGTTTCTTTCTGTTTTTACTATGTTTATTATTTCCTGATCATAGGTGAATTAAGTGTTGGAGATGGAATGGTTCAGACTATGATTTTATGTTCTCCAAAAGTTTTCAAGTACATTCCATACTAAAGCATGCATTTTAATCCAAGAGTTCTATAGCTACAGTCTGTGAATTAGGTTTAAAAATATTTTAACCACATTTTGATTATAATTCTATATATTTTATACATTTATTTATTTATTTGAGGCAATTAGTGTTAAGTGACTTGCCCAGGCTCACACAGATAGTGAGTGTCTGAGGCCAGATTTGATTCCAGGACTAGTGTTCTGTCTACTGCACCATCTATCTTCCTCTATTTTATCCATTTAAAAACATTATTCTAAGAGAGGGTCCATAGAATTCTGGTCTGGCTTCATAAACCTAGAAACTTTAAAATGCCAAAGGGAGTCCATGACACAAAAAAAGGTTTAAATCCTTTTTTTCATGTTTCTGACCTATGTTTTGGGTTTCATTGGGAAGTACAGAAAACTGGATTCAAAATTCTTTTTTTGGCCAAAACATTTTGTAGTACAATGGGATTGCTAGCACTATTGTATCCACTGATTAAAAATATAGTTTGCAAAACAGTGAATGGATTAATTGTGCTACATGATTAATAATGTACACATATAGTCATGTATCATAACAGAGCATAGCTGAGGTTGGCAAAAATCTGAAAGTATTTCAAAATTAGTAATATCTTAACTAATCTAGGGATGCATTGAAATTAAGTCTAACAAACTACAATTAGGAATGTACTTCAACAGAAATGAGACAATGAATGTAACAACAGAATTGAAGTCTGTTTTGCTAGACAAAAAAAATAGTTTTTTAAAGCAGGTTAATTCACATAAGACAAATAGGCAGCCCTATTTATCTATCTTGATGGCACAATTAAATCTACACCAATCACATAGTATTACCCTCGAGGCAAGAAATCATCTTTAAATTAGAAAATGTACATAGAGCCATAGAATATCAGACCTGGAAAGAACTTTGGAGGTCATATGATCTAAGTTATATAGGATCAGGAATTCCCTTTATAATGTCCCAGACAAATGGTCAAGTCTCTGCTTAAAGACTGCCATGCTCGCTACATTCAACTTTTTAAGAGCATTAGTTATTAAAAAGTGTTTTCCTTCTAAGGGTCTGAAATCTGCCTCTTCTACCTGGTGGTGCTAGTTCTGTCCTCCTAGATTAATGGTTGCAAGTATAATCTTTCTTTTCTATGACAACGCTTCAAAACTTCCTGATAGTTATCATTCCCTACCTCCTCTTCTCTCCTCCAAGTCATCTCTTCACTCGGCTGAACATAAAATCATAATCCCTTCATAGCATGTCATTTAACACAGTCCTCAGGGTAATTAGGGACCACAGGGCTCACTGGGTCCATCTTATGACTGTCCAGAAATTAGTCATCCCACCGTCATTTGATAAACTCTAATGAGGGCAGCTAAATAGCTCAGTGTATAGAGTGCTGGAGTCAAGAAGACCTGAGTTCAAATCTAGCCTCAGAAGGAATTAGCAAACCACTTCAGTGTCTTTGTCAAAAAAAAAAAACAACCCTTGGACATTGTAGTCCACAGGGTCACTTTTGAATAACTGAACAACCAAGAGGGGAAAGCCATTATCTCAGAGGGTATTAGAGATTAGATTAAGCATTTACCATGTAAACAGCTGTTGAGCTAAACCTGGGAACACAAATTCAAGTCACAAGAAAGACAGACTCTGCCCTCCAGGAATTTACATTCCATTAGGGGAAAATAACACATATATAGGAGTCATAAATGGGGGTGGGAAAATATTGTGGAGAGGCAGCAGCTAAGTTGGGATAGAAGTGTGCACTTCCCTAATTGGAGATCCCAAGGAGGAATTCAAAAATGAGGGGAGCAGACCTCAGAGATGGAGGTATCTCCAGCATATCATGTAACGTATTTCACCTTCACTTATGCCTTCATTAAATCATTGATACAAATACTGAAAAAAATAGGGCCATGACAAAGCATTTCATATTTGGATGACTGTAACTGTTAGGATGCTTTTCTAAAACTAAATCCACTTTTCCATAAATTCCATAAATTTGTTCTAGTTCTTCTTCCTTGGGTTAAGAACAAAGTTAATCTCTCTTCCACATGAAATACCCCACTATACTTACTATGATAGCAACAGCAGCAACAGCAATAACCAGGTGTTTATTGTACTTTCAGATTTAGAAAGTGCTTTGTATATTACCTCATTTGAATGTACCAGTAACTGAAGTAAGTGATATTATGATTGTTTTTCCCATTTTACAGATGAATAAACTTGAACTTGTGTTTTATCAGTTACAAATTTCAAAACTCTGAAGACAGTCACACAAAAATGGACTGGTAGACCATGACACTTTACAGCTACCATTTACTTCTGTCATCTCTAGACCATTCTCTCAGTACATTTATTTGAGGGGATGTTCACCATCATGTTATCAAAACAGTCTATATCTGATAGAAGCTGGAATAAATCAAATGACTTGCCTATGGTCACAAAGCTAGTGTCTAAAGCAAGATTTGAACTCTACTCCTCCTGATTCTAAGTCAGGTGCTCTTTCTACCATGGCATCTAGCTGCCTCCTCAGGTTCCATATTCCCAGAACTTTCAATAAAGTCCTTCATATTTTCAGACTCTAGCCTGTCACTATCCCAAACAACTCCTTCTGGATGCACTCTCAGTTCTTCACCACCTTCCTAAAATGTGGAATCCTCAAACTGAACCCCATACTCTGGAAGTGGCCTGAACAAGGCACAGTGCAGTCAAATTGTCATCTCCTTGCTCCAGATACCATGTTACCATTAATCTACCTACCTTAGATATGCATTGAGTTTTTGAATGTCATTTCATACTATTGATTAATATCAGCTTTTTTTTACCACCTCTAACACTGCCCTCCCCTTATATTTTTTAGCAAAAATTTTTCTAACTAAATTTCTTCCCTCTTGTCTTTGTAAATCTGATGTTTTGAACCAAAGTGTAAGACTCTATATTTATCCCTGGTAAATGTAATCCTACTATATTTAATTATTTTGTCCTGCTGACCAATGTACTAGTTATCCTCTCTAGCTTTGTGTCAATTACACGTTTGAATACTATGACCTCTAACACCTAGTACAGTACCTGGCAATTACTGGTCAATTCATATATGCTTGTTGAGAAGGCACTGATACACATGCTTAAAAGCACAGGACCACTCAGAGGGACATTCCATCAAAGGCCTATATCCAAGTTTATATAAAATTTGTTTTTCATTACTTTTTGTGTCCAGTTATTTAGCTTTTTCTAAACTCAACTAAAAAGATATATAGGATGATAAATCTTCATTAAAATCATTAATAAAATGATTGACTGAAATAGGTCCAAGTAGTTTATTCTGTGAAACAATGCAACAGAGAAATTTCTCTAGGTTGGTATTAATTTTAATTCATTATCTTACATCATTCAACTAGTTCTGAATCCCCCTTGACTATACTATCAACTAGCTAACATCTTTTCATCTTTTTCAAATAAATACTGTGAAACTTCTTTATCAACACTCTTCCTGAAGTTCATCGTTCTTCAGATCTTTCAAGAAACTCTATCAAGGAAAAATATTAGGCTAGCAGGACATGACTTTACTTCATGCTGGCTTGTAGGGATCATCCCTTCTCTTTATAAATGCTTCTGTGTTTTAAAGCATTTTTTGAATTTCTAACACTTGAGTCTCTTTTTCATAGAATCACAGAACCACAGAAACTGTCAGAGTTGAAGAGACTTTAGAGATTATCATCTGTCCCTCTACTTTTATAGATGACTTCGAAAAGTCAACAAAAACATAAATAAAATTTAGGACATAAAGATTGATTTAGCTTTTTCAAAATGGAGATTCTTGTCCTAAGACAAAAGAATAGATATCCTATTTAAAGAACTAAATTCTCTCAGTCTTCAAAGTTTGATATGAATGAAGCAAGAAGACAAAAGTAATTTTCAACTAAATGGAAGGATGACTTATAAGTTTTCCTTGGGAAGGACAATCAAAAGAGGTGGCAGACCTGGTTTTATCATGTCTCTAATGACAGTAGGAGACTTAATTTCATGAGGTATGTACTCATCTCAAATATCAGTGCCCATGTCACAGATTTGAAAAAAAAAAGGATGAATTATAACTTACACATCAGTGTCAATTACAAGAATGATGAGGGAAAGAAATTCTATCAAGGAAGGGAGTATGAAGCACAGTTAGGTGGGAAATATGGAGGTCACTAAATGACAGGATAAATTTTTTCTTATATTTTAGAGATAATGGGAAACTGTGTAAGATTTGTGAATAGTTGAGTGCTAATGACCTATGTTTTAAGGATCTAGAGTAGATTTGCATATTTTAAGAATTTTAACTGGACAGTATGTGGAGGACAGATTTTAAAGGAAAGGGACCTAAATTAGCACAGTATTTCAAAAGTCCAAGTGAAGTATGATAAGGACTTCCATATATGACTTTGGATAAAAGAATCGTGAAAGAAATATTATGGAAATAAAATTGATAACATTTTGTAGTTGATTGGATAAATGGGGTTAAAATAAAGTATGAGAATATGAGTAACTGTAAGTGTTAGTATTGTCTTCAATCACCTTCAAAAAACAGGGAAGTTTGGAGGAGAGATGAGGGGCGAAGAATGGAGAGGGGAAAGTAGGGAGTACTATTTTTGACAGATTGAATTAAAAATGCTAATAGATCATCTTGTTACAGATGGCCAGTAGGTGGCTGGTGTGATTAGGCTTAGGTTCAAGAGAGAACCTCAGGCTAGATATATAAATTTGGAAGTTGTCTGCATAGAAATGATTATTGCACCTATAGGATCTGATGAGAGCAGAAAGAAATAGAGTGTAGAGAAAGAGAAACTGAAAGGTCAGCCCTGCAGAGTCCATACAATAACCACAACTTCTGCATTGGAGGTAGATGAAGATTCAGCAAAGGATACTGAGAAGGGGCAGTCAGGAAGGCAGAAGAACCGATAAAGACTCATGCCATCAATAAAACCTAAGGAGGGAAGAATATCCAGGAAGAGAGGCTTCAGGGGCCAAACAAAATCAAGATTAAGAAAAACTCATTCAATTTAGCAGCTGAGAATGTTGGTAAGTCTGAAGGTAGAAATTAGGGTTTCAGATGTAAGGAAGAAACTAAATGGAGGTAAGGGAATGGAGGCAAAGGTGTATACAGCTCTTTCTAGGTTTTTGGCTACAAATAGTAAGAGATATAGGATGATAAATTGAGGAGGTGTTTGGGTTGAGTAAAAGGTTTTATTGTTTTATTTTTTTTAAACAAGATTGCCCCTTTCATAGATGAGTAGTTTGCTAAGTAAGAAAGGAAAAAATCATTTAAATAAGGGAAAATGATAAAAAATCAGCATGAGAAGCAACAATGCATTTTAGATTGAATGTTGAAGCTAAGGACAGGATTAAAAATTTACCCTGAGCTGAATGAGAGGACCAGCAATGAAAGGGCAGCAATTACTGAGGTAACAATAGCTGAAGGATATTGTGGTCTATCAATTTATTTATGCTACTGTTTTTTTTAGAGTTTTGAGGTTTATAACAAATAAGTTGTAAGTCAAATAACTAGAGACTATGGAAAATTTATATAAGAAACGATGGGCTTATACTTAAATGGTAGATTTCATGAGTTTTATCTCATAAAGTCACTTACCACCAAGAGGTTTTGACTGGAAAGATGTAAGAAGCCAGGAAAAAGGCTACATTAAGTGACAGAAAAAAAAAGAAATAGAAGAATAGGCAGAACATGGGCATCACAAGACGCAGAGCACTGAAGACATTAAAGTCTTCTACTTAATGACAGCTGACTTCTATTGCTTGACTGGGAACTTATTAACTGGAATAGAGGAATTGCTTTGCTGATTGGTTAGAAAGAGTTTGGAGCGTCTTCTGGGAGCACAATGGAAGAAGGCTGATTCTTATCGTGAGGTAAAGAAGTATTTGGACTTACCACTCTATATGCCTTTTGTGGGGTGAGAAAAGGGAAATCTTTCAGAAGTGCCCACAACACTCTCTACTATCCCTCTCTGCCTTGGGAAGGAAAAATGGGGGGAACAGACAGGTTTTGTGTCTTTTGCTATAAACAATATTATACTGCATAAAAAAGCCTCAAAACTGACTGGACAAACTAGGAATCCCTTGCCATCTGTGAATCTGAGGAACTTGATAGTTCTCTGGCTTCAGAGAACTGTTTGTCACTGAAAGAGTATAGTTAATATCTGCTAATGCTACTGTTCCCATATTTATTCCTACAAACCTAAAGCAACACCTGCTTTTTTCCTAGCAGCCAGTCCTTTTCTCCCAACCTTCTCAATTAATGCATTCTATCACAGACAACCAATCCTCAAAATTTTGTGAAAAAATTTTTTGCCCCTTAAGATAGTGTATATACACCATTATTATCCAATATTGTACCAGAAATGCTAGTATAATGAGAGTTAAAGATCTTCCCTGCCCATTAAATGGCCTCATGTGGAGCCCATTAAATGACCTCATGTGGAGCCCATTAAGGTACACCTGATTAGGGAAGGCTTATTTTGAAGGAAGGCCCACACCTTTTGTTAATTTCTAATGAGGCACTGGGTCATGAGGGTCGTGATGCCCTTTGCCACCGAAAAGTGCATATGTACTCTGAGGTAACATTTTGCTTTGGAGCTTACTCTTTGGAAGAATGTTCATGTGCCAGATGAGACTCTGGATAGCCATTAAAGAGCCCCCCTAGCTTTGACAAATCAGATGCTATTCCATCTCTCTCTGGTAACTATGTATCCATATAATAGTCAGACAGTTGGATCTGTCTGTTGATCTGTGATGCATGTATTGCTTATGGTCAGACAGTTAGAAGTCCTATCTATTGATCTTTATTTCTCTGATTTTATTTTCCCTTTTGGTATATGTGATTAAAGAAGACTGTTGACCTCTCAAAAGTTGCTTTCCTTTTAGAAAAGCAGATCTGAGAACCTGTGCTAACAGGCCATCCTGCATGTGACAGGGTGCTTGCTGTTACAGCTAGATATAGCAATAAAAGAAGAAAAAGAAATCAAAGGAATTAGAATAGGCAATAAGGAAACAAAACACTCTTTGCATATGATATGATGGTATATTTGGAGAATTGTAGAAAATCAACTAAAAACTTATTGTAGGATATAAAAACTATATACTACCAGTAAAGTCCAGCAACAAGAGATAGAAAAAGAAATTCCATTCAAAATAACGATAATATAAAGTACTTTGGAGTCTACCTGTCAAGATAATTCAGTAACAGTATGAACACAATTGCAAAATATGTTTCATACAAGTAACATTAAATCTAAACAACTGGAAAAATATTATTTGTTCATGGGTAAGCCAAGCCAATACAATAAAAAAGACAATTCTACCTAAATTAATTTACTTATTCAGGGCTATATCAATCAAACTATCAAACTTATTATATAGAGTTAGATAAAATAATAACAAAATTCATGTGGAAGAACAAAAGATCAAGAATATTAAAGGAATCAATGAAAAAATATGCGAAGGAAGGTGTCCTGGCTTTGCCAGATATTCAACTGTAGTACAAAGTGGTGATCATTGAAACGATTTGGTATTGGCTAAGAAACAGAGTGGTATATCAATAGAATAAATTAGGTCCCCAATACACAATAGTAAATAACCATAATTTTGGGACAATAACTCACTATTTGACAAAGACTGCTAGGAAAACTGGAAAGCAGTTTCATAGACGCTAGATATAGAACAATATCTCCCACCATATACCAAGTTAAAATCAAAGTGGGTACATGATTTAGACATAAAGGGTGATACCATAAACAAAATCTTACATATAAGTTCTATGGATAAGTGAAAACTTTATGTAGTTATTTTTTATATATTTGTATACATGTTATTTCCTTCCAGTAGAATACAAGTATACACAAAATGTAAGTATACATTACACCACAATGTAAATATACATTAAGTATGCATTATAATGTAAGTATGTTTTCTAGCTACTTTTTATATATTTATTTATCTGTGTACATGTTATTCTGTTCCAGTAAAATGCCTTCTTGAGGGCAGGGACAGTTTCTTTCCTTTCTCCCTCCTCTCTCCCCACCCTACTTTGGATACTCAGTACCTATCATAGTGTCTGGAACATGGCTTGCACTTAACAATTACTTAATTTATAATTATAATATACTTAATAAATAAATTCTTATTTTATTTCTCTCCCTCAGTCTATAACTTTGCACAAAGTTGAAACTCAACAAATATATGTTGACTAACATTGTAAAATTACAAGTGTTTTCTAAATATCATATACTGTATTGTTTTATGGGAAATTTGCTATAGTATTTCTTAAGAGTAACCCCTAATTCAGTATTTTTAGATATGTTACCATTTGCATCTTTTAATGAGTGTTTCATTTTATATGAATCTTTCAGATGGAGGAGAGTGAAAATGGATTCGTTTACTCAAATATTTCTCTGTTTCTGTCTCTCATTCTGGAATGATTAAATAAGCATGAATCAAAAATCATAACTGTTCCCACAGTTATTAATTTGTGTATCTTTCCTTCTAAAAGTAATGTTTAAACATAGTTTCTTTTATAATTGTATGTATATATCATACAATATCTCTTTTGCCTGGCCAACTCCATCTCTTTTTCAAATTGTGAATTCTGTAGCTATAAACATAAATTAAGACGTCCATTTTTGGAACAAGAGAATGACTTAAGGAACTTTAAATAAGTATGATTTATGCATGAGTGTTATGCCCAAGCCTTTCCCTGAAGGGCAAGTATGAAAGCATACATGTGACTATTCACTTTTCCCACAGATGTCATAGAAGAAATGAAGGTTGTATATTTTTTAATGAGGATATTGAGGACCTTTGATCTTTTCTTGCTATAACAATGATTTCCTTACCTGGTCATGTCAATAAACATATGGTAGATAGAAAAATAAAGCATCTATTAATCATTAACTGTGTACCAGACACTGTACTAAATGTTCAGAATATTAATATAAAGAAATAACACAGTCCCTACCCTCAAGAAGCTTACATTCTAATATGGGAAGACAAGACATAAAATGTTTGGAAGGGGGCTAGTACATGGAGTCATGCTGTAAAATTTCCTATGAAGAACTGGATATGGGATAAAGTAAGACCAAAATTACTCTATCAGAGCTCAGGGTGGTTCAATGAGTGGTATCCAAAGTTTTGGTGGGGAGGTGGTAGAGATGATGTAACTGATAGAGATAGCATCCCTTTAAAATGATTGGAAATTGAAGTGTATCTCTGCATCTGGGCAAGAAAAGGCTGTGACTATTCTATTAGAAACTAGATGAAGCATGCTGAAGTGGAAAAGGCATCCAATCTGGAGTCAGAAACCTAGCCTTTTGAGCCGCCGCTTTGTCCATATGTTAGAGGTGTAGATCTTGAGTAAATCACTTGAACTTCGATTTTCCTTTCTTCAAAATGGGTCTTCAGCAGGGACTCTGGGCTTGACTTCCGCCTCTACTATGATATACTTGAGTGTTCTTCTCCTGAAGTTCTCCTCAGGGATCACTGAGATACTGTAGGGCTGGGAAACTGTTTCCCTTCCCCAGGGTATTCCAATACTTGCAGAAGACCAGTCTCTTAAATTCCTCCCTTTCCCCTAGCAGAGCTTCCCTTCACAGTTTCAACCTAGTCCTCCCATCTTCCTTTCAATTACTTCTCTCCTTCCCAAGCTATAGAACTTGGGATGGTCTAAGAAGTCAAGGAGGGCAAAGCTGGGGCTTTGGGAATTCAGAATTGGGAAGACAGGGGTGTCTCAAGGAAGGCACAACCTTCCAATCAAGTGTAGGAGTGGTAATGATCCTTCTTGGCCTTCATCTTTTTGTGGGGTGTCTTCTTACTTCTAGTTGGATCATGGATAGGGGAGGGAAACCACACCAAACTGCCATTAATTTCTTATATGCTTCCTTTCCCCAGGTTGCTATCCAAGGTATGAAATGACCCTTGGGTTACCACCCTCTGAACTGAATGGAATAACTTGCTGGGTTAAGGGCCCTTCTCCTCATCCCTCAGTCAGTCCAGAGCTTGGGCCCCTCACTAGATTTTGCCAAGGAGACAATCAAACTTTCTGTTCTCACTTTCATTCATATCATCCTGACACCGGCTCACCCCAGATATTTCACTAGCCTTGATCACATCACACCAACAGCTCCCTTGCCTTTAAATCACCTACCATGAGTGCCTCCAAAATGAGGCAGCTGTTTGGTCTAGGGCCTGATTGCCTACCCTAGTTATAGCTCCAAATGTTCAGTGCCTTAATGAAAGACAATGTTAAATATATTGAAATATTAAATAAAAGAGGAACATAGGTTTAGCAAAGGAAATTCAATTAACTCTTCATTTCAAAGAGAATACAAACCTTTCTCTGTTCTAGGGTAGGACTCAGCTTGCTCCAGTGGTTCAGGCTTGGGATTAGAATGAAAGGAATAACTTGCAGACCATATAATATTTTATAAAAGGAAGTTTACTTAACAATAACTTGGAAAGGATGTTCAGCAAAGATATGATGTTGATTCATTTGCTTCAGGACACTCATCTTCATATGAAAGCATGCTGGTCAGGTGTGTTGAAGCCCAGAACAATAGTAGTGTTGAATACTTGTGGGCAGGGCCTTTTTATGCCTTAGGTCACCAGAAAGCCACAGTATGTCAGTTGTATAAGATGCAGGTCTTCCAAACAATTAAGTCCTGGAAATAGTTTCACAAAATCTTCAGGGAGCCAAGCTAAGGGAGCAAAAAAGGGAGTTTTTAGAGTCAAAAAACCTGGTTTCAAGTCCGGACTCAAATACACATTGTCTGTGTGACTGTGCAAGTTACTTAACCTCAGTGCTCTAGGAAACTCTTTAAGACTACAAATTATAGATAAAGTTTTAACTTACACTGATAGAGCAAATTTTCTCATCCAGGAATTTCCTACACAGGCTTACCATGAAGATATTATGGGTTTAGTTCAATAATACCGCAATAAATTGAGTATCATAATAAATCTAATCATAGAATTCTTTTGGCTTTCCAATGCATATAAAAGTTTTGTTTACACTATACTGTAATCTAAGTGTGCAACATCATTATATCTAAATAAACTGTATACATACTTTAATTAAAAAATATTTAATTGTTAAAAAAAAGTGCTATCATTTGAGCCCTCAGGGAACTGTATTTTTTGCTATTGGAGGTCATAGCTCAATGTCAATGCCTGCTGACTGAGTAGGGGGGTGATTGCTGAAGGTTGGGGTGACTGTGGACATTTCTTAAAATAAGACAAAAATGAAGTTTGCCACATGGATTTACTCTTCCTTTTACTTGAACACTTAGAGGCCATTGTAGAGGTATTAATTTCCATATTATTCTATCTCAGAGAATAGGAAAGCTGGAGGAGAGGGAGAGAGACTGGGAATGGTCACTAGGTAGAGCAGTCAGAAGATAGACAACATTTATTGATTAAGTTTTCTGTCTTATATGGGGGCAGTTCATGGCACCCCAAAACAATTGCAATAGTAACATCAAAGATGGCTGATAACAAATCACAGTAACAGATATAATAATAATGAAAAACGGTCAGCTATTGTGTGAATTACCAAAATATGACACAGAGACAGACGGGAGCACTTACCATTGGAAAAATGGCACAGATAGACTTGCTTGATGCAGAGCTGACACAAATCTGCCATTTGTAAAAAGCAATATCTGAGAAGCACAGAAATTTGAAGTAGTAAAATGAGGCAAGCCTGTACTAATGAAGTCATAGGTCCAGTCCTTTTCCACAAGACCTGGCAAAGCCCATGGCATGGAGCAGTTCCTTAATAAATGCTGATTGATTGATAACTATACTCAGAATATTTGATTCATTGAGACCATACCGACTCTATCTTGTACTATTCTTTGCTCTGATTAGTACTTTAATTTTCAATATATAACACAGTTTAAATATATTAAATTAATGACATTAAAATATTGAGTGCCAATTTCCTATAATTAGCTATGAGATTAGAAAGGAATATTTTCTATTGTCATATCAATTTTTTTAAAAGCTCTGAGGTTCACACATATTGGTGTCTCATGACTGATGTGAGGAGTACTTTTTATTGTAGTATGGGTGATTTTATGTGCCTGTAACTCTTAGCCCAGGGTTCAAATAGACCAGATGTGACCCTAGGGACCAAGAAGGTTATTTTCTCTCTTTGATTTATTGCCCTGACCTCGAGTTACTCTACTAAATCTCCAAAAGAAGCTTATTTCTATGTTTGTCCCAGTGTGGGTAATAAGGGCTAGCAGGTCTCATACAAACATACAAAGTGGCATATGCAAGCACATGAGATAAGTTACTTCACTCAACAGCAAAAAATATGCAACCGATGCAAAGGACTTAGAAAAGTCTACAAATAGATACAGAAATACACAAGGCACCCAAATAGCCCACTATTGCCTCTCAGAAAGGACTGAAGGTGAAGTTGTCAGAGAGTTGGTACTGCTCTATGTAAACCAGTAATTGGCTTTGTTCTCCATAGGATGATGCTCAGTAACTATGTAAGTGATCTTCTTTTTCCAGAGATCACATTGCATCAGTGAAACCCCTTCTTTCTCAAGAAGGACCAGTCCTTGAACTCTCAAACTTAGGAACTCTTCAACTTAAGAACTTAAATTATGCATTCCTTATGAGTCAGCCTCAAAGCGTAGGACTCCACCCTTGGCCAGAGTAGGCATTCACATGTTCTTCTATCATATACTTCTTTAGAAAATCTTATAATATCCTGGCTGCTACTAGATTCTGACCTTAGAAAATCTACTCATAAGCCTTCTCCTATTGCAAGCAAATGTCCCAAAATAGCCATTTATTTTGCCTAGGAGGAGGAAGTAAAGACAGGTGCCACTCTTCTATTAATTTATCTTCTGAAGGTGAAAAGGAAGTCTAAGCTTGTATATTATAGCTTGCTTTTATATACCATAGAGAAAGGCAGAATCTCTGAAAAGAGCCTCTCCTACTGAATATCAATGAGTCAACAACCTCCAATCAGTGGTTCTATCCACAATCCCTGAAACTCAAACAATAACTCTCTGTGTAAGGCAGCAGTAGACATGCCAATATACCAAGGAGAGGTGCCTTTCAAATGCAACTCCACAAAGGTTCATGCTCTATGGTTTTATCAAATTGGTTGAACTCATCAATTTGATAAGAGGTGCCCCATTTCACCTCACTTACACTTGTAAATGCAGGTAGCAAAGTCTGATGACCTATAACCAAGAAGAAAACTCTAGTCCTTGTGGTTTTATAGAGAACCATTAATCTTCCAGGTATAAAGTATGAGTATAAAGTTGATGTTTTCTTTGAGCAGAGGTTGTTGAAGCCCATTTCTTTTGTTGCATATGTTATGTAGCCCTCAGGATATCCACAAAGTACTCTATGTAAGGCCGGATGAGACTCTCCATGAATCCAGGCACATTTTTTCTACTTTTGAATGTTACAACAAAAGTGTCAGAACAGGAGACCTTGGAGTCGTTAATTTTGGACATGATTGTAGAGGTTTTTCTTTCTTTAAACAAAACAAAACAAAATGCAAAGTTGACTATTTGGAAAGGAGAATCAAACGGAATAATTAATTAATATTTTTTATCACTTAGGTTTTATGAACCACCTCACTAAAAATTAATAGGGAGTCTAATTCACATTCAACTCATGGATAATCATGTAGCCTTCTTACAAATAGGAATGGGCATTGCACTATCTGAATCATGATCTATTTCTAAATTTTTTTCAAATATTTCATCAAAGAAGACTATTCTTATGTAGAAGGGGCACTAATGCTATTATCCTGTGTGTTTGCATGTTACTGAAAATAATGTTGTGTTAGAACTATAAATATCATAATATTTCGCAAATGTTCCAGATTATTTTAGCCACAGAGGAAAAGCATGCTATTAAAAGAATTAATGAATGCCTCTGACTTAACAAGAATTCTAAATGTAGCTTCTTTCTTAATATATGTTTCATGGCACTGATAGGTGGAGGTGAACTGAATTAAAAAAAGCAACACTACCTTGGAATGTTTTATATCACATGATATTCAGTTATGTGATAGATATATGTGCACATATATAATACCTTTTTGTGTTAGTAAAATGTTAAAACTCATAAAAACTCACAACATATTGATCTCTAGTTCCCAAATACTCAAATGAATCTGTGATCTCACTGATTTGAGGGTTCCTTCCAATGAGATGGAATACAATCAATCCATGTCTGTCCACTCTGTAGAAGTAGTATCCATGTTATGCCCCAAGTTCACCCCAGGAGGTTCAGCCATCTTGCTGGAGGTCTTCATCATCTTCCTCTGATATTTTGAGAATACCAGGGGAATACTCTGGCTATGCCACATGATTAGCCTATCTTATCTTCCTGTCTTTAGTTATATAAGAAAAAAGAACTCAGAAATTTTCTGAATGTCTAACATACTAAAACGTATTAAACTGTTACAAATGACATAAAAATCAGACAAAGGTAGATAAAGTAGCATATTTTATTTCCAAGTCTGAATTAAAGGTATCACCACTAGCATTACGCATCACATCCATGGCAGCTACGAGGCCAATGGGTAGATGTGGGTCTTAGAATCAAGAAGATGAGTCAACAAACCTGCCTTAGAAACTTGCTAGATTTGTGATCCTGCGCAAGTCATTACACCTCTCTGTTTCTTCATCTGTAAAATGGGGATAATTAATGCATATAGAATATGAAGACTTTCCCTGGTGAAATGGGAAGATGAGAACAATTTGTTCCAACAGACATGAAAGTGGCTGAAGCAGGTGCCGTGGAGCTCTTAGATCTTAGTCAGGCATCAAGGTCATGCCCTACATCCTGGGCCAACTCTAGTCATCCTGAAGAGAAAGTGGTGGTGATGGCTTTGAGCAACTCTGTCTCACTTAAATTCAATTCATGTGCAAGTCAAGCATCACCCATGATGTGACTGGTCTTCTTTGAAAATAAAGGATGAACAAGAACTATAGTTAATCCACATGGATGTTTTGAGGAACAACTGAGATAACACATTCAACACTTTACACAATTTAAAGTATTATATAAACACGAGTTATTTGATGATATTGATGATTCTTGTTGTCGTTGTATAAACTGTAATGTGGAGAGGCACTCTGGCATAATAAGAGGAGCACTAGAGATAGAGAAAATAGGCCAGTTCAAATCCTGATTCATATACTTACTAGTTTCCGTTTCCTCATCTTTAACATGTGAATAATTTCCCTGGTCTACTGATATCTCATGGAGTTGTTGCAAAGTGCTTTTTAAATTAGAAATTGTTAGGTAGTAAATAGTAGTAAATATTATGAACTCTGACCTCCCCCTTCTAAACCCTGAGGGAAGAAATTCAGCCAGACATACAAGGCTGTTCATATTTTAGAAGCTGCTGAGGACACAGCTTTACCCAGAAGGAGGAGTGGTGACTTCTACTTTTCACTTGTCATGTTCAAAGTAGTGTCATGTAGTGTAGTGGAAAACTTCTCAACTTCAAAATTACCAGGATAAAAGCAGCTACCTTAGAGAGGAGGTTAGTGAATAATATTTCTAAAATATGTCACAAATCTTAAAGCACTACAGAAAGTGGGGCTGAAACTACTATTATTATTTTTAGAGTTGGGATTTAGGTATTAATCTCACTTAAAGAAATTCTAGCCATATGATCATTGATTAGCTATAAACTTTTTAAGCCTTAGTTTCCCCATTTTTAAAACAGGAATGATTATACCTATTACAGGGTTATTGTGATGCTTAAATAAAATAAGGCATGTAAAATGTTTAGAAACAATTTTATCTGCATCATGTTTTGAATTCATTCATTGAGCTTAGTTTCCCTTCTTGCTACCAAATACTAGGTACACAAAAGATCAGTATAAATAATAAATAGAGAATAAATCTATTTATCCAAACAAATAAAGAACAGTCATAGGATAAGTCCTACAGATGAGAATATATCAGAAAAATAAATGAGTGAATTAACTTTTTAGATAAGAAAAAGATGAGAGCATAACTCAACCTAGAAAGACACATTAATAGCACCTGAGGTAAAATTCCCAAGAATCTCTACAGAGATAAGCAGGAAATCAGGGACACTGCCAACCAGCAACTTCCCTCATAAGTCTATTGCTTCCAAAGTCAATCTCTCTTTTTTCAGTTGTCTAAGACTGGTACACACATGCACACACATGCAATTTAGTTTCATACTTGGACATAGTATCAAAATAATAATTTATTCATTGTTTCTGATCAAATGAAAATAATGGATGAAATGACTCTCAAATCTATATTTCCAGCTCTGACCTCTCTTTTTGACTTCCATTTCCAATTGCTCCCTAGAGATCTTTACCTGGATGTCTTATTAGTCCTTTAAACTCAACAAATAAATTGAGAAATTATCTCAAATCTTGCTCTTGATTTGTCATTATCTCCTGACTACGCTATTTTAATTACCATTTTAATGAACTCTGAGGTTCCAGGCTTGTTCTTCGTCTCTTTTTCCTGCACGTCTCTTTTGATAAATTAAATTTCTTCATGCTCAAATAAGTACATCATCCCAATAATAGTACATTTGTATAAAAATAGGGGAAAAGTCTCTGTATTTGGAGTCAAAGGACCTACATTCAAATTCTGGTTTTACCCCTTGGGCAAGACACTGAACCATTCTTAGCCCCAGACTCCTTCTCTGTAAAGTTCAGTTTAGTCTCCTAAATCTCTTCCAACTCAATCTATAAACCTGTGACAAGATGTCTTCTCCACTCTTAGTATATTAAGATTCTATGATTTATTTTTGAGTCTGCCACTAAATATATAAAATAAGTCCAATATTCTTTAACAACGTGACTTGTTCAGTGCATCACAAGTCTCACCAAGGCAGGCTAATATACACACACTGTTTTATTTTTATTTTCAGTTCCAAGTTCTCTCTCTCCTTTCACCTCTCTCCTGCCCATTGAGAAGGCAAGGAGATATAGAAAAAAATTCAATTCATGTACACGTGAAGTAATGTAAAAGATATTTCTACATTAGCAATGTTGTAGGGAAAAATATGCTTCAATCTGCACACAGAGTCTGTGATTTCTTTACCTAGAAGTGGATAGCATTTTTCATCCTTAGTTCTTTGGAGTTGTAGCATACATAACACTTTGGAAACATTTTTTTCTGGGATTGATTTTCAACTAACAGGCCCCAGTTAAGTAAAATATATGTAGTTTGTTTTCAAATATTGCCAGAACAAGTCAATGGCCTTTTTGCTCCTTATAGAGTTGGTGGAACTTAAAGCTAGAAAGATTTGGTTTTCAGTCTTTGCTCACATATTTTCTAGCTAGGTAACCCCAGGCAACTCACTTAATCTTTGGCAGCCTCAGTTTCCCCATATACAGTATAGGGATAATAGCAGCAACTACCTCATAGGGTTGTCATATTTAGTGAGATAAACTGTGCAAAGTGTTTTAAAAACCTTAAAGCGCTATATAAATGCTAGTTATTGTTACTGAGTAAGAATGAGCCTGACTGTTGTACCTCACCTTTTTTCTTTAAGAAATAGCTTGAGGCTGGCGGAAGGTTTTGTGTATGTGTGTGTGTGTGTAATGTAGTGTTGAAGAACAGGCAAAAATTTCCACAAATAAAATGTTAAACTTAATACTTTCTGATCTTCTAATCTAAATGTTTGAAAGTTTAAGGAACATTGGCAATCTTCCAGAAAATATGATATACAAATGGGAAGCTGTGTTCTTTCTCTTAGTGGGTTTCTGAGCAAACCTTCTGTTCAGTGTTGGAGCAGGAATTTGCATGTTTCTGAATAAGACTAAGATCTAATTTGTGCATAAGGTCAATGCAATATTTGAATATTTTAAAGAATGATTCTTACATTTTTATAAGTACAATGATGAGACACACATGAACACATAGTTGACAGCAAATATCAAATAATCTGTACCTTCCACTTTGCTCACCAGTCTTCCAGAGGTCATGGGGGTTTTGTTATGAATATGTTTTGATAAGATTTTTTCATCAATTCAAATAATCTGACTTATCTGTCATACACATTTCCTGAACCAGAACTGGCCATTTTTATACCTAGAGGATGGAGGGGGAAGAGCAAGGCTGACTGAGGAGGTCTTATTATGTGGGTATTAACTAATTATTCTTGTTAATTAGTTACTAAGATCAACTGTCTCCATGCTACTGGATGAGAAGTGATATTAGAAAAGCCTACTTTGTTCTACTTAATAATAATAATTAATGAATAACTGTTATTTATAGAATGCTTTGAGGTTTGCAAAGTGCTTTACCTATAGTTTCTTTTGATCCTCGCAACAACCTAAGGAGATAGGACCAGACAGTGGGGGTGAGGGAGACCAAAAAATTGGATGAAAATGAAAAGAAGAATGGATACTTGAGTATAAAAGATATTTGCGTATCTTTTGTGTATATTCATAACAATATTAATGAAGAAATGTTATTAGACTCATGATCTAATCTATGGGGGAATTCCAAGACCCTTTCTCTCCAAAACCATATGTAGCAATGACTTGCTCACTGCTTAGCCTTTCCAGAGTCTCTTTTAGTTGTCAATTTGAATGATCATTGTTTGACTAAAGCTTAAAAGTCCGAGTCTGCAGACACTATATTATTAAAAGCCTGAGTTTAGAAAGCTTGTACATTAACATCCTTTTTCAAAGAGGGTATTGCATGACATGTTAAATAAGCATATCATCTACCCTTAACAATTCCTTTTTCAGAATGCAAACAGAAATTTGACAATATGTATTTCTCCTATTGCAACCTTTCTTTGTTCCTTTTGAATGGTCTTAATCAGACAATTTATTTTTAAAGAGCATTTGTTCATTCAATAAATATTTGTTGGACACTATCTATAATGTACAAGGAACTGTGCAAAATTCTATGAGGGTTGGGAAATACTTTTTTTTTTGCCTATTGTTTTATCAATGCATAGAAAATTTAAGGAACTAGCTAGAGACTGTTAAGGATATGCATGGTAGGAATTCTGGTCCCTTGGCTATATGCAGTTATCCCTACTATGTCACAGCTTTCCCCATTGAGGTTTTGATATATCATGGGTCACCTTAAGAAATTAAGTGGGAATTTAATGAATGGGAGTTTTGCAGAAGCCACAGATGACAGGCAAAGGCCAGTAGATAACACAGAAAAAAACCAAACTCAGAAATGCATAAAAATATATGTATAATGTTGTATAATATCAATATATTTTGTCCCTTGTTACCATAAAAATACATAATTTTGTAGAAAGGTAAAGTTTTAAAAAAAGAACATGAAAGTCATCAGATGACACACAAAGGCTAGAAATGTAGATATCTTAAAAAGTTTAGTAACTGATAAATGTATAACACAAAGACATATATACATATATATGCATACCACTATGTACAATATTACCTGTATTGTAAGCATTTTACTGTTTAACAGTTTTTTTCTTAAATTAAATTTGTAATAAAAGCACTGTAGTTCTATGCACTGGTTTGGGGATACCAAGTGTGTTTATGACATTCTCTCGTGTGACATCCATGGTGATCTTGCAGTGATCTTTGTATCTCAAATTTTGCATATCTTATGCTGTTAAATTCCATAAACTCTATTAAAATTATGGGTACCAACCATAGTGTTCCTAGCGATCTGGAAAGTACTCCCAAGAAACAGAGGAAAGTGATAAACTTGAAGTAAAAAATAGAATTTCTTCATTCAGGCAAAATGGCTGCTGTGGTTGCCCATCATTAAGGTGTTAATGAGTCAACCAAAAGACATATCAAGAAAAAGGAACTGGAAATACAGGAAGACAGAAGACTTATCATCTCACACTAAGAAAGGGTCAAACATTTTTATGTGAATTTTCTAGATTGTGAGGGCATGGCCTCCCTAATCCCTGCAATGTTTAGGGAATAATTGTAACTAGGTTTAGTACAGATTTATGCTTTTTACAATGTCCAATTCCACTATCCCTCATATCTAACTCTCTTTTCCTATCTCCAACACAAGTTCATAGCATCAAGGAAGGATAGAAAGTAGAGATGGAAAGAATACATATCGAGCTTCAAAATGATCAAAGAATACTCAAGGATTCTATAGATCAGGGTTGATCAAATTGTTGGTGTTCCTGAGTCATTTTCCAGGTGTGTCCTACTGTTCATGACCCTGTTTGAGGTTTTCTTGGCAAAGATACTGGAGTAGCTTGCCATTTCATTCTCTAGATCATTTTAAAGAAGAGAAAACTGAGACAAACAGGGATAAGTGACTTACCCAGAATCACACAGCTAGTAAGTGTCTGAGGTCAGATTTGAATACAGGTAAATGAATCTTTCTGACCCCAGGACTGGTACTCTATCCACTGTGTCCCTAGCTGTCCCATGTACTAGGAAAACAATCACTAGTTTTATTTACATACTGGCTACTGAAAGTTTTGATTGTTTTCAGATCTAGTCAGTGCTAAAACATAATCTTTTCCTGTTTCCCTGCTTCATCTCAATTTCTATTTATTCTCCCTACTACTTTCAATAAATCACCAATGAATGTATATTAAATGCCTACTTTGTGCCAGGCAATGTGGTAGGGGCTGGGT
>CM053771.1:80747774-80782793 GCA_028658325.1 Potorous gilbertii | reverse complement strand
CTGATGAATATCTGGTCACTGGATTCAAATGGCTCTGGAGGAGAAGTGAGGCTGGTGACCTGCACAGCCCTCCCTCACTCAAAACAAAGTCAAGTGCAAGTCATGTCATCATTTTTCTGATGGCATGGTCTTCTTTGGCAATGGATGAACATACCACCATTCCAGTGGGAGAGACAAAAGATACATATGAAAATATATCCACTTTGTGCAAAATTAAAACAATTCTGAGGTACTACCTTATAGTCATCAGATTGACTAATAGGTCAGAAAAGGAAAATGACAAATGTTAGAAGGGATATGAGAAAGTTGAGACACTGATGCCCTGTTGGTAGATTTGTGAACTGATTCAACAATTATGTAGAACAGTCTGGAACTTTTCCCAAAGGGTTATAAAACCATGTATGCCCTTTGACCCAGCAATACCACTACTATGCACTACTATGCCTGTATGCTAGAGAAAATAAAAGAAAAATAAACAAAAATGATATGTATGTACAAAAATATTTATAGCAGATATATTTTTGTGGTGACCAATAATTGGAAATTGAGGGGCACCAATCAATTGGGGAATGGCTGAACAAGTTGTGGTATATAATTGTAATGAGCAGGATGCTTTCAGAAACACATAGAAAGGCTTACATGACCTGATGCAAAGTGAAATGAATGGAACCAGGAGAATATTGTACACAGTAACAGCAATATTGTCAGATGATCAACTGTGAATGACTTAGCTATTCTCATCAATACGATGATCCAAACAACTCTGAAAGACTTGTGATGAAAATTACCATCCATTCCCACAGAAAGAACTGATGGAGTCTGAATTAAGATCAAAGCATACTTTTTCTGAACTTTATTTTTCTTGGTTATTTTTTGGTCTATGTTTTCTTTTTCAACGTGACTAATGTAAAAATATGTTTTGCATGACTACACAAACCTACATCCAGTTGCTTGCCTTCTCTGTGGGAGGAGGGAAAGGAGAGAATTTGAAACTCAAAATTTTGAAAATTAATGTTAAAATTTTTTTACATAGAAATGGGGAAAATAAATTACTAAATAGATACTTTTAAAAAAAGAAAATATGTCCACTTTAAACACAAAGTGAATAAATCTAAATATATACAAAGTAGTTAAATACAAGTTATTGTATGAGTGGGAGTGCATTCAGGAGATCAAAAATGTTCTATGCAGAAGTTGATGCCTGACCTGCATCTTAAAAAAAGAGAGGACTCTCAGAGAGGAGAGCACATTCTAAGCATGAGGAATGGCTAGTGCAAGATCATGAAAATGGAACATGTAGTGTCATACATAAGGGACAGATATAGGGTCAGTTTGACTGGATCATAGAGTGGGGATCCATCATCCAGTGAGGATGGAAAGTTATGTTGGAGTCAAGTTACATAGGAATTTAAAAGCTAAACCATTTTTATATTCTCCTCAAGGTAATAGGAAGACATTGTGTTTTATTTCATAGAAGTGCATGGTCAGATGACTCTGATAAAAGTGTCACATTGGACTGCAATGGGAAGAAACTTGAGGTAGGTAATTAGGAAGGAAGACATTCCTCATTTCTCAGAGACATAGGGAACTGATGGTCAAAGGATATAAATAGGCAGTTTTAGAAGAAGAAATTAAATCTATCAATAGTTACATGAAAATAAGTTCTCTAAATCATCATTGATTGGACAAATCCAAAATAAAACTACTCTGAGGTGATAGCTGACACCTATCACATTAGCTAGCATGACAAAAGGAAAATAACAAATGGCGCAGGGAATGTGGGAAAATAGGTAAACCAATACACTATTGATGAAATTGTAAATAGCTCCAGTCATTCTAGAGAACAGTTTGGAACTATGCCCAAAGCACTAAAACACCATGCATACCCTTTGATTCAGTGATTATTAGGTCTATATCCCAAAGAAATCAAAGAGACAATGAACAGGACTTATATGTACAAAAATGTTTATAGCCCTTCTTTTCTTCGTGAAAAAGAATTGGAAATTGAGGGGATACCCATCAACTGGGGAATGGTTGAACAAATTATGGCACATAATTGTGATGGAATACTATTATGCTATAAGAAATGATGAACTCAGAATGGTTTCAGAAAAACTTGGGGAAAGGTATGTGAATTGATGTAAAATGAAGTGAGCCAATCAAGAGAACACTGTAAATATTAAATGCAGTGTTGTAATGATGATCAATTGTGAAAGAATTAACTAATCTAATCAATGCAATGATCCAAGACAATTTCAAAGGACCATGGTGGAAAATGCTATCCACCTCCAGAGAGAGAATTGATGAACTGTGAGAGCCATTTGAAGCACCTTTTTCTTTTCACTTGCCTTGTTTTTCTTGCTTTTTGTTTTCAACATTACCAATATGGAAATAATTTTTTCATGACTTCATATGCATAAATGACATCATATTGCTAGCTTTCTTACTGGATTGGGGAGGCATACCAGGGAGGAAGAAAATTTGGAAGTCAACATATTTAAATGAATAAATTAATAGTAAATTAAAAAATAAAAATTAAAAATTAAATTTCTTTTTTAAAAGAAGGAAACCATATAGTCCAGGTGAAAGGTGATAGGGATCTGAACTAGAATGGTGGATATGTGAATAGGGAAAATGTACTTTATGTGAGAAATGTTATGAAGGTAAAAATGGAAAGATTTAGTAAATTGGATAGGTGAAGTGAATGAAAGTGATGAGTCCAGGATAACGTCGAAGTTACACATTTGGATGAATGGTGATACAAGTCAATTAACCTCTGCTTGCCTCAGCTTGTTCTTCTATAAAATGGAAATAATAGTAGCATCTACCTCTCAGGGTTGTTAGTTAGTATCAAATGGGATAATTGTAAAAAACAGAATATTCAGAAGGAGAAGGCGGTCAATAGTGGAACTGTGGTTCCCCTTGGCAGAAATAAGGAATCTTTTAAGAAAGAACGGCTTGGGTCAGGCAAAAGGTAGAGTTCTGTTCTGAATGTGTTGAATTTAAGATGTCTCTAGGATATCCGGTATAAATTGTCTAATAGACAACTGGTGATAAAGAAGCTTGGGCTGGACACACACACATGCACACACACACATACCACACATACACGCACACACCTATATGCAAGTTATCTACATAATCAATGTAGGTTAGCAAGGTTAGCAAGAAAGTCTAGGTGATGCAGAGAACCAGTGCAGGAGTTAGGAAGACCTGAGTTCAAATCTCACCTCAGACACTTGACACACACTAGCTGTGTGACCTTGGGCAAGTCACTTAACCCCAACTGCCTCACCCTGGGTCATCTCCAGTCATCCTGATGAATATCTGGTCACTGGATTCAGATGACTCTGGAGGAGAAGTGAGGCTGGTGACTGCACAGCCCTCCCTCACTCAGAACAAAGTCAAGTGCAAGTCATGTCATCATTTCTCTGATGGCATGGTCTTCTTCGGCAACGAAGGACAAACATACAAGTGTTTATTAAGCACCTACTATTCCCAGGCACTGAGCTAAGTGCTGAAAATACAAAGAAAAGTTAAAAAAACAACATACTAGGAAAAGCAGCGACAAACTCTAGTCCCACCTGTCAAGGAATTCATATAGTCTGATAAGAGAGATAACATGCAAACAACTATGCATACACAAGATATGTACAAGATGAATGGGAGAATGTTAGAGTTGAAGACACTAGCATTAAAGGAGATTGGGAAAGGCGAAGCTTTAAATGAGACTTAAAGGAATCCAGGAGGTAGATTTTTAAAATCTACCTTTAAAAAGAAATTTCCAGTCATTGAAACCTAATGAAAATGTGTGGAACAAGGAGATGAAGTAACATGTTCAAGGGATAGCAAGGTAGTCAGTGGTGCTGAAAGATAATAAGTATATGATAACTGGTATTTATATGTATATACAAACACATACATATATACACACATGTGTATATATACGTACATATGTATGTATATATGTATATGTATATACACACACACATGTATACATATATGTATATACTTACCATCTGCCAGGCACTGTGCTAAGCATTTTACAATCATCTCAGTTGGTCTTTACCACAACCCTGGGAGGTAGGTGTTATCATGCCCATTTTACTGATGAGGAAACTAACACAAACAGGAGCTGTGACTTGCTTAGAATATCTGAGACCGGATTCGAACTCAGATCTTCCTGACTCCTGGCCTTAAAAGCTATCCACTGTGCCATCTAGCCACCTTATGTACTCTAGAGTACGTGAGGGATATAAGGTAGGAAGATGTCAATCAGTCAGTCAATAAGCATTTATTAATGCCTGTTATAAGCCAGGCACTTTGGTAAGTGCTGGTGATACAAGGAAAGGCCAAAAACAAGCCTTACCCTCAATGACCTCAAAATTCAGTGAGGTAGATAACAAGCAAACAAATAAGTACAAACAAGCTACATACAGGATAAATATGAAATAGTTAATGGAGGGCAGGCACTAGAATTCAAAGATATTGGGCCAGGTTCTTAAGGGCTTTAAAGCCAAATAGAGAATTTCATATTTGATTCTGGAGAAAATAGATATTACTACTCAATATTATTGAATAGTGGAATGACATTGTCCCATATTTTCAAAAGATGAATTTGACAGCTGAGTGAAGGATGGACCGGTTTGGGGAAATATTTGAAGCAGGGAGAAGAGAAGAGGTACAACCTTAATGAATTAGTGAATACTAATTCTAGTGAATTAATACTAATTAATACTAATACTAGTGAATACAGTCAAATCATGATCCAGAAAAGGAGAAAGAGGAACAATCAACCTGGTAGGAAAACCAGAAGACAATAAGTTACAAAAATCCCAAGAGACAATATTCCGGAGAGCATGACCAAAATGTCAAATGTAGCAGATAAATTAGTTCTTAATCTGGGGTCCACAGACTTCTCAAGAGGTCCATGCATAGATTTACATAATTCTTTCAACATAATTAATTTTCTTGTAAGCTTCTGTATCTTATTTTATTCGTTTAAAATATTATTTTTAACAGGGGTCCATGTTGTTCACTAGATAGGCAAAGGGGTCCATGACACAAACATGTCTCTAGTCTAAGAATGAAGACCAATTAAAGAACATCAGATTTGATGATCCAGAAATCGTTAGTTTCATGGAGGGACTTCAAAATTTAAAAATATTGATCTAAAACTGCTTAGCCAAAGAATGTGCCTTCTAAATATATTTTCAGAATTGAAGAATGTTAGAACTTATAGAAAACCATTTTTTGTAGGGGAAGGAGGGCTGGACTTTAAAAAAAAAATTCATCGGTGTAACAAACTTGAGATTAGGAAACACCCTAATATAGATTAGTTCCCTGAAATTTATAGTCTTAGAGAGCTACCTGAGGCACTGAGAGGTCAAACTACTTTTCTGGAGACACACAGCTAGTGTGTCAGAGCAGGTCTTGAATTCAGTCAAATAGACTGCTGCCTGTCATAATAGTAATATTAGAGAAGTTTTAGTCCAAAGCTTTCATTGTGTAGATGAGGAAAAGGAGCCCTGATTTGACTTAGGTTATTCAGTTTCTTAGTATATTGATGGAATTGGGCTAGAAACCAGCATCTTAACTCCAAGTTTATTATGGTTCTTCTTTTCCCAGTTCAGCACATTTCCTTTCCAAATAGAATCAATACAAACTATTTTCTGTACTAATCCTTCATTTTACTGTAGATTCAATAGACACTCAGATTGAAAAAAAATATTGTGGGACAATTACTACTCCATAAGTTTAGTGATGGATACTTTGACTTAGTTGATTTAGTTAGAATTTTCTTTGTTTCTATTATTGATTAGCTCTGAGACCTTAGGTATATCACTTAAGTTTTATATCTGTTTCTCTCTCTGAGAAATGGAAATATTATAAATCCAAGCTACCTGGTTGTGCTTGTCTGTTGATATTTTTCAAAGGTTTTGAAGATTACGATGCTTTCTCTGAGCACTAAGAGCAAAATACCATCCATAAATATTTGAAATATTTTACTCTAAGATAGATTTTACCATGCAAACAGAAACAGGAGACATCATCAGGTTTAAACATGTTGCATCGTTCTTCGCTTTTGCATGTCTCTTCAAGGAAATGTCTACATTGTTAGGCTGAAGAAGAACAATGCACATGGTTTGGAAACTCTACATATGTTTCCAGCAGCAGATACAGTACAGATATGCCATACACCCTGGGGACACTCAGTTAATACTTGTTGACTGATTGTTGGGACAGTGCCAACAAATAAAGTTGCAAATTAAGCATATTATTCTAGATGCCAACAGTAGGCTTAAAATCCCCCTAATATTATAATATTTTTACTATATGACTTAAGATGCTTCTAGTTGTTGGGTAGACATAAACCTAACGTAGAAATCAAACAATTACAAAAATAATGTTTTGTAGTGCAGAGTATAAAAAGAGACTGATAGTTTAAATTGAATGCCCACTGTGGTTGCCTTGTCACTTTTAAATATTAATCTGGATTGCTTTTGTTGCAAATATTGTGGTACTGATAGCAAGGAGAGAGAATGAACTAGGTGAAGAACACAACTTTGGAAGGTATGATAAGGAGAGAAGGAAAGATTCAGTGATGGAAATGGAGGATGCCTGTGAGAATATTGCCAGGGTAAAAGATGATTGGGGTTTGTATTAAATAAATGGTTATGGCTATGAAGAGGAAAGAACAAATCCTGTTGTGGTAAAAAAAGCAAGATTCTGGCCAATAAGTTATCCAGTGTAAAGACTAGAGAATCAAGATGACTATGAGGTGCTTGCCTTGGATTGTTACACATTTAATGTAATAAGGGAGAAATATAGGAAACAACCTGGTACAGTGTTCAGAGACAGAAAACCTACAGCCTCTCATGCTTCCTACTTAGTTGACCTTGAGTAAGTCACTTTACAGCTGTAGACCCATTTCCTCATCTATAAAATTTTAATAAGGAGTTGCACTAGATGGTTTCTAAGGCCTGTTCTAGCTCTAGTTCTCTAATTTTTACCAAATTTATCTTCAGTTAGCATTCAAACATTTAGTCCAATTTTAAAATACTTCACAAGTTTGAACAAGTCCAAAAGTAGACAAACAAAAATATGCATTGGGGTGTTACTAAATGACAATTTTAATCCTATGGCAATGGATGGAATCAGTCAGTGTCCTGACATGGAATAAGAAGAAATCAAGGATAAACCTACTCCTGGTTTCTTTCTTTTGATTCCATGCCAACCTTGATCTACTGGTAACCTACATTATTGGTGATAATACGACTTAGCTATGTGATGAAATTAGTACAGAAAAAAAATTTTATGTTGGATATAAAACCTGATGATTATGCTTTAGATAACACCTATGCCTTTTGCTCTTCCCTTGATATGTTCTGAGCTTTGTCTCTTTTGGGACTTTTTGGTTTGTTTTTCTTTCTTGTGATTTTCCCCTTTTGTTGTACTATGTCTCTTTTTAAGCGTATATAATACTATACTTTGTGCTCTGCGCAGAAAGCCATAAACAATGAGCTCATCTTTTCAGGGGTCTCTACTCCAAAAGGAATATAAGGACACGATTTTTGGACATGCCTTCTTTGTGAAAATGCCTGCACTTCAGACTTTTAAAAAAGGAGATAGAAAGTCTCATATAAAGAGCCAACAGAGAAATAAGTTTAAGACATTAAAGGGGATGAAATCCTTATGATCACAAAGCAAAACCCTGTATGAGCATCATAGCTATGGGATCACACAGAGTGACCAGTCTATAATTACTTTTTCTATTAAGTTGAGAGAAGTTGAGAAGTTGAGAAACAACCATTAAGTTGTTCCTGCTTAGCCTGATGGAAAAGAAATGGAATTGAATTTTGCATGAAAAGACCTGGTTTTGAGTATCAGATCTACATCCTGTTTGCTTCATGACCATGGGCATCTAAGGGCTGCTGTTTCCTGTCTTGTAAAATAGGAGAGTGGAGTGGATTAGGAGATCTCTAAGATCCCTATTCCTTCTCACAGCCTATGAATCTGTGAAGTCTACTCTTAGATGTTTCCAGTATTGAGAGATGTTGTCCTTAAGGCAGGAGTGACAGCTGATAAAAATCATGGCTCCAGCGAGGTCATTTGCCAGACAACTTTCAGTCTGCAGCACTGTGTCCTTGATTCCCCTTAGCCATTCAGGTCATGCTTATCCAGCTCAGTTGATGATAGGTAATCGCTAGACTTAGTCTCAGTCAAGTTATTTCAGGGCTGATTAGACACTGTCATGGGTTTGTGCTTCTGTTGCCTCAGGACCTCTTCCTCTTGGCAATGGCAAGAGGCTTTGCTGTCATACATAGCTGTGCACAAGGCATGAAGTGATTCCCTCTTCCCCCTTTTCCATGAATAAATGAACAAGAGTTGAACCAATACATGTTTACACTGTAAAGTGGGTCTACCCCAGAGGGCATTCATCCATTACTTGGGGACTTTTCAGGTTATATATGCTTTGCATTTTCCCAAAGAGGGAAAGGGAACAGTAATGACCTGTTGCATCTAAAAACTACGTGACTCAAACACACACACACACACACACACACACACACGCACACACACACACACACACGCACACACACACACACACGCACACACACACACACACGCACACACACGCACACACACACACACACACACACACACACACACACACACACACTTACTAAGTACCTCTAGCCAGGCATTACTGGAATTCATCTGACCTGTCTTTTGAAAGTAATCTAACTCATGCCCCACTACCACATACCCTCCTCCTCCAAAAGGAAGGTAGAGTTACACAGAAAAGAGTTTTGGATCAAATAAGAGAATATGTGAAAAATGCTTTGCAAACCTTAACATGCAATAAAAATGCTAGCTATTACTAAGCGTAAAAAAAGATCCTGGATTAAAATATTTCCTGTATCTAGTATTTACAACCTATGCTTCCGTTTATGAACCAGTTCACCTTTTTGCCTTAGTTTTCTCCTCTCTAAATGAGGGATTTGGACTGAATCACCTGCAGCAGCCCTTACAACTTCCAATCTTTCATTCTATGATTTACATCAGAGATTGTGTACAGCCTTCTCAATCTTTTTTTTCTCTTTAAAAACACTGATTCCTTTTTAAAATGTCATCATCATTTCCTGATATATTCCATCCTCCATAGATCTACTTCTTGTAATAAATTTTTTTTGAGATAAGTAAAACAAATTGACAAAGCAACTATGTCTGACAGTATCTGAAACATTTTACACTCATGCATTTACACTTTCTATGCATTTACACTTTTCTACCAAGAGGAGAAATAAGTATTCCTCTTTGTTTCCAGAAACAAAATTTTCAGGGAATTTTGTCTGAGTTCATCTACTTTTTAACATTATTTTCATTTGTGTTATTGTAGTCATTAGTTATACTATTCTCTTTGACTTTTTGTATTCAGTGCCACCTCATAAAAGCCATTCCATGGGCAATATCATGGTGTAGTTAGATAATCGAACTTGGAACCAGAGGGACCATATTTGAAACTGACATCTCACATCTGTCACCTGAATGTTAGCTGAAATGACCTTGGATATTATTGAACTTCTTAGGTTCTCAGATTCCTCCTTGATGAAATGGGGATAGGGTGGCGTGGTTAAGAGACCTCTAATATCCTTCCCAGCTCTAGCACTATGATCTATGTTTCTCTTTTCTTCATACTCATCGTTTTTACTTGATCTCAATACATTAATATGAAATGTCATCATTTAATATTAAATTCCACCATGCAGAAAAATTCAATAGCATAATCATATGCAAAATGTTACAACTTTTAATTGAAACTTAATATTTAAATATTAAAATATTTCCATATGGTTCACTGAGAGAGGAAGTAGTAATCTTCCCTCCAAACCATAGTTGTTCTGCTTTGTCTTTTCCCTAGGGGGTACAGGTTAACCACCTTTATGTCTGAACTGATATATGTCAAGCTTCATTTATCTCAACCAAATGAGTCCCTTTATGTTAACCCTTTAGGTTCTCTTTAGGTCTTTAGGACAAGGAAATATATAATAAGTCAAAGTTTGGGAGATGCTTTTATAATGTCTCTTTCCTTTCCTGGGAATGATGGGCAAACACAACAAAGAGCCCAGATAGTGGAAAATTCTGCCCTCATTTTTCCCCTGATGTAAACAGAAAGAAAGAAAAAAGCATTACACGCATTATTTTTTAAAGTGCACTTTCAGAGTACTTTAAAAATGTCAAAACTTCAGAAGTTATTTTTTTTCTTCTATTCTGCCAGCTGAATTGAAAGAGAATCAGGATAAATCACTAAGAGGTCCTGGTTCTGTTTTTCTGAGGGCATGGATTAAAAAGTAGTAAACAGTTTGATTTTTTTAATGTAAATCTCATCCTTCATTCCTACTTCCCATTCATGTAATTACATATGTTTAAAACTTTCCTCTTGCTATCATTTTAAGTATCATTAAAGTTTGTGGAAGTGTTAAGCCCAAATTCTTGTACTTAATAGAAGGATTTGAGAGATGTGCCTTACTAGATATTTTATGGATCAATTTGTCTGCTCTAATTTATACCCACAAATGAATAATTTTGACTATGCCTGTCAGTAGTCCATAAACTGAACCAGACAAGTGAGTCTTAGCCTGAACTCACAAGTTTGCTTTGGGTCCCTGGTCAGTTTGTAGCTGGTTTGTTTACAGTGGTTATCAGAGAAATATTCTTACCAATCAATAATTTAATGAGTAGATATATTATGTTGTTAAGTTTAGTAAGTACATATGTCATTATATACATGTTTATATACACACAGTCACATAAATCAATAAAACATCGTAGGACAAATTCTGGAAAATATGTCAAAATATGTTTTATAAAATACTCTAAAATAGTTTCTTCATCCTTCCTCAGACTCCCTCAGTATCTTTGACCTAAGTTCAAGAAGTCTCTCTAGAATTTTTGTAAATTACTGACAGGTTTGGACAGTCAAAATCAAATGAATATTAGTACCAATCAAAAGGTCCAATGATTATCTTAGGAACTAACCACAGATCTATCCTACTCTGGGTAGGAGCGAGTATTTCCTCTTTCCATGAGAAAAGAAGAGAGAGACATCTTACTCATAAGATCATAAATTTAGAGTTGGAAGATGACTTTTGAAGTCATTGAATGCAACTTTATTATTTTACAAATAAGGAAACTGAAGATAAAAATGTTTAGCTCCCTGCTCAGGGTCCCAAAGCTAGTATCTGATACAGGATTTGAACTGTTGGGGAGGGAGGAAGGTAAAGAATGTGGAACTCAAAGTTCTAAAAACAAATGTTAAAAATTGTTTTTACATGCAACTGGGAAATAAGATATACAGACAATGGGGTATGGAAATATGTCTTGCTCTATTGGAAAATAGAAAGGAAAAAGACAAGAGAAAGGGGAGAAGGTGATAGAAGAGAGGGCAGATTGGGGAAAGGTGTAATCAGAATTCACACCGTCTTGGGCTAGGGGGAGGGGAGAGATGGAGAGAAAATTTGGACCTCAAAATCTTGTGGAAGAGAATGTTGAAAAAAAACAAAAAAAATAAATTAACTAATGAACTTTCATCTTCCCAACTCCAAATCTAGCATTCTCTTCACTGGACCATGTCATTTTTTTATTGGAGGGAGTGAAGTGGGGAGTTAGATGGATGGAATCAGTCACATTTAAAGACAAATAAATCAAATTAAAAGTGGAAGATGAAATAGTTACACTTGTAGCTAAATCTTCACCATCTGTGTTCAGAAAGAAGCCAGAAGTGAACTAGACATGAGTTAACCAACTGGAAACCAATTGTACTTTGTTAAAATATAGATGCTCCTAAATCCAGCTCTAAATGCTATTCCTATGATCTCAAAGAATCATATTGTCATTACTAATGCAAGCCTGAATAAAGAATAGAAGAAAATGAAAGTTTGTCTATTTTTGTTTAGGCTGTTGCTAAAGCAATAAATATGTGAATAGTAACCAGTGATTCCATTGTATTTCTTGGTGACCAATTCTAGGAAATTTAAAAAGGAAAGCATACCAAGGGCATGTCATTATTTATGGGAAAAGCACTGCAATAGTTGCTGAAGTTATACTGTGGTGTCTGAAAGGGAAGCTGGAGGGGCAGCAGCATCCTCACCACACTTTGCAGCCTATTCCTAGATAAATAGTCATAGAGAAGAACAAAAACTTTAATGAGAATCTTTGAGAGACAATTTTGCTGCATCTTACCATCATGTACAGATCATTAGAATGATAGAATTAGGGAAAATTTTCTCTTTTATTACAATTTCTGAAATCACCCACAAAATAATTTTAAATTTTGTTACATTCCTAATTTCAAAGAAAAATAAATTTAAGGCATAAATATTTGGAGTTAATATTGATCTGAAATCCAAAGAAAATTCATTTATATAAACCATGCAGTTGAAAGGACCCTTAAGTGCCATATAATATAACCCACTGGGTAACATCAAATCCAGTAAGAATTTATTTAGCACCTACTATGAGCAAGTTCTGTTCAGTGCCAAGTCCTCAATAAGTCACTATTCTGTCTGTGTTCAGTGAAAGGCATTTTCTTCTGGACATTCAATTGGAGTCAACAAACATTTTAGTAGAGTCTACCTATGGATGAAGAAGAATACTAGGTTTGCGCTGAAGATAAAAAAAAATTCTCTAATCCCGGAGTTTAAGTAGGGGAATAAAATATGTACATAAATAAGTAAATACAAGATAATTTGAGAATAGAAATGAACAAATCTGGAATTGTCAAACTCTTTTCTTAAAGTGTAATACCTGAGCTGGGTCTCAAAGAAAGCTAGTTATTCTAAGACCTGAATTTGGAGGGAATACATTCAAGGCATATAGGACAGTCTGTGCAACACCATGAAGATGGAGTGCCCAATTTGGGTAAGAGCTAACAGTCAAGGTGATGGAAACAGAATGATTCAAAGGAGTAACATGAACTACCTGGAAAGGCAGTTGAGAGCCAGATTGTAGATGAAATATTTTTTTTCTTTTTCCTAGTGGCAAGAGGAAATCACTGATGATTTTTGAGTAATGCAGTGATATGATAGATATGGCTTAGAAGTATTTAATTGACTTCTGTGTGGAGGATGAATTAGAGTAGGGGGAAAATGAAAACAGGAAGACCAACTAAGATATTATTGCAATAGTTCTGTTGAGAGGTGATGAAGCCATAAATTAGGTGGTGATCATGTGAATGGAGAAATTGAAAGGGATGTAAAAGATCTTGTGAATATAGAATAAACAAGTTTGGGGAAATGGATTGAATATGGGACACAAGGAATAATGAAGAATAAAAGAGGCCTATGAAGTTGAGAACCTCTATGAATGGAAGAATAGTATATTTCTCAGTAGAAGTAAGAGAAATCAGAGGAGGGATTAGTGTAGAGAGCATGGGAAGTTCTAATGGGATGCTAATAGGACATCCAGGTAATGTCCAATAGCCCAGTGGCAATATAAATCCAGATTTTAGGAGAGAAAATATGACTGAATAAAGTATTTTAGAATCATATGAAAAAATAATTGAGCCCAGGGAATCTCATGGGATCATCAAAATAGGAATAGCATAGAAAAGAGAGTTAAAGGAAAAGGCTAAGGTAATAGTCATGGTAAGAGATGATCTGGCAAAGGAAACTGAGAAAGGTAAATCAGAAACACAGAACATAGCAAATTATGAGATTTGAAGAATGAAAGAGTATCCAGGAGGAGGTGCTGATTGTAACAAAACTAAGAGAGGTCAATTAGGATGAGGACTGTAAAAAGTTTTCATGTTTAGCTATTAAAATATTGTTGATAACACAGTAGAGATAACAATTTAGTCAAATGGTTGGATCAGAAGCCAGATTGAAAGAGGCTTAAGAAGAGGGAGGTGGTGAAGAAATGGAAGAAACTCCTATGACTAATTCTTTCTAGAGGATTCATGGCTCAGTAAGAAGACAGATGAAATTCAGTTTTACACTAATAATGACAATCCAAAGAGCTTTTATGATTCCTGGAAAGCTATTTATGGGCCAAAAACCTGTGGTGCATCACAGCTACTCAGTGCTGATGGAACCACATTGATTAGTGATAAAGACGTGATCCTAGAGTGATGGACTGAATACTTCCATAGTGTTCTCAACAGACCATCAACAATCAATGATGAGACCACTGACTGTTTATCTCAGGTTGAAGTCAGTCCCTTCTTAGCTGAACTTCCAACTGAAGAAGAGGTTTGGAGGGCCCTTAGGCTCCTTTCATGTGGCAAAGCACCTGGTGCTGATTCTATTCCAGCTGAGATTTACAAGGTAGGGGGACCTTTGCTCATACAAAAGCTGAAATTTTTCAGGTTATACAGAAGGAGGAAGTTATTCCCCAGGAGTTCAAGGATGCCTCCATTGTCCATTTCTATGAAGGTAAAGGATTGTCCTAAAACAATCACAGGGCGGGGGGGGGGGTCTCTCTCTCTTAGTCATTGCTGGCAAAATTCTCACTAGAGTCCTCCTTAATAGGCTGATCCTTCACCTGGAAGATGATCATATACTTGAGAGCCAGTGTGGCTTCAGAAAGGGCAGAGGAATAGTCAATATGTTGTTTGCTGCCTGATAACTCCAGGAGAAATGCCAGGATCAGAACAGAGGTCCATACACAATGTTTGTAGATCTGACCAAAGCATCTGACAGTGTTAGTCATGAGGGCTTATGGAAAATTATGTCAAAATTTGGTTGCCCAGAGAAGTTCACCAATATTGTATGTCAATTTCATGATGGCATATTTGCCCAACTTCTGGTTAGTGAACAATGCTCTTGTGCCTCCCCAGTCACCTATGGAGTGAAATTGTGCTGTGGACTTGCTCTCATGCCTTTTACCATGATATTTTCAGCTATGTTGTTAAATGCTTTCAATGACAATGAAGATGACATCAAGGTCGGCTACCATACTGATGGTTAGTTCCTCTATTTGAAAAGGCAACAAGCCAAGACCAAAGTGGAGGGAGTGTTGGTGCATGATTTTCTGTTTGCAAATGATTATGCACTCAATGCAGCCTCTGAAACTGAGATGCAACAAAGTATGTATCAATTCTCTACTGCCTCTGCTAATATTGATCTAATAATTAACACCAAGAAAACACAGGTGTTCCATCAGCCACCATCACACCATCCATACTTGGAACCATCTATTATAACAAATGGAGAAGTTTTGAATACTGTGGATAAGTTCACTTACCTTGGTAGTGTACTTTACAGGGACATAAACATTGACAATGAGGTTGATGCATGAATTGGCAGAGCTAGCTCAGTGTTTGGGAGGATCTGAAGAAAAGTTTGCAAGGGAAGAGGTATTAGACTGATTATCAAACTGAAGATCTACAGAGCCATTGTGTTGACCTCACTGTTGTATGCCTATGAAACATGGACAGTCTATCAGTGCCATGCCAGGAAACTGAATCGTTTTCATTTGAACTGTCTTAGGAAGATTTTGAGGATCATCTGGCAGGATAAGGTACCATACACTGAAGTCCTTGCTCAAATTGAACTGCCAAGCATTCAAACTGTGCTTTAGAGAGTACAACTCCGAATTGGCTGGCCACATTATTTGAACGCAAAATGTATGCTTGCCAAAAAGACTATTTTATGGAGAATTCACATGGGGCAGGGGATCACATCGTGGTCAGAAAAAGTGATATGAAGACACTCTCAAGAACTTTGAATTTGATTGTGCAATATGGGAGACACTAGCACAAGACTGCTCAGCACTGTGTGCCCACATCAGAAAGGGTGCTGTGCTCTATAAGCAAAGCAGAATTGAGACAGCACAAAGTCAACATAGGATGCGCAAATTTGGAGTATCTACCTCAAATATTCACAAGGTGTATCCATACCCAACCTGTGATAGAGCATTCTGACTTCCTATTGGTCTGATAAACCACAACTGGACACTGAAATTTCACTTTATCATGGTGATATCATTTTGGTCCTCTTTAAGAATGAAGGACAACAACCAACCACTATGAAAAGGAGAAAAATACAGTATGATATCTTGAAGTGATGCCAAATGAAGTGAAGGTTTGTAAAGATTGGGAAGCTGACATGTATGTGGTCAACAAGAAAGAAGTCAATGAATGTAGAGAGAAAATGAAAAAGAATGAAGGGGCTGCCTGAGGATCCAGCTTCTGGAAAAAGGCAATGAAATAAAAGGTGCAAATCCAGGGTTGGCCTTAGCAAAGAGAAGACCCATCTTTTCCTTAGAAGCTAAATCAAAGGAGAATGAATGAGAAATGATAAAAAGTTGTTGTGAGATGTGAAGTAAGAAGTAAAATAGATTTAATGAAAGATGATCTAGTTTTCTCAGTAAGATTTGGTACCCAAGGGGAGGGAATAAGGTACTTTTTTTTGGTGGTGTTAAGGGGAGGATAGAAGAGAAAAGATATGGTTTAGAAGAGATGACTATTGTAGGACAATGGGATAAAGTCCATCAAAGATGAATAAAAGGATGGCCATGTGGTTGTGGGGTTAAATAACAAATTTACAACGGATTAGTCATGGTTTACTATGACTTTCAGCATGATTGCTATGGCTTTCAGCAACATGTGGACAAGTATAAGTGGATAAAACAGTTGATGGGGGAAGTCAAACACAAAGAAACTGAGGTTTGACAGGATGTGAGCATGATAGGATAATTGATCAAGACAATCAAGAGTAAATGACAGTGTATAGTTAAAAGGATTAAAATTCTGAAAAGATGAATGTGAAGCCAGATCAAGGATGACTACAGGAAAACAGGAAGGGATGGAGGAACTAGAGGGCATGATTAGGAAGAGTAGGTTCAGGAAGAATGTGTCAGAAGAAGAAATGAATAGTTATGACTGTGATTATAACTATGAGATTGTAATGACAAAAAATTTCAGAGTTGAGGATCTTAGTATAATATCTTAGTATAATTATGGATGATAGTGTCATCATTCCTGTATTTGGCTGAGATAGAATAAAGGTCATGGGAATTTATGAAGTAGATGTCCAGCTTTTCAGCTTGTATATTGAAGTCACTAAGTAGGAAAGAGGAAGTCTGTGAGACAGGTACATATTCCTTAAAGAGAGAGAGTGAACTGAAGGCTAGCATAAAATTGTGGCAAAGATATTGACTGAGTAATATAGAGGAATGGAGTGAAACTCCAAAGAAGACAAGATGTTAAGTGATAGTGACAAAAGCACAGCCTAGAAGTAGCAATTAGGAGTAGGGATGGGAGTGAGCATCTAACTGATGGAGTGGATAGAATGCTGGACTTGGAATCAAGAAGACCTGATCTTAGACGCTTACTAGCTATATGACCTTGGGCAAGTGCCTTAACTTCTGTGTGCCTCAGTTTCCTGAAATGTAAAAGGGAACTAATAAAAGCACCTACCTAAGCATTATTGTGAGGGTCAAATGAGATAATATTTACTAAAATTAGGACAATGCCTGGCAATAGTAAGCGCTTAATAAGTGTCTATTCCTTTCCCTTCCCCTTTTGTATCCTATGTGTTAGGGAGAAAAAGGAAATCCCAGTATGGTAGAGGTGGTCAAGGATATGGAATCTTCTGAAGGAAGCTAGTTTTCTACATATACTAGATGATACAAAGCTAGTTAGATGAAGAGATATAGGATGAAAAGGAGTTTATTAATAGTAGACATGGTCCTTTTTGTCAATTTGCCATAAAATGCAGAGACTAGAACTGAACAGTCTGACCTGGACACTATAGTTCTATGAACTCTTTTTAAAAAAGGAGATCACAGTAATTTGTTTGATTGTCAGATCACCTAAACTTCTGGAACCTTTTCTCTTGAACTTCTGTCTAGCTGCTTTTTCATCCTGGAATTTGTATTCATTTTTCTTTTTTAACTCGTTACATGTATCCATATTAAGTGTAATCTTGTTAGAAGTGATCCATTGTTGCTGCATGTTGAGATCTGTTAAAATTCCAATTCCATCATATAATGAATTAGCTAAACTTCCCATCTTTTTATCATCAGCATATGTGACATGTTGCCAACAATATCACTATCCAAACTGTTAAAAAATGTGCACTCAAATAATACTGAGAATAGAGTTGTGTGATTTGCCAATAGAGACCTCCCCTTTACCACCACAAATTGAAACCAAATAGTATGTGAGACAAGTACATATTCCTTAAAGAGAGAGAGTGAATTGAAAGCTGGCATAAAATTGTGACGAGGATGTTGACTGAGTAATATAGAGGAATGGAGTGAAACTCTAAAGAAGACAAGTGATAGTGACAAAAGGACAATCTGGAAGTAGCAGCTATTTGAAACCAAAATTGAAACCAAATATCCTAGTTGTGTTACATGTTATATTATATTACAATTTTTTAAACTAGCCTTAATTAAATGCATACTATATGCTTGATAATTGCTGCATCTCTCCCTGATTCTTTCTCCAGAATGTTTAGAATCTCTGGTGTCCTCTCTTGAAGAAGGAAGAATGTCCCTTCCTTAGCAAAATGGCACATAATAAGCAATTGATAAATGTTCTTTCCTTCCTCCCTCTCTTCTTCCTTCCCCTGTTTCCTCCCTCCCTTCCTTTTTCTCCTTTCCATCCTTCCTTCTATCCCTCTCTCCTTCCTTCTCCCCTTGCTTCCCTCCTTTTATCTCTCCAAAGCTCTCTGATCAACCTGCCCCTCATGCAAGTATAGTATCATGTCATATTCTCTCTACCAATCAGGAGAGTCTCGTATGAATGATAAGGTTTGAGACCTGGATTGCATCCTTATTATTTAATTAGTCCTATATCTAATACAGTCCTCAAAAACTTATGTATAACTTCTTAGATAGGATCTAGGAGTTTATTGAGTCTGTCTTGTTGAAAAATACCTTGTTTCTGGAGCGTGAGTGTAAAGATTCAGGACATCTTATATACCATTTGTCTATGCACAATCTTTGTAATATAGTGAATTAATTTTTTGCAAATGGGGACTTATATTTTAAGTTGGGATTGTGTAGTGAAAAGAATTCTGTACTTGGAATCAAGTGAGACCTGTATTTGGATCTTACCTTTGACACTTGTTGGCTGTGTGACCTTGGGCAAGTCATTTAACCTTCTTGCTTTCCTCTCTATAAAACTAGGACAATAATGCCTATAGTATCTATCTCACAGGGTTTTTGAGAATGTCAAATAGAATAATGGACATTGATTTAACATTTTATAAACCTTGAATAATTATTTAATAAATGTCAGCTAATGTTATTGTTAAGCTGCTAGTTTTTTCTGGAGTTTATCACTTTGTTAAGGTTGCAATTCATCCATTCATTCAACAACCAAATACTAAATGACCATTCTGTGTCAGGAAGTGTACTAGACATTGGTACTATATATTAAAAATGATATAGCAACATAGGTGATATTAATCTGTGATTTTCTACTTCAATATGCCATAACATAGATTCATTTCTATTTGAGTTTGAAACCATTTGTCTACAATAGGCTCACACGTGCAGATCCTACACAAAGTTTTGACCTCTACCCCGCCCCCTCCCATGGAAGAACCAGGGAAGCAGCCCTCCCTTCACAATTTTGTAGCCCCATGACCTGGTTGAGACAACCTCAGAGAAAGATATCCTCAGCTACCTGGGCAATCAGATCAGACGTCGTTAATGGAAAAGTACCAGGTTACTACCACCTGACAGTATCATAGAACATCAACCTCATAAGAGATCTTAGATGTCTTTTGATCATAAATATACATGAGTTTAGGATATCTCCAAGAAATAATTATCTAGCCTCTTCCTGTATATCTCTAATGACAGCTGTTTGTTATGACACTGTAACACTTGGCCCAGGGCATTCCCCCTTTCTTCCAGTTCATAAACTCACCTACACTTTGGGCTCACATTGATTGAGTCTGATTCCAGGGGTCTCACCTGTCGATATCTTTAGTTCATTGTCTTCACCTATATTTACCACAGGACAGGGTTAAAATATCCAGGAGTTCACATTCTATTTATGTATAATCTTTATTCAGGGTAATAAGTACAAAAATGTTTAAAAGTGACTCATTTTCTTCTTTTTTCTTTAATAAGAGAGGGTGATAATGTGATCTGTGAAAATTGACCAAAATGTTTTATGTAATGTTGGAGATAGCTGAGAAAAATATTTATTGTTAATATTTTGAGAAATTTATTGAGATCTGAAAATGTTCTTTTTTTATGCGTGAAATATTGTCAATGAGCACTAGAAGATTATTAGACTCATGAGAAAAGTCTTCTTTTATTTGAGGGTTTTTAAAAATAAATCAGGCAAGGAATGGAAGAATAAGACAAATGTGTCTTGGTGTCAAAAGAGGCAACTGATCTTGCCTGGATACCAGATAAGAGATAGAAGATCTGTGAAGTAGGGCTCAAGTATCAAGGGTTCTCATTTTCACTAGAGGCACTGAGCTATCTGGATTGAGCAGATTCTTAGATACTTTTCCATATAAAACAGCAGCATATCATTGCTACAGGTGTGAAGAAATTCAAGTCATGTCTTGGTATTTAGAAATATATGGGAAATCTCCTTTCATCTTTCATCAGCTTTCATTTTGGAGAAATCACAGTAACCTGAACAGAAAATGAAATGGTTCATAGTAGCATGTGTTTCAGTGGCATTTGTAAAGTGTTGCAAACAGTACCCTTAAAAACTAGTCCATCTCTGGAAAGGATAATTACCCTAGGAGAGGGAGGAAGGTGTATGTGGGTTTGGACACTATTTCCTAGAACAACAAGAACAATCTATGAACAAACATGGTGATCTTTCTCTAGTGCATAAGATGAAAAAAGACTAGAAGGAGTTAAAAAAATCTATACTTTAGAATTTATTATTTTTAAGTTTTAATATAGCATTTATTTTTCCACAAGATTTTGAATTCCAAATTTTCTTCCCATCTCTCACCTTCCTCACCCTAGGACAGCATGAACCCCAACCACCCTTTTCCCCAATCTTCCCTCTTTTCTATCACTTCCTTCTTTCATCCCTCTCCCCTCTATTTTCCTGTATGGCAAGATAGATTTCTATACCCCGTTGCCTTTATGACTTATTTCCCAGTTGCATGTAAAAACAATTTTTAACATTCATCTTTGAAGATTTGAGTTCTACATTCTCTCCCTCCCTCCTTACCTTCCTATACACCATCACTGAGAAAGCAAGCAATTTGATATAGGTCATACATGTGTAGCCACTCAAAACACTTCTATAATAGTTATGTTGCAAAAGACTAACCACATTTCCTCTGTCCTCCATTTATTACATTCTCTCCCTTGAATTGTTCCCCCTTCCAACAGTGTTTGCTTCCGATTATGCCTTCCCCCAAACTGCCATCCTTTCTATCATCTTCCCTTTCCTATTCCTTTCACCCCTGCCTTCCTGCAGAGTAAAATAGATTTCCATTTGAATTTCCATTCCAATTGAATATGTGTGATTCCCTCCTTAAGCCAAATTCGATGAGAGAAAGGCTCACTTATTCCCTCTCTTCTCCTCCCTCTTCCCCTCCATTGTGAAAACTCTTTCTTGGTCTCTTTTATGTGAGATGATTTACTATATTCTACTTCTCCCTTTCTCTTTCTCCCAGAACATTCATACTCAGCTCTCCTTTTACTGTCTGTCTATCTGTCTGTCTATCTACCTATCTATCTATATGTATATATGTATACATACATACACACACACACATATTTCCTCTAACTACCCTAATACTGAGAAAAAGATCTCATGAGTTATAGAAATCATCTTTCCATGTAGGAATATAAACAGTTCAACTTTAGTGAGTCCCTTTCTACTTCTCTTTCCCCTTTACCTTTTCATGTTTCTCTTGATTCTTGTATTTGAAAGTTAAATTTCCCGTTCATCTCTGATCTTTTCAACAAGAATACTTGCAAGTCCTCTATTTCATTGAAATTGCATTATTCCCCCTGAAGTATTATACTCAGTTTTGCTGGGTAGGTGATTCTTGGTTTTAATGCTAGTTCCTATGACCTCTGGAATATCATATTCTAAGCCCTCTGATCCCATAGTATAGAAGCTGCTAAATACTGTTATCTTGATTATTTTTCCACAATACTTGAATTGTTTTTCTGGCTGCTTGGAAGACTTGCTCCTTGATCTGGGATTTGGCTACAATATTCTTAGGAGTTTTTCTTTTAGGATCTCTTTCAGGAGGTGATCAGTGGATTCTTTTCATTTCCATTTTATCCTCTGGTTCTAGAATATCAAGGCAGTTTTCCTTGATAATTTTTTGGAAGATGATGTCTAGGCTCTTTTTTTGATTATGGTTTTCACGTCGAGAACAAATTTTAAAATTATGTCTTCTGGATCCATTGTCCAAGTCAGTTATTTTACACCCTCCACCTAACAAAGAGCTCAAAAATCAAGTAATTGACTGAGAAAATGACCAAAAAGGAGGGGGGCAGGAGTGGAAATAATACTATAGAAGGGTGCATTCGATCCATGGCATCACTTAATGATGATAAGGGCAGAAAGATAGGTCATCTGTGGATTGTGGGGGTATCTAAATGGGAAGGAAAAAAGCTATAAGATGGGGAGTTATTAGTATTTTTGATCAAAATTGTGAAAGGAAAATATAGGTTGGGAGGCCATTTTGGGAGGTAATTGCTGTAACTGTGGAATCCTAAGTGACTGAATGAGGATGAAGGTAAAAGAATGGAAACCGAAGGATGGATATGAGAGATATTAAAAGAAGAAAAATTTTGTGACTTGGTAATTGATTCTATATGGAAAGGAAGTTGGAGAGAAACTGGAATATAATTTCACTTGGGGAGAAAGGGAAGATTTTTAGTAATACTATAAGAATATAAGGTCACTTTGAAGACATGTTGTGTATTAAAAAAAATCAATGAGATTGTCAAATGGAGAGGTCAAAAAGGTAATGGTGATATAAGACTGAAGGTCAAGGGAGAGGACAGGGTTATAGATGTCAATTGATCAGTCAGTCAAACATTTATTAAGTATGTGCAGGCACTCTGCAAAGCACTAGAGAAACAAAGGTAAAAGACAGTCCCTATTGTCAGAGAAATCATAGTCCAAAAATGAGGGAGACAACACACAGATATCTATATGCAAACATCAACAGTAGGAAGGCACAGGAATTAAGAACAATTACAAAAGACTTGTAGAAGCTGCAATTTTAGTTCGAACAGAGACAGAAACAGAATAAATGGAAATGCAGCAGGCCACATACAAAATTTAGTACTCATGGTTAGAGGCTGAAAAAGAGGGAAAGAAACTAGATGAAGAAAGAGAGAAGGAATGACCAGAGTGGTAGAAAGAGAATCAGGATAGCAAAATGTCAAGTAAGCAAAGAAGGAGGGAGTTTCTGAAGGAAATGTAATAGAAAGATTATGCAGAAGGTACAGAAAGATCTTAGAGTATAACAAGGAAGGAAAGTCAGGAGATTTGGTTCTTAGGAGGTAATCAGTGACCTTTGAAATGGTAATTTTAGTGTAATGGAGAGAATAGATTGTGAGAAAGTGAAGGAAATGCAGCCTACTTAAAAAAATATCTTAGCTTTGAAAGAATAGAGAAAAAAACAGAAGCAGCTAAAAATGATGCAAAGAGAATCATTTAGATCAGGATTCTCAGCATTTTTCTGTGTGTGTGTCTGTGTGTCATGGACTTCTTTTGTGGTCTTTTGAAACCTATGGACCTATTATCAGAATAATACTTTAAAATACATGGCTATAATACATAGGATTACAAAGGAAATTAATTATATTGAAATACACATAAGGGATGTGTGCTTGTTTATGTTTTGCCAATGTAGATTATATTTGTCCACATGGGTCTCCAGATGTGACTCAAAGAGTGTCAAGAATAGATATTTCTAGAATCTCCACTTGCTATCTTTCTATAAAGGACATATTGAATACTACCAGGAGGGAAGCAGAAAGCTGATACCTACTCAGAGACAGGGTTACTGACTAGAATTTTTTCTATCCGTCTCCTTAAATATTACTAGTCTGGGGAAAATAATTTCAAGATTCAAGCTAAACTGATTATTCTCCCTTAAAAATAAGTAGTATCCCAACCTATGCATGTACATACAATATTAGATAGATGAATCCTCTGAAAGAAGTTCCACCAATAACACACCAAACACAGCAGTTAACAGTGAAAGATAGAAGCACCACTGGGCTTGGAAACTGCTTAGCTGGGATGCTGTTTTTTCACCTTCCACCCCAGACTCTTGCCTTCTAGCCTTAATTATTTGAAAGCCAGGTGTATCAGACTAAGGTGAGTTTGCTAATAGACACAGATAAGAGGATTTAGCTTGGGACTGCCAAAGGCTGACTCTGGTTGTTGTACACCTGGGATGATTTTGTGTCTTTCAGTGTTTCTATTTAACCAAAACAATGGTAAAACTCCAACAAAAAAGTAGCCAAATTAATAACGTAGGATCAATTGAATGAAATACAATAAAAGGCTAATTAATTTCCAACTTGCTATGTTTTCCCAGGGGACCCATGCATAATTTTTGTTCCCAGAGGGATGTTGATCATTTTTTCATTTCTCTCCTAAGATTTTCTAATAGTAGAAATTTTCAGTAGCTATTCTATTGAATTCAGTAGCTTTCTATTGGAAGTTTTATTTAGGAAAAACTTTGCCAGTATCTTTTCAAGATTACAATAAAAACTGAAGAAGCTAATGGGTTCACATTGCACTAACAGCTGTATTCAAAATCACACTGAATCTTCAGGCCACTAATCTAAATGCATTTAGAAACCAAATGTCAATAAACATTACCACAAGTTTAACGTTCCTTGACATTGATTTGATTACATTTGTAACTTCTATATTATTTCATTTGGCAGCCATCAGACACATCTGAGAAAAGACCGAGGAGAATAGCTTAGCCGAAGAATATTGCTCACTAATGAATATTGTTAATAAGTAGACCACTGCAGTTACACACTAGATTTAGATTGTCTTACTGCTCTTGGCTGACCTGGGGAGTGTTATTAGTATAAATCTGGAGGACAACAGCCAAGAGAAATAAACCGGAGGCAGGATAGTCTACTGTGTACTTCCCCTTAGTAGCATTTTCATTGAATAATGAATTTCAAATTTCTTCATAGATATTAATGAATTTCCAGTTAATGCCTGACTTAAGTATTTAATAATCCCAGTAAACTTATCAAATGATGCACAGAATATTAGTCCTAGAAGGAACTTCAGAGAGCATCCAATCTATCTCCTTGCAGTTAAGTGATTTTCATAAGAGAGGTCAATGATTTGCAAAAAGTCAAGTAACTAATTAGTGGTAGGGTTGACTTATAGTGCCATATTCACCACAATTACCCCTCCTGACAAAGTTAGCCTGTGGAAAAACCAACGCCCAAGGCATTTGGGGCAGTAATAAAATTAAGATTGTCCCTGTTTTCAAGGATCTCAGTGAATGACCAAGTTAGGACCTCAAATACCCAGACCTGGGTTCAGATACTTGGCATTTACTAGCCCTGTGACCCTGGGCAAGTCACTTAACCCCAGTTGGCTCGTTAAAAAAATTCCAGAATTTCATTGCCAGAATGACTGTAGTAATTTTAGTGCAAACTCTGCTTGAACTTGAATAAGCCTCTTCACTACAATATTCCCAACAAGTTTAATCCTATTTTTTTTTTAATTTTGCTTGAAAGATTTCCGGTGGCTGTAAACTTACTATCTCCTAAGGCAAGTCATTTCTATTTGAGACCTCTCTGATTGTTACATTGATAACTTCTTGGACCAAACAGAAAACAAAATCTAATCCATTTGATTGTAAGATTCTTGAGAGCAGGAATTGCCTTTCTTTTCCCTCCACATATTTATAGCCACAGCATTTCCTAGTACCTTCCAAATAATAAGTGCTTAATAAATATTTATTGACTGTGTATTGACTATTGATAAAAGGTCTTCTTTGGGCAATATCCACATGATCTCAACAAGTGATGCATTGATAAAGAATCATCAAATGGCTTAAACCTATGGATATGTTTATAAAAATGGAGGGGAATTGATAATACTCCAAGACCAGGTCACTGCTACTAGAAATCATGACAAGGTCATTCTTAAGGAACCGGGATTCACGAATTGGAAAAATGTGCAAAACATTCCTACAGATTGTAATCATTTAGTACATATCTAATACCTTGAAAGACACAAACAAGTGACTACAAATCTTGCTCTCTATCCTAAAGTGACAGATGAGGAATTCCTTTACCACAAATACAATTCCCAAATATTCTTGAGAATTCAACAAAAATACTGTGCTGGAGCCAGAGCATCATCAGAGACAAATCTGTTGTTCACAATTATCTGGATAGAACACAGATCCATAAAGATTTAATAGGTCTTTAAATGGTGTTGTCAAACTGAATATGCACAACCTTCAAACCAGGGGGTATGGACAGCTTTCAAAGGGGAGAGGCTTCTAGGGGAAATCCAAATGTGGGAACAGGATAAAAAAGATATCATCCTGCCAGTTATTGAAATTGTCCCAAAGATATTTTCAGAGAGCCTTCAGGTGATGAGTTGGCATATCAGCACTATTAGTCATGAAGTACACACATACCCACACACACTCTCTCAAATTATTTTATCCACAAGTACAATAGTACACTGAATATGTCAGCCAGTCGATAAGCATTTATTAAGTACCTACCCTGAGACAGAAACTGTGCTAAATGCTGGGGATACAAAGAGAAGAAAAGACAGTCTCTGCCCTCAAGGAGCTTACCATCTAATGACAATATCAACAAATGAATAACATTATGCACCAAAGATTAATAGCAGTATTTTTATCTGAACTACTTAGAGTATAAGATGAGAAAAATGAGGATTATGATAAAACAAGAAAAATGACAAAAATAAAAAATCACCCTTTTAAGGTTCGAATCACCATGCTTCCAGAAAGGTGTGGGTCTTGATAAGTAGAGGAATGACACCTTGGTAATATACAGGAAGGATTTCTCATGTTCTGAGACCTATGGAGCTACGAAGGCAGCTAAGCTGAACAGTGGACAGAATATTGGATTTGGGAGCCAAGAAAGCCCAAGTCCAAATATTGCCTCAGACATCTATTAGTTGTACAATCCTGGTCAAGTCACTTAACCTCTCTCAGTCTCAGTTTCTTATCTATAGTATAGACATAATGGCACTTACTTCATTGCATTGTTGGGAGGTTCCAATGGTTTGCAAAGTGTTTTGCAGACCTTACAATAATATACAGAGAAATAAAATAATGTGTAATATCATTAATTTTATTCCATACTGTTAAAATTTAGTTGATTATTTAATATTTATTTATATCATTAAAATAAAATATAATATAAAATAATATATAGTGTCATCAATTCTGAAATGACAGTAAATTGAGATTTAGTAATAGCACTAATTGGGTTACCATGTTATCCAATGTAATACAACTGCTCCTATGAGTCATATGAGGAAATATGATAGTTGGCAAAAGGTTACAGGCAAGCTCTTTGGACCATAAGAATGATACAGTGAAGAATAAGGTGATTACCACTACGTTATATTCTGATACCTCAGAAGGCAAAATACATCAGAACAAATCAGTTACCCAGTATTACACCTGCTGTAAATATTTTAGTAAAGATGGCACTGACCATTAAATCAGGCAAACTACAAAGTATGAAGGAAATGGATTGAAGACATGAATGATTTCTTTATCTTCAAATACCATGTCATTACAAGTGGGGGAAAATAATCTTTCCTAGGCAAGAATTTCATGCCACTATTTTTTCCCAATGGAATTTAGTCAATTGAAATTTATACAATAATGTATTATAGACCATTCCAGAGCAATTGTAACAAATAGCTTCTCAAAGTCGAAGAACTGAATGAGCTAATAGTTGTAAAGTACCTGACACAGTACCTGGTCCATAGCAGCCACTTAATAAATGCTTGTTTCTCCCCCACCATCCCAAATTAGAACCAATAAAACTGAAATTAAGGAACTGTTACTAAAATTCAGAGGGAAAAGTATAATAATCTAAGATCTTTGAAAATCTTCATGTAACAAAGGCTACAAAAACTCTACCTTATAATGAAATGATGAAAAAAATCAAAACCCAGATTTTCAATGGTTTTGAAGAGGATTCTATACATGGAAGAATGGCTATACTTAGATTAAAATTTTATAAGCTTATTTTTTTTAAAGATTGATGGCACAAACCCAACTAGCAGACCAAATATACTGAAAAGGGAGGAGAAAGGAATAAAACATTTCTATAGTGCCTACTATGTGCCAGGCATTATGATAAATGCTTTTTATAAAAATTTCTCAGATCTTCACAATAACCCTGTGAAGCAGGTACTACTTTTAATACTCTTTTTGTGATTGATGAAACTAAAGCTAACAGAGATTAAATGCCTTATCCAAGGTCACACAGCGAATAAATGACTAAGGCTGTATTTGGATTAATTTTTAACCTGGCATTTGCTATAGCTGTCATTAACAAATGCATTTCTTCAACAATAGTCTTCCAAAATTTACACTTTTACTTTTTTTAACTGGAATTACATGTATACAACAACATATGACAGTCATTTTCATGGTAAGAACATATACAGAAAATTGCCACTGTCAAGGAATACCCTAAGGGAGGGTTATCAATCACCACTGTTGCAAGAACGACTTTAAGGATTCCCCAACTGATAAATGGTCAAAGGATATGAACAGAGTTTTCAGAGCAAGAAATTAAAGGTATCTATAGTCATATGAAAAATGCTCTAAATCACTAAGGATTGGAGAGATGCAAATCAAAACAACTCTGAGATACCTCATCATACCTATCAGATTGGCTAACATGACAGAATAGGAAGTGATAAATGTTGAAGAAGAAGTTGGAGAGTTGGAACACTAATTCATTGCTGATGGAGCTATGAGCTGATCCAACCATTCTGGAGAGCAATTTGAAACTATGCCCAAGGAATTGTAAAAATGTGCATACCCTTTGACTCAGCAAAACTGCTTCTAGGACTTCTATCCCCAAGAGATCATAGAAAGGGGAAAGTGTCCCACATGTACAAAAATATTTATAGTAGCACTCTTTGTGGTGGCCAAAAACTGAAAATCAAGGGGATGCCCATCAATTGGGGAATGGTTGAATAAATTATGGTGTGTTAATGTAATGGAATACTATTGCACTATAAGAAATGATGAACAGGAAGACTTCAGAGAGGCCTGGAAGGACTTATATGATCTAATGCTGAGTGAAAGGAGCAGGACTAGAACTTTGTACATAGCAACAACTACAGTCTGCGAGGATTTTTTTTTTGATACACTTAGAACTTCATTGCAATGCAAGAACTTAAAAAATTCCCAATAGTCTTTTAAGGCAAAATGCCTTCCACATCCAGAGAAAGAACTATGGAATTCAATCGCAGATTGTAGCAGATCATTTTCTTTTGGTTTATTATATTTCTCCCATTCATTTTAGCTCTTCTATGCAACATGATTATGGTGAAAATGTATTTAATAGGAATGTAAGTGTAGAACCTATAGAAAATTGTATGCCATCTCAGGGAGAGAGAGGGGAAATGGGGGGGTAGGGAGGCAAAAGGAAGGAAAGATAAAGTCTAGGTTATATGGTAATGACTGTGGAACACTGAAGATAAATGAGTGAATGAATGAATAAATGAATGAATAAATAAATAAATAAGTGAAAATAAAAGAATGACTTTAGGAAATTGCTATAGACCTACAGAAAATCACTAGAAAATTAAAATAATATTTAGCTAATATGTATGAAAAACTTGAATGTCATATCATTCAATTTTAGGGAACAATAACAAGGAACACATAAAGGAATTCAGAGAACCAAAATATTTCACAAATTCTAGATTCTCATATTTGGCAATTGGAATCTAAAGTCAAAAGGCTATAATGATACAAGAAGTCAAATTGAAGGTATCAGAAGAGAGAGAGACAGAGAGAGACAAAGAGAGAGACTGAGACAGAGAGACAAGCAGCCAAGAAGGAATGTATAAAAGATTTCTAACCTTCTATCATCACAAGAATTCCAGTTCAATGAAAATACAAGTTAAATTAAACAAAAAGGAGAAAGAATGCACCATTAATATCATAAAAGCCAGGAAAGTTCTATCCAAGGAGGTTATTGCAACTCTCGCACCTCTGAAAAAATGAAGTTTCTGGGACAGATTATATGAATAGTTATTGATTCAGATATTTCATAGTGGTGTGTGAATTACAGGCAAAATACTTTTATCAGCTTCCTCTCTGATGCAGCTTTCTTTTTTTGTGTGGAAATTTACTTTTTCACAGTTATTTTTCAATTTATTTATTTTTGGTTTTCAACATTCAATTTCATAAGTTTTAAATTTTCTCCTCCTTCCTCCCCCCTCCCTCTCCAAGATGGAATGAAATCTGATATAGGCTTTACACATGCATTCCTATTAAACACATTTTCACATTAGTCATGTTGCACAGAGAATTATAACGAAGTAGAGAAACCATGAAAAAGATTAAAAAAAGGATAAAACAAAAAAAGAAAATACTCTGCTTCACTCTACATTCCAACTTTAGAGTTCTTTCTGTGGATGTGGATGCCATTTTCCATCATGAGTCCTTCGGAATTGTTTTACATTATTGCTGAGAAGGGCAAGGCTATCAAAATCAGTCATGCACTGTGGCTCTTTCTGAGAATAATGTTCTTCTGGTTCTGCTAACCTCATTCAGCATCAGTTCATATAAGTGTTTCCAGGATTTTCTGAAGTCTGCCTGTTCATCATTTCTTATAGCACAATGGTATTCCATTCCATTCATATACCACAACTTGTTCAGCCATTCCTCAATTGATGAGCATGCTCTCAATTTCCAGTTCTTGGCTACCACAAAAAAGCTGCTATAAATATTTTTGTATGTGTGAGTCCTTTTCCAATATTTTATGAGCTCTTTGGAATATAGTCTCAGAAGTGGTATTGCTGAGTCAAAAGGTATGCACATTTTTGTAGCCCTTTGGGCATAGTTCCAAATTGCTCTCCAGAATAGCTGGATCAGCTTATAGTTCCACCAACAATGGATTAATGTGCCAGCTTTCCCACGTCTTCTCCAACATTTATCATTTTCCTATTTTGTTATGTTAACCAATCTGATAGGTGTGATGTGGTTTCTCAGAGTTGTTTTTATTTGCATCTCTCTAATCAATAGTGATTCAAGTCATTTTTTTCATATGAATATAGAGAGCTTCAATTTCTTCCTCTGAAAACTCTGTGTTCATATCCTTTGACCATTTATCAATTGGGGAATGACTTGTATTCTTGTACATTTGACTCAGTTCTCTACATATTTTAGAAATGAGGATTTTATCACAGACACTAGTTGCAAAAATTCTTTCCCAGTTTTCTGCTTTCCTCCTAATCTTGGTTGCATTGATTTTGTGCAAAAACTTTTCAATTTAATGTGATATAAATTATCCATTTTGCATTTTGTAATGTTCTATCACTTCATATGCCTTAGATTTCTTTTTTCCCCTCCTTGCCCTTTAATTCCCACTCCCTCTCCACTCCCACCTTGAAACAGCATACAATCCTATATAGGTTATACATGTCTATTCCTAATAAATACATGTTGCATAGAAAAATTAAAATGAATGGGAGAAACCATAAAACAAAACAAAATACAACATAATACAAAAGAAAATTGTCTACTTCTATCTGCAATCCAATTCCATAGTTCTTTCTCTGGATATGAAAGAAATTTTGCCTCAAGAATCCATTTTTTAATTCTTTGCATTGTAATGAAGTACTAAGTCTACCACAAAAATTCCTCACACACTGTGGTTGTTGCTGTGTACAAAGTTCTCCTGGTTCTGCTCCTTTCACTCACTCTCAGTTCATATAAGTCTTTCCAGGCTTCTCTGAAGTCTTCCTGTTCATCATTTCTCATAGCATAATAGTATTCCATTACATTCACATACCACATTTTGTTCAGCCATTCCCCAATTGATGGGCATCCCCTTGATTTCCAGTTTTTGCTCACCACAAAGAGAGGTACTATAAATATTTTTTTACATATGGGACCCTTTCCCATTTCTAGGATATCTTTGGGATAGAGTCCCAGAAAGGATATTGCTAGGTCAAAGAATATGGACATTTTTGTAGCTCTTTGGGCATGATTCCAAGTTGCTCTCCAGAATGGTTGGATCAGCTCACAACTCCACCAACAATGAATTAGTATTTCCACTCTCCCACATCTTCTCCAACATTTATCATCCTCTTGTTTTGTTGTGTTAGCTGATCTGATAAGTGTGATGCGGTCCCTCAGAGTTGTTTCAATTTGCATCTTTCTAAGCAATGGTGATTTAGAGCATTTTTTTCATATGATTATAGATAACTTTAATTTCTTCCTCTGAATACTCCCTTTTCATATCCTTTGACCGTTTATCATTTGGGGAATGACTTGTATTCTTGTACATTTGACTCAGTTCTCTATATATTTTAGAAATGAGGTCTTTATCACAGACACCAGTTATAAAAATTCTTTCCCAGTTTTCTTCTTCCCTCTTAATCTTGGCTGCATTGGGTTTGTTTGTGCAAAAACTTTTTAACTTAATGTAATCTAAATTATCTATTTTGCATTTCATAATATTCTGTTTTTCATGTTTGGTCATAAATTCCTCCATACTCCATAAATCTGACAGATGTTTATAGTATCAGCCTTTATACCTAAATCATGCACTCATTTGGACTATTTTGGTATATGGTGTCAGATGTTGGTCTATGCTCCATTTCTGTCATACTATTTTCCAGTTTTCCTGTAGTTTTTGTCAAATAGTGAGTTATTATCCCAGAAGTTAGGGTCTTTGGGTTTATCAAACAGTAGATTGCTATAATCATTGACTAGAGTGCCTTGTATACCCAACAAATTCCACTGATCCACCCCTCTATTTCTTAGCCAATACCAAGTAGTTTTGTTGAATGCTGCTTTATAACACAATTTAAGATCTTGTAGACTAGGTTGCTTTTCCTAGCATTTCTTTTCATTAATTCCATTGATATTCTGGACCTTTTTTTGTCCAGATGAATTTTGATATTTTTGTACCTCTTTAAAATAATTTTTGGTAGTTTTGTATGACACTGAATAAAAAAAATTAGTTTAGGTGGAATTGTCATTTTTATTGTATTAGCTCAGCTTACCCATAGACTACTTATGTTTTTCCAGTTACTTAGAACTGAGCTTATTTGTGTGAAAAGTGTTTTGTAATTGTGTTCATATAGTTCCTGGTTTTGCTGATGCAACACTTTCTTAAGGAAGGTCATCACATCTACCACCCAAAATCAGAAAACATTTACCCCTCCTTCCTAAGATATAATAATTATGTGTTGATGTAATTCATATGGAAAATTCACAGTGAGAGCCCCCTTCCAAATACTATGAAATGGAAAAAGCAATATATTAGCTAAAGAGCAATAAAGCACAGGGTAAGAAAATCTAAAGACAAAGAGCAGCTTTCTGTAATTTTTGTCAAATCCTATTCAAATTTTTAGCTTCTTTTAAAAGTCTTTTTTTTCAGATTACCTAGGGACACACTGAGGTTTTCAGTCATTATAATTTTGCATCTATTTCTCCCTGTAATTCAAATAACACTTCCCCAAGTATTTAGATATTAGGTGTGTGTGTGTATGTGTGTATGTATGTAGTTATATATTGTGTAAAGTATAGATATTCCTTCTTGGTCTACAGCATCTTTAAGCACAATGTAATTCCCCTGTTGATATCTTTTAACCATGCTTATTGTTATCTTCTTTTCTGACATCATGATCACTGCTCCTGGTTGTTTATTTTTTTAGCTTAAGTGAGGCATGATACATTCTGGTCGAACTCAGTTAACTGTGTGAATCTTCATGTTTTGAGTAAGTTTCTTCATTAACAAATTATTGGATTCTGTTTTCTAAACCATTCTATTTTCCTCTTCCATTTTTAGGGTTGAGTCCATCCCATTCACTTTCATAGTGGTAATTGTTCATTGTCTATTTTCCTCCATCATGTCTTCACACATTTTATTCTCTTTGTTCTTTCCACACACCCCCACCTTCTCTATTTATGGAGAAGGTGATGATGATGATGATGTAAGAGAAAACATGATCAACACTAGTCATTCATAATTGAAGTGATCTTCAATTCCACTATCCCTTATCTAAACCCTGATAACAGATTTTTACACATTCTTTATTTCCTATTATTTCTTACTCTGAGATCTACCTTTCAAGTTGAAGTTTATATGGCCTGAGATAATTCTTTCCTCATCTTTATCTTCCCTCTTAAGCCTCCCCCTTCCCTCTATATCTTTCCTTATGAGTTTAGTGTTATTTCTACACCAAAATCTCTGTGTGTGTGTGTGTGTGTATGTGTTTGTCCAACCTTCCTTTGCCTAGTTCAAATAAGGGTGAGAGTTATAAAAGTTCCTTTCCCATTATCCCTTTCACTATGTTTGTATATTCTTGCATACCCTGGTTCTGAGACACATTATCAACCCTTTCTTCATTCCTTCTCTTATACATTAATGTAAAAAGCAACTTCTCTCAAAAGCAGTAAAATTATCTTCAGGCTTCTTGTTTGTATTACTAAATTCCCTCTGTGACTCTTAAAGATATCAAGATACTGAAGAGACATTTCTGATTTTTTCCTCTATTACAATGTGTTCCTTTTATAGTTGTTTGGCCCCTTTCAATTACTCAAAGATATTTTAGATTTTCTGGTTTATCTTAACTCCTCCATTGGTATTTTAAAGCTTTTTACTTACTTCTAATGTTTTTTTCTTTTTTTTAAAATAAATTTATTTGTTTAACTTTTTACATTTATTTTCACAAGATTTTGGGTTCCAAAATTTTCTCCCCATTTGTCCCCTCCCCCCTCTCCAATACACTGAACATTCTAATTACCCATATCACCAATCTGCCCTCTCTTCTATCATCCCTCCCTTCCCTTATCC